>JAACJT020000007.1:13574894-13599665 GCA_009936485.2 Gymnarchus niloticus
CTGGCGGCGAGCGCGGGGGGCGCCGTGCGTGGGGGGGTGGAGGCTGCAAACGTGAAGAGGCCGCGGGGGGGACAGACAGAGAGCCCTGTAACGAAGACTGGGGTTCGAGGTAGAGCTGGAGGAGTAGGGATCTTGCCTGCTGGCGCTGACTGCCCCTTCTCATTATCCAGACTACATGCGTTTTCGAAGTGTAACAGTGGTGACCTCAACCCCCCGCCCTCCTTAAAGCCAATTAAAACCTTCCTGGCTCCATGATCCTGATCCGGCTCTTCCTTCCATCACAAACACCACCCCCCCACTGTCCTTTCTCATTCACTATATTATTCACTATCTACAAGTAATTTCTCTGATGGCCCACAAGACGTCACCCTCTACGTTTTTACCAGGTAACGGGGGTGGGTCCCTGTAATGCTGAGAGAGCCATACCGTTGCAATCAGCCTCATCCCACAAGCAAGAGCTACTGCACCATGATGACAGCAATGGATGGAATATGCCGGCCAAGAAAAATATTATTCATTAACTAATAACAGGAACTTTGTCTGTGGGTGATTTAGCACAAACTAATTCTGTGTGAGGATGTTGTACGTAGCAGAGCAGCTCCAAAGCTGCGACCTATTGAAAATCATCCCTTACAGGGTATACCCCAGCCTGGGATAGGCTCCAGGCCCACCCAAGTTACTCACTAGAATAAGTGGTTAGAGGATGATGGAACTAATAATAGCTTTTACTGCTAACCTCTGATTAAGATACCGTTTTATTTGCCATTTTCACATATCCCACCTTGTTCTCCAAGGCACTTATACTCTCACATACTGATGAGAGAGAAGCTTGGGGTCAGAGCGCAGGGTCAGCCGTTTATCAGGTGCCCCTGGGCTTAAGAGCTTTGCTCAAGGGCCCAGTGGTGATATGGTCACTCTGCCAGCCGTAATGCTTGAACCAGCGACTATCTGAGCCATGGAAGAGAGCTAACCCAGAGCTACACGCTATCCCTTTTGTTAATATGACTACTTACTCCATAATAAGTTAATATCATGACATATTAAACTACATATTAAAATCAACTGACGAGAAATTTGGGGGTGGGTGGGCCAGGAGCAAACAGCAGGTGTTGCTATACCTGTCTTGAACCAGCCATTAGAAGTGAAAGCCTCCCTAGTCTCCTCAGGTCTGTTCCAATATTCCTTGAAGACAGAAGGTCCTCGGACCAGCAGCTCCCCTTCCTTCTTATCCATACCGGGTCGGACCTGTAGGTAAAAACTGACCAATCAGAGAATCTAAAGGCTGGCCTCGTTCAAAGTATCTGTGTGATGTGAAGGCACAAATTTTCAGTTGAGGAAAAAAAGAGTGGAAACAATAAGAGCGTTCTCAATTTATCCATTTCAACATTTCTCAACTATTCTTCCCACACCGAAATATAAACAAAACTATGCAACTGCTTGCCAGTCAGTTTAAAGAAAAGCATACAGGGGGATACATGGTGATGTTTAAAAGACACACATTTTAAACGCACGTAAAAGCAGCAGCTACTGAGAAACCGCGACAGACCGTGCCAACATGGGTGTCGGCCTTGAGAGGCAGCCAAACCTGAGTGTTCCTGCAGTCACCTTCGGCGATAACGGTGTTGGTGGCAGCGGTCATGACGATACGCACCTCCATCCCAGGAAGTGGTTTGCCCACAGCACCTGGCCAGACGGGAAGATGCACACAGAGACTCCATAAAGCAACACATACACAAACCCCACACCCACCCAAAATGGCTGTGCCGGACCCACACTGATAAGTGCTAAAATGGCCAGCAGAAAGGCTACCAGAACCTAATTTATTTTATCGTAATGGCCACCTATCAATAGCTTTATACTGAATTGATTCACAAGCAATATGTTTAGTTTCATATTTTTGGGCAAAAAGATCTTCTGATAACGTTATATAAAATGGCATGTGACTATCGTTTTTACAACAGCAGATGGGGAAAACAACAGATTGTAGAGTGGTTAAGGAACCAGCCACTGATCTCGGGGGATATGTCAGGAATATAATAGAAATGACCACACCATAAATGATCAATTTTTCAGGTTTAACTGACTTGCAATTTTATCCATTTATGCAGCTTATTAAGGCAAGATCAAACGCACAATCTATGTTTTCAATGTTGTTCTGGGAAAAAAATCCTTCCAGAAGACAAACGGTAAACATTAGAATCATACGATGGATGTGTCATTCAGATTTGCGCTTCGGTGTCTTCGCCATCACCCAGGAGCAACACAACCTTCTTTGGGTACAGAACAATCTCTCTTCTATAAAAGTTAACAACCCAGTCATCTGAGAAATAAGGGTCAAACTGCAGGCGTCACAGCTCCAGTCTGGCCACTTTTCCTTAGGCTTGCTGTTGTGTGACTTGGAGCACAGCAAATCGTTATTTCTTTTTAAGGATTGTTTGTTTCAGAAGACTCTACGTATTCATTTTTAAATTAACGGTGAGATGGTTCCTGGCCTGCTGTTGCTGCGCCCCCCCCAAAGCTGACAGAAGCGGGGCTGACAAAAACAGGATCTCTTCTCCCCATCAGAAAGTCAGTGAAATCCATTAAGAACTGGCACTGAATGCTTGCTCTCCAAGGATGCTGGGAAAAGGTGCATGACCGGGATCTTCTGAGGCGTCCTCTTTTAAGGTCAGCCAGAATCGACTGTCAGTTCAAACAGGAATGAGCAAAAAACACGAAACAAAAGAAGAAACAGGGGCAAGGACAATAAATGCTGACAGGTGCGAGGGAGGCATCTGGACCAATCGTGGGCCTTCTGTCACACACCATTCCCATACCGCTGAGTCGGAGTTTTAACCAGCAATCGTTCAGTTGTGATGCCCAAGTCATTCGGGACATAAAATCATCCAGAAAGAATAAAAGTAACAGTATAAGCCATCAAGTGATTGCATAAAAATAACATGGAAACCACGCCGTCATCAATGACAGCAAGTTTCGACAGAGACGAGGCCGCAGCATTAAAATAAGAGAGAACAGGCACTGGCAGGCAGCCCTGAGAAGATGAGGTCCTCAGCCCGAGTCCCCGCCTACGTGGACCTGGAATACACAATAATGAATGGGACTTAAATCGTTGGCTCTGTCATTGTCACGGATGTGCCTTTTCTGACTTTTTATCCCCCTCTGTTATAAAGGAGCCCCACAGTCAATCAGACTGCACACTTTACAATAACAACCGACTCACTCTCGTAGGTTTCTTCCGTGTTACGTCATTCGTTTCCACCCGCTTAATTTGTTAATTGATCAGTCGCGCCCCACCTGTTTGTACTGCTGACTAGGTGTCATGTATATAAGCAGGGAAGCGCCCCCAGAGATGGGGGGTGTTATTAGGCAGGCTGTGATACTTAGTTACACATGCTTCCAAGTAGGTTCTCTGCTTAATGGTGATATTGAGTGTTCTTTACTGTTACAGTTCGAAGTCTTTTTATAAAACACAAAGCTACTGCTAGATTGACATTGCACTGTCTATCTGTGTGGGGCCTGTGGGCTATCGTGTGCATGTCAGCAGAGCATGTGCGGCAGGCACACCAAACGGGTATGTGTCTTGGGAGTGTGCTGTGGGAGAAATGTGGCACAATCTGCATGCATTCCCATGCCGTCTTGAGTATGTATATATATGTGTGTGTGTGTGGGTGTTTAAGGTGGCTGTCGTATTCCCACTGGGGAAAGAAGCACAAGGCCGGAGGGGAGGGAACCGCCAGCGAGTGACGGAATGCGGACCGGCGCCGAGAGTCCAGTTGGACAGGCAATGAGTCTCACTGGCGCAGGGACGGCCATTAACACGGTGCGATCGACGAGCCCATCTGAAGCCCTAATTAAGGCAGCGGTGGCTATGAAGGCATCGAGTAACGAGTGCAGCCAGGCAGAGCTGAGCAGAGCTCTGCTCCCAAACCTCATGAATAATTCATACCCCCCCCCACCATCCCAAAGCCCCAACCTCGGCTGACAGCCCTGCTGCCTGGGGTTAAGCTGCCTCCAAGACGCCCGTACAATTGTCCCGGTGTATTTTAATCGGGGGGGGAGTCGGTGGTACAGGAAATCAGTCCAGAAAAGGACACCTGTGTCTGTACAGATTATTTCTTAAAATTTATCCCAGCAAAGACAACACAGCCTTCACAAAGATACCAACACAAAAACAGCCGCTATTTCCAAAAAGGATACCTGTGGTTGTTAGGCATGAATTTTAGTTGCTGGTTTGGTTTGCAATGAGTTTTGGAATGATTACCAAAATTACAGAGTTGGCAGAACAAAGAGTGTGTGCGCGCACACGTGCGTGTGTGTATTGGAGACAGCCCAAACACAAAAGTGTACCTTTTCTCCACTTCACTTAGCAGGGAAACAAAACTAATTCTATCTGACATTCAAACACGGATGAAACCAAAAAATGTACATTACTGCAAGAATACATGTAAGGGACTTTATTCTCACATTAAAGACTGCTTGCTAATTGGATAGAAACAGATGCTAAAGGGTTTTACTTACTTTAGCTCAGCACAGATATTGATTTGCGTTAACCTACTTAGGAGACAGCATCAGAGTCATTGCCGGAGGCAAAAACAGAGCTGCAACGGCCAAGGCATCTCAGAGCTACTCCTAATAACCACCTCTGAAGATTAAAAATAACACTTTTTATTTCCAACGCACTGTAATGAAACAGAGCAAATTATGTGTTGTTTTGACAACATCGTAGGCACAAACTGTCAAGTTCATGGCTTTGAAGGTTTTTAAACCCATTCCCCCGTCTCCTCCACATCACCAAAACCTTGAGACAGCTCCTCACGGTTAGTAAACAACATGCAGCCGCAGGAATGAAGTAAGCTGCTAAGTTAAGCTGACCATGGGGCCCTCTCTAACACCCTCAGTGTCCCACTGGCCACATGTGGGACGCCTTCGCTTGTCTGCTAACATTGTCCGTTTAATTGCCGCAGATGTTACACGCAGACTGAAGACCCAGGATACCTGAACAAGTGGATAGATAAGGTGTCAGAGGCTATGGGGTGGAGTGTGACTGAGGACATCGCAGGAAGTCCTTCATTGGTATAGACGATGGACTCTGCGACATGCACCTGGAATGCGGGGTCCTTTTAGCGGATTGGACAGTGCCATGCCAATCTCCGTCATGCCGTAACGCTCCAGAAGGGTGTGTCCCGTGATCTCCTCCCATCGCTGCAGGATGGGCTGGGGCAGGGCGGCTGAGCCCGACACCATCAGCCTGGGGGGGGGAGGTGGGGGTAACAGTAACCACTTAAAAGCGTATCTCAGGTTGTTAGCCACCCGCGACCAAAACATCGCTCCTGTATTTTGGACAGGAGTTTACCCTCCTCCCTCCACACATTCTTCAGAAAGGTTAATGATTTTCTACTTTTAGCAATACCAAAATTGGCAAAATTATTCCTCTTCTGATGTTTTTCTTGTCTAAAAGTTATCGGGTCACTAGGGACCCAAGAAATGCAACTGTGCAAAAAAAAGTGCCTTTTTCAGTGAAAACCCCAACTAACACCGCAGTCAGTTTTTAACCGAGTCAGAAACACATAATTCCAAATATGTCTGCTGTAAATTTCATGTATTTGTGAGGTTTTTATTGGAAAAATGTGCTATATGTTCTAGCGAGTTTCTGCATGATGAGCTTGCAAAAACAAAGCAGTGGGGGGCTGACCATTAAAATAATGATGGAGGCTGATAATCTTATTATACAAAGAAAAAAGCTACCAAAATATTAGCTGAAGTAATAAATAAAATGTGTTGATAAGTTGAGAATAGTTTGAAAACTTTGTAGTCCATTTTGTATCATTTTGCAAAACAACCTGAGGTATGCAATAGTGCTTGTGAAAATTTCTATGCATTTAAGGGTTAAACATACACACGTCGTCAGAAAGTCCGAGAGGGTTGATGGGGGTCAAGATCAACGTGAGGGGGATGCTGGGAGGAGTCGTATCCATCCGTGCTGCAATCTTTCCGTTTGGCCGACGGCGCTCATTCCGTGTCAGTACCGGATCAACACTGACGGCAGCCTTATTTTCTTAATGGTACTAAGGTTAAAAACCAAAGTGTGCGACAAACACGGCATGGAACACCTACACCAATCTGCCAAACGCAGCACACCGACGGGTCACCGGAAAGCGGCATGTGGAATGGCCGCTTCTGAAACGCTGGCACCCTCATTCACATCGTCACCGCACTTCAGCCACGGATGATCTTTAAAAGCGGCATGGTTTGGCTGTGAAGCAAGTCAATATTTTTGAGGAGGCACGGGATGCAGCTTGACGTGATGCTACTTAAGCACTCAGTGAGTCAAGCTAAAGTTAGTAATTATAACATCACCACCTTCAAACAGATGGCTTGACTGACCTGCTCACGCAGGAAAATCTGTCTCTTGCAGTTGGATTTACCCTAGCATTCCAGAGCTTAATTAAAACCGCTTAATTAATAACGCAAGACAAAGGCAACGCTCTGATAGCTATCGGCAAGTGTCCACGGCTTAAGGACAGAAATCGACTGCGCCTGTCTTGCTGACATCACCACACGTCTCGAAGTGACGACGTTGTGTTGAGAGGGGAAAAAAAAAAAAAAAAAAGACCCATCCGTAGGCCCTGTGTCGAACTCTGATTCTTCGGCTATGTTCTTACCTGACCTTCTCGGAGCAGACAGCCCGGATGAAGTCCCGCACATGTGGTTTGGTGAAGTGCTCATCATAGTGCTGGAGGAGTTTGGAGTACATGGTGGGCACAGCCATAAAGACATTGACTCTGGGGGGCTCGGGACTTAAAAGACACTCCCACACCTGATGGGACGAGAATGACAGAGAAACCAGACTTTGGTCTGGGTAGGATACAGGACCCACCACCTGGTGCTCTTACTCTCACAGATGCACCCCCACGCAACTCCTTTAGCAGCAATATGAAAGAGAATGGTTCAGAATGAGTAGAAAACACTGTTTTATTATGGTGGACGGCCCATGCTGAGACAGACCAAGCGCGACACCCACCGCAGCACTGTCATGGGTCGAATCTCGAAGGAACTGTGACAGTACTGTTGCCCTACAGAAACCTGGCCACAGGCAGGGGTCCACACGAGACACTCCGGCCTTCACTCTCGCACACAGGCAAACACATCACCACATGCGTGCCGAGGAGCATATAGGAACACACGCAGACAGGCGCGGATATGCAGACGTGCCCAGACGCCGAATGGCAGCAGAGAGGCACAGATGCACACAAAGAGGAGGGGGGTGTTTCAGCTCCCCGGCCCTCACACACACACACACACACACACACACACACACCTAGCACGCCTCACTGCACATTCTGCACACAGCGGGAGAAAAGCGGGAATTAATTGAAGGTGAACAGCAGATTCTCCTACCCTCCGTCCTCCTGGGACAGTCACACAGCGCCCTCACTCGCTCTCACACACACACACACACACTCCGCCTCATTATTTGTTGCTTCACTGCCTTTCTCTCCCTATCAGTCTCTCTCCTTTTCTGTCTCTCTCCCTCACCACCACCCCCCCCGTCACCACATGTTACCTAGCCCCCTCATCTCGTCGGCCCCCTCTTTTCTTCGTGCCCCCCCCATCAGTCCTTCTGTACCTGCCTCCATCTCTCTTCCTGTCACACACCACCACACAGCTCCCCAAGTCCTATTCTGAGTTCAGTGACAAACAAGTGACAATTAACCATCAAGGAGAGGAATAGCTTGGAGGGGGAAGGGGGGGGGATACACACGGCCCCCCATTGGCTGGGACTGAGCCGGACTGTTTCTCAATCCAATTCTCCCATGCCACTAAAACCTTTGGCAGGAGCCTGCTCCTCCTTGCCTGACGCCATGGCGACCACACGCTGACACGCCTTTGCATCCCCGCCCATCAAACAGACACTCCACAAATAATATCCTCCAGGGATCCCACCCATCGGCTTGCAAAGCATAAACAAAATGTCTTTGTCTCGTTTTAAACCGCTGGCAAATTGGGCTGCGTGGTATAAAGATGGGAAATGACGGGCACAGCATGTAGGGAAATTGCTAAATTGTACATGGCGCACGTTCAGGGCACAATCGTGGCAGAATACTGGCCGCGTTCGGCGTATCAGCAGAGCACCTGCAACTGTGTGATGCCTTATTTCTGTGCTCACCAGTAGGCAAATGCATAGCTTCGGGGTGGGGGCAGATCGGATTCCACACAGTGTGCGCGCACACATGCACAATAGTGAGTTCAGAAGGGAGTGTTATTTTACAGACCGTTCTCTACATTGGGGGACGTGTCTATCAAACGCACTGGAGCGCTTCCTGGAAGAGCCACTCTGGAAGGGGGTGGACGATTTATGTCCTTCAAAGAAATCAGCCTCCATCAGGTACCTGTGGTCCCATTCCTGCCCGCGAGTGCTGTCACTTGACCTCACAGCAGACTCCTTGCCCTTCTGCGCCAGCTAACCACGTCTGTCTGCCAATCCACCCCCTGCCTCCATAAACCCCCACCCCCATCTTCACCTAAAAGCATCTGCCCTGACCACCCCCTCTATTACAGATCCCAGTCTTGTCTAACCTAGCAACGCCTGCCATAGGCCTCAAGGAGTCCTGAGAGGCTAATAGACTGGCATACCCACAATGCACCTCACCATCCCCACATGGGGCAAGTGATCCCCAGATGCAGATCCGGCGGGTGGACGCAGTCAAGATGGGCCCATCTAAATTCTGATGAAGTAAACCGTCATCCATGCTGCCATTCTGGGCAAAATCCCATAAGTCCCCAGGATACACCGATTTTGCTAAATCGCTTGGGTCAGAAATGGCCCCTTTTTAGCAAGACGCTTGGCCAATGCAGGCAATGCCTTCACTCATTGTCCTTTGCAGCCCTTGCCTGTCAACAACTTGACCCTCTACACACCGTCTTCAAACCCCCTCTCTCCCCAAAACCATGGTCCGTCATTCCTCAGTGTCAGCCAATCGATGGCGTTGATTCCAACGCTCTCACATTCAGGCCCAGTGGGCAGACAGGGTAATCCATCACGACGACGTGGCTGCTTAGTGTGACAGCGGTGGGGGGGCACTGCAATTCGGGCCATCTCACGCAGTTGACCTGCCCTCTGTGGCCCAGCACCCAGTTTTGGTCCTGCAGCAGAAGCCAACTGTCAACTCTGTCAACGCTGGAGGGAGTTTGGGCTCAGCAGCCCGGAACGCAGCCACAATTAGCTATGGTGGCTGACAAGTTTCCAATGGAGCTGACAGTCACCTGGCCAGCCACACCCTACACTACCAGACAACTCCATGGTTTCAGATTCTCCCGAGGGTTCCGCACCAGAACACACGTCAACAGAAGCTCCAAAGTTAGCCCAACTGGACAATCTGCTCCACCAAGACCCATGGAACCCAATAAGCAAAAAGTACAGTGCAATCACAAACAGGACATTACAAACAACCACATTCCCAAAATCAATTTGTAACTATTTTCAAAAATACATGTCATCAATTCAGCGAGGGAAGTGCTGTGGCCGACTGTCTCTGTGGAAACGAGGCGATGCAGGCAAACTAAAGAATAAATGGCATGGGGCATCACCTTCTGGGGCTGGAAATCAGGCAGCATGTGGCAGGTGGCGCCCACCCAGAGCGGACACAGTAGCTTGTTGACGATGCCATGAATGTGGTGAAGGGGCAACGTGTGCAGGATGACATCCTCCCTGGTCCAGCCCCACTCGGACACCAGGCAGCGGATCTACATGCAGGGGAAGGGAGGGAGGTGGAAGAGAACAGACCCTTTAACACAGAAACCATGGGGGGGGGCAACCTGGCCCAGTAAAGTAACCTTGGGAAAAAAAAAATAGCCATCCATCCATCTTCCACTACTGCTTATACAGCACAGGGTCACCATGAACTGGAGTCACAGGGCCTGAGGCAGGGGACACCCAGTATTGGGTCTCAGTCCATCACACGATGCGCCCACACGCACACAAAGGGTCATTTAAGTACATTAGTTTACCTAACTGCATGCCTCTGGACTGTGGTTGGAACCTGGAGTACCTGCATATACATATCGAGCCAGGCATGGGAATTGAACACACAACCTGGGAGACATTAACGCGCAATGCAATCCACCATAGCGGCAAACAGCAGCAAGCAAGGTCAACCTGAGTGAGTCTATGGGAGAAATTAATAAACATAATTCATGAATAAATATGATGTCTAATGTCCAAAAGTACCAAACTCAAGATAGATAAAAGACAAACTCCTAAAAGAAATCCAAACTTTGTCTTTCTGGACCTTTTTGTGTGGAATATACTTATACCAATTTATTCCTGTAAAATCTTGGCTCAGAGCAACCGCCAAGCTATCCACCGGCAAGAGGGATTGTTAGCGACCACTAAAACCAGCTGCAGAAGTTTCCACTGTGCAACACAACGGAGAAACAGGAGAATTCCACAGTAAACAACTGATCGCATTATCCAGGGGAACTACTGTGAGGTCTAAATGCACTTGTTTAATAATGGTCTCCACAATATTCAGCCTGGGAGTTAAACTGAATGTGAAGAACTTAATTATAAACAATGTATGGCATACTGCTTACAGCGAAGGGGGACCTCAAGGCTAGGGGAGTTCCACTGAGCAGCTGCTGCCATTGTGTACTTTACCATGGCCTGCAGATTTTCGTGGGAACTCAGGACCCCCTTCGGTCGGCCTGTGGTGCCACTGGTGTAGACGATCATCGCCGGCCTGTCGGCCCAGTCCACGTCCGCTTGACCCACATGCATCTCGCTGGTCTTCAGAACATCCAAGCCAGAGGAAGGGGGCAGCTGCAGGAAGGGAAGCCCCAGCTTCTCAGCAAGAGGTCCCAGGATGCCTGTGTAGGAGTCCCCAGCTAGCAGCAGGGAGCTCTGGGAGTCAGTGATGATGTACTCCAGCTCAGAGGGTGGGTGCTTCCTGTAGAGGGGGACGGCAATGCCCCCGCACATCCAGACGGCCCACTGCGCTATCACGTAGGAGGCATCATTTGCACATAGGAAGGAAATCCTTCTCCCCTGCACATCCCCGGAGGGGCAGCCCAACCACTCAGCCAGTCTCCATGCCAGGCTCAAGCTCCTGTCGTACAGGTCACGGTAGCTGTGGCCACCGCTAGCATCCACAATGGCCAGCTTGTCCCCAAACTCCGGAGCTCTGGTAAACACGGGCGTTACCCTTCTCACCCTGGTGGAGACATACCACCTCCTGGGGGCGCTTCCCAGCAGCCATTTGGCTGCATACTTAGCAGTTTCCTGGTGCCTCCATGCCAGGCCTAAAATGCAAAGAGGACCTCGGGCTGCAGAACGAAGAAAGAAACCCAGCTGCATTGGAGCACTTCCTACCGGCACCTCCCAGGACACCGCTTTCAAAGCCTCATGGTCCTGGCTGTAATTAAAGTAATAATAAACTGAACATTTATGGTTATTCCATTGCTGATTATATTTTTAATGAAGTCTTTAAAATGTATTCACATTGGTATTTCTTAAGAATCTTACACATTATGCGGTTTACCAAACATTTACCTCTAACACCATATTCGGAAATGCATCAGCAAAAAAACAGACCAGCCATGTTTAAGTTTCCTATGGTGCTACAGGGTCCAAAGGTTAAAAAATGTAGATAAAGACTAAGATTGCCAGTCACTTCACAAACTACGCTCATATGCCAGTCATTTAAAATTTTGAAAAGGATTTTTTTTTTTTTCCCCCAGACATATTCGGCTTTTTTTAGGGTTATTTTTGTCTTCTGAAGAAAGCTCAACATGAGCAAACTGTACAATCATACAGTGCAACAGAACTACAGTACTGAGACAAGGAACGCTGCATGGTGTCATTGTGGGATAACATGATATCCCCTGATGAAAATAAAACCCAGGTAAACACTCACGCAGACTGACAGACAGCATGAGACCCCCGGAGTCAGTCACTCTCACACCTGCATTCAACGCAGCAGCCCCGACACTAGCTGCACCGCTATTTTAATTAAGCCCGAAGAGCAGGGACATTAAAGCATAATAACTGCAATAAATGAGAGTAAGGCAAGTCATTTTTAAAACTGGGCTTGATTAATGATTACCATATTGTCACATGACTGTGAATGGACAGAGGACTTCGCGGCAACATACAGATTAATACGTTTATATAAAGACATACCAAGCTGAGCACGTACGTCCTCCTCGAGGACAGTATTTTAGAAAAGTAGCATAATAATCACCTTTCATAACTAAATTAATGGATACCTGGTGGTAAGAAATTTGTTTAATTCAAAATTTGTACAGTCTCTGCTATTACATTTAAGTATAAGGTAAATGTGTTGCGAATATAGTATATTGTAATACCAATTCAAAGAGCGTCTATTTCACATATAAGCAATCCTGAGCTAGCACACATGCAAATTCATGGTGAATAAATGTCAGCCTTTCATCCGCTCTCAAATGCTCCAAAAATCCAATACACAATTTCTAATAACAGCATTATTCCACGTCACTTCAGCCAGTAATAACGATAAACATGAAAAGCAAGTATTGCACGACATATCCTCTATCCTTTTATTCTTACCCCCAAAACAAGTCATCCGAACACTATGTATAAGTGAGGGGTACGCCATCAAAAAGCGTCCGGCAGGAAACTTTGATACGTGCGTACACAGTTCCCATTTCAAAACCTTCTCACGTGAGGTATTGGACGTTGTTGTGTAGCACAGATCCTCTAAAATCGAAATCATGACGTGCGTTGGTATCTTTTCATCCGTTTAATTACACCTACTTATTCTGAAATTGAATTTATACATTTTAGTTGGTGTTTAGTCATTAAAAGCGTTAGTACCCTGCTTGTTAAATACTGTGTTCGTAGAGTGCTACCTTCCTAAGCTATTCATTGTAAAACAACTTATATACTTTATATAAGAACATTTATATTTAATTTCCTTGCATATAAAAATGCATGCAAAGTATCTTGCACATACTACAGGCCATTTTTAATGATAAACTTCTGAATATATTATTTTAACATTTCAGCAATGCAACCCAAGAAACTGCATTTATTATAAAAAACATCTTTAAATACCACAAGCTTGATTCTTTCTGAAACAAAGTAAATTGGTGCTGTATTAGCCACAGAGCATCTCCTGTCCTGTGGTGAACAAGATGTCACCTCGACGGAAATGGCGAACAGCAGAGCTAGGCATGAGCGGGAAGACGCCATGGAGGCGGTCTGTTGCCAGATCATTCCTGCCAGGACCGAGCCATGCCAGCTCGTTCTGGCACTGGCTTGCGGTGCGGGCACACGCAGCCGCCAGCTGGCACTCGCGGGCCTCAGATAAGGATTGCTCAGACATGGCACTCGTTCAAAAAGTTTGCACGTCCCCGAACCCCCATGTTGCAGGCAAGGATGGGATGTTCCTGCGAACCTGGCTCTTTTTTCCTCGGAAACTCCCCTGCAGTGGAGAAATAGTATCGTCAAAGAGCAAATCGCTCCATAAGCGGGGACGCGCCACGCAGGCGAGCATCTTCAGCTACAGCCTCGATCCAAGCGGAGATTAGCTCACACAAAAGAAATGTTGGTACCACGGTTACGAGTAACACCGGCCATGCCATCATCGTCAAGTGATGACGTTATCTGAAAGCGGATCAAAGAATTTTTCTTTTTGTGGCATTTTCCTTGCAGTACTTGAAAAATCTGCTAATCGACATTTCCATTCGAAATAACCTGAGAATGTAGTCGCATAATGGCTACGGAGACCTGCTTATTACCTGTGCATCAGAACAGTCGCAGGCAGAAGATCTGTCGTTTCAACCCTCCGACGGTGTCTACGGACCTGCCGGGTGGAAGTGGACAGGAATGCATGCCCGCATGGTGGGGAGCGACCCCTTGATCTGACGGTTGGCGCATGGTTTTGCACCGGGCTGCCGCATAGCACCGTGCAGCGGGCAGGCTGTGTGGCATGGCAGCGGGTGCCGGCGCCAGTCCAGCTAGGATGGAGCACCCGGCAAGAATCGGGAGGGGAAAGAAAAGCCCATCCTTCCGCGAGGGGAAAGAGAGCTGGGAGTGGAAACTGTCGACGTGCCAGAACATGTGTCGACTTGGCGCCAGATGAGAGCGTCTTGGCAAGCTCCCCGCTCCCCCCGTGCCCTGCTTGGAACACATGGCACGTCGGGCGGCATCTGGCCACGCTGACTCCCAGCAGCTGCGCTTTGTCTTCGCCAGTTGGGACACTTGGCACTGCCACTTCATCAACTACCTGTGGCTCTCCCGGGCGGGCAGGGGGCGATGAATAATTCTGTACTGCAGCTGCAAACTTGACATCTTTCCAAGAGATACAGTACGGTAAACACAGGGCTGTCTCGTGCCACCCGTGTGTTTAACAAGCTGCTGCTATTGCTGTTAGCCGTCACCAACGCTGTTAGTTGGCATCCTTGTTCTTTGTATCGTTGTTATAGTTGCCATCGCTGTTTGCTGGTGCTATCACTGTTAGCTAGTGCTATCGCTGTTAGATGTTGCTTTTTCCATTAGCTGGTGCTATTGCCAGTCGCTGTTTCTGATAGCTGGTACGAATGCAGTTAGCTGGTGTTAGCATTGTTAGATAGCACCATTGCTGTTAGCTTATGCTGCTGCTGTTTCCTGGTTAGGCTGTTGGCTAATGCTGCCAAGGTTGCATCAAGCAGAAGCCTTGTTGGCATGGTCTATTGTTGGATGATTTCCATATAGGTCTACTCTACAGTCAACTACAGTGATTTTACAAAAAAGGTGATATCTTCATCCTTTTGTCTCTGTGGATTTTTATTTTTTTGCCCTTCCGAAAACTTACAAACAGCAGTTGGTTGAGAAAATAATTCAAGACTAAAGGGCAGCTATTTTTTCAAAAAAATTTTTTGCCGTATTTGGAATACAGTGATTTCACGCCCCCATTTTTTGCAGAGGTCTTGCAGAGTCTAAAATATGCTTTCTGATGTTTGGACTGGGACTGCTTCACATTCTTGATGGGACTTGAACGGGACTTCAGTGATGCATAATGCAATCCATCTGTGCGAAAACCTGTGATTTTTACTCCACACTGTTAATTAAAATATCTGCTGTTAAAGTCCCAAATGCTGCCTTTCTGGGAGAACTCCCAAAGCCTGCAATTTGCCAAGTCTTGGTGTATACTTTTCCTAAGGTGGTTCTAAAACATACATTAGCCTCAAAGGATACAATTTGCTTATGAAGATATTCTCTGTCACATAAGCCTGATTTTTCTGAAGAATCTGAATGCAAAGCTCCACCTGAGTCACCTGTATGGTTTTTGTCACATGACACGGAAATCCATGGATGCTGGGAAGAGTGTTACATTTTTTCTTTTTTTAAGAACTCCGGACCCCTGGCTATGCTTGCAGTAAAGCTTCTGTGACTTAATTAGGCTTTTAAACTGATGTGTTTTTTTTAACAATAAAACAGACTTTTGTAGGCAAACAGATGATCGTAGTAAAGATTTAGAGACGCTTTTTTCAGCAGAGAGTGACCCACTGGGAGTTGGTTCCATCTGTGGCAGGCTGACCCAGTTTAGCCCACGGCCACGTCCAACTGTTCTGTGTCCCGAACATATGTGCGCTGGCGGGGGGATAAGCGATGATCGCCATGCGGGACTGGGAAGCACATATTGTCGATATGACACTGGAGCCATAGCATGCCTGAGCTCTCCCTTCGGTGAGTGTCGAAGCCGCCCCCGGATTCACGTTCTGGAGGTAAACGCGCGGGTGGAAGCAGACAACGCATCTGTGATCCGGCTGTGGATGAGGCCGGCTTGCTGGGGAGAGCGGCATGGGCTGCTGCTGTATGTCTGTTTGTTTGTAGCTCAATCAAGGAAGGTAGGCAGGAATGGTGATCAGCCACTTACCTGGATACCTGGACTCAGTGATGCTGACCCACACCCTGTTTTGCACAGGGAACCAATACAGCTGAGCCACTCGAGGGTCTGAGTTGTGACTGATGTATGGATGCTGTGTAACTGCATCCACGCCGGCACAGTGAAAAGTATGAGTGAGCTGCTGGGGGTCACAGTCGCTCTGATTTGCTGACTTTATATCTCCAGTTCTCTGAGCCTGCTCCTAAGCCGCATGCACCCTGAATGGAAATGACCTAAGGCAGAGGCTGGTGGTAATTGGCAGTAATTAGCAGTAACTGGAAAGAGAATTGGCCCTACTCTTCTTTCAACCATAGCCTACATGGGATGTAAGGCCTGTTCTTTTGGTTACCCGAGCTTTGAAGATGGGTCAGAGTGGTTGTTTTTCTTCTCCATCCAATGAGTTACTTCCACAGAGAAGCACGAAGAGCATTGGAGATGACAAGAAAATCTAGAGCAAACCAACTGAGCAGCGCTGGCTTTTTACAAATAGGACATTACTGCAAGCTCCCGGAAGATTAGATCTTGGAAACATTTCAGACTTTAATTCTTTTTAATCGCCTTGTATTGCATCCAGATGTTCGTTTTGATGCTTTAATATGATCCATCCTTTTTGTTGCAAAATGTGTTCAGCAGCAGAGTGAATTCATTAAGCATCCTCAAAACCGTATATGCATATGCACGCTGTGTTTATGGAGACCTCGCATCCTTGTACCGTACATGATCGTGTTATTGCAAACAATCAGACAGACGTACGCAGTTGCAATCTTAGAGTCCAAAATAAAGCACCCCCCGATCCTACATCTGTCTTCTCACGTGAGCCTGATTTTGCTGCCTCCCAGCTCTCCCATTCTTCAAGCTCACAGCTTGACATCTGTCAGTCTCACCCGCAGCCCCGCTCTCCCCTCCCCTCTCACGCCACCCACCCCCCGGCTGTCTCCGGCACGACAGCACAGCTCTGTCACACTACGCTGGTGGTGTGTTCACACGGACACAGTACCATATGCTGTCTGGCCTCCCCGGGAGGCAGTAGCTCCGCGGGGCCCATGCTCGAGGCACGGTGGTAGCGTCCTTCTCCGTCGCCTCTCTATATCGCTTTAAACCCCCCCCCCCCAACAGCATCACCACCAATGTACCAGTTCTATACCCTTTCATTCTGCCTTTGTGGAGCAGGGAAGTTTCTGTGGGTCAGGTGGCGACTCAGCATACAGCAGTCTTTGAGGGTTTCTCAGTGCGCTCTTGTGGTCACAGGGCACAGGGGGCTTATGTCCTCGATGTGTTCAGGGCAGTCGGCAGGGGGCTTGAGGCGGTACATGAGTTTTGCGGAGTGAGCATTGTGTCCAGACCTACCGCGTTCATCTCACCATCCTTTCCACGCTGCCACTACATGCCACCACAGAAGATGCTTTGAAAATTCATGAGGGGAAGATGATAACAATTTTTTGTATGACTGTCTTTCAGAGAAAGGTTTTAACGTTGTTTTCCTCTGTGTCTTTCTCTGTGTTTACTTAGTAGGGAAGTGGAGGGAAGGTGGGGGCTGTGTTTTCCAAAGTCGTCTTTCCTGAGTATACTCTGCATTTCAAGCAAACAGCTTTAATGCGCAGCTAAGTCGCAGGAAGAATTGTTAGGCACGTGTGTTATTAATTTTTTTTTTTTTTTCTCAGTCCCATGGCGTCCGTATGAATCTGAATGCTGCTGACTGGGCTGCCTTTAAAATATGAAGAGGCTTTGCTGGAAGTGCCCAGGGTCATTAGCTGAAGAGTGGGCACAAATCCCCCTCGGAGGCCGACTGTCTTCACCGTGTTAAATGCGCTTCTAAAATATTCATAATCATACACGCGCAGGCTGAATTCGCTGGGGAGTTGGAGGGAAAGATCAATATTAAAATGTATTCCTGTTTTCATGTGTGGTTAATTAGCTGTGGTTCTTAAGCCGTGACATTTGTGAGCAGATTAAGAGTAGCTTTTACAGTGTGGCAAGGTAATACATTTGCATGCTCTTGTTCTTAGGTTCTGTCGGCAGCCGTTTGTTATGATTATGACGATTAGAATAATCTTTACTTTCGTTTTATTGTCTTTTTTTAAGGTACATAACTAAGTTAATTTCTTTATTTAAAAAATGAGCGACACCAGTGTTAGGATCTTGTTTCATTTTATACACTGCAGCCGAGTTTTTATATTTAATGGTGGATTTAATAATTCTTTAGTTCCATTAAATGTGGTAAATGTTGCAATGTTCCCTGCAAATACGGATGTATGGGCCGGTGTTCCAGAGGTAGGGTCGAAGGTCAAAGGACCAAGTTGAATTGAAGTCCATTGTTATTCATAGGTTGTGAGTTCAACTGTGTCTGTCTGCCCAAAATGAATGCCCGGTTGTCTGTATGTGGAGACTGGGTGACCACGTGACTCCTCTTTGAGGAGACTGGTTCCAGCTTATGGTAGGGCCCTCATTACACAACCACCACTCTGCACTTCCCGCATGGCTCTTCAAACCCACCGATTGCACACCAGGGATCTCCATTTCCAGTGCAGAAACATCAGCTGCGTCCCCCGAGAGGGCCGTTCAGCTGGGGACGGACACGTCACGTCAGGAGTCACGATGGAAGAGGCTTTTCAGGGGCCACTAATGAGTGGCTCGGAGACAGGCTCCAGTGACGGGATAGGGTGTCGAGAGGACGACACTGGTGCATTTGCGGTCTCTTCAGACATTTTACTTATTCATCTGCTGACGTTTTAACTATTTATATGCCCCCATTCGAGTAAACGTGATGGTGATTATGTTTCAAGAAAGACCTGCAGAACCTAAGCTGTTTATAGCATGTGAAATTTGAGAGCAATTTGGCTATTGACCCATCAAAGGACCTAACATGTGCGAGGCAGGTGCTGTCACAGAAGAATCGCACAGATATATAAAATACGCCGTCCTGAAGGAGACCCATCAATGTGATGCAGCAGTCATACACAATAGCCCGTCGCTGGCAGATGCAGTTAGGACAATGAGACCCTCGCTAACAATGCAGCTTTCAAAACAGACGGACGCGCTGAGGAAATGTGGCTCTGCTTCACCGGCCAGGAACCCCAGCCGGCGGCTTACTGCTTTCCGGGATTTGTCATACTATGGTTTCGGCTCGACCTGTCGTGCCGCCAAAAGCTTGGCCTCACTGTTGAGGAAGGTCACTTCCACAGAACTGCTCCTCCACATCTTTAAAGGCACTTTGAAAAGTCTTGCCAGATGTATTCCAAATGCATATTCCACGTTAACATCTGTCTTCCAGATGATGCCTGTCTGTACGAAGGTCACCCTAAAAGTGTTACTCCAGAGTAGTGTTTAATAGCAATCAAGATCTCTGTCTTAAAAGCAGTGTGTTTGTCATCATCCACCACTGATGGAAATGTTTTTTGTGGCCTCTACCCATGACAGAGGAAAATTTTATATTCACAATGCTGGAAGCAGTTATAGCTGCAGGGATTTCTGGGGCATTTTGGAGTGGTGGTCACAGTTTTTTGGCGACTAATAAATGATCAAGACTACAAAAGAAAACAACAGATAAAATGTATCACGTAAGACCACATGTGAGGGAGTTACTGGAACAAGGCTGAACCTCCTGGTCTAAATCAAGTCATTAGACATTCAAAGCCACTGAATGCACGAGGCTTCATTTGTTGTCTTCTAAAGCCTAACTATTTGGAATTGGATGACGATGTGAAGGAAACAGCATTACGGAAATCAAGCAAAATACGATTTTGCTTTGTCACAAATGTACAAGGCATGATGGTAATTGTTTTCTTGGCACATTTTTTAACAGAAAGATCGTGCCTATTATAAGAATTATGTTAGGGGCAGCGTTACACATGCAGCGTGTCTGCAGTGCCTTTGATGAACTTTGAGCAAGAGTAAGATGCTCCTTATGCTGGGTGAGGCCTGGAAGGCTGACGTCAATATCGCGAGTACCTGGGCTTCAGTGTTTTTGATGGAGGGGTGGTGCAGCAAAGCACCAGAGAAGGTGAAGCTATAATACACTGGAAATTAGTATCTGGCTGTGATTTTGACCCCAGGGGTTGTGTCTCTATTTGACTTGTTAGTCCAACAGATTGCTGTTGCTTGCTACCGCTGTAGGATTTTGTTTGTAGTGACTGCATTGTCCTTAGATCCTCAGTTAGGGTGTTCCCTTTCATACTGTAAGCAAACCTCTTTATCTGAACCACCCTGTGCTGCTTGGTGGATCTGAATAATGTGAACTCTTGCCTTGCAGGATGTTAACTCTAAGCTTTTGTGGCTTAGGCTCAGCTGATGGCAACGTGTCTATGTGTGCATTGATTGTGTTTTACGACTACATTGCGGTGTGTGGTCATGCAGAAGGCACCTTACAGTATAGTATTATTACCGAATCAATCAATAAAACTGTCACGAGTATCCTGAATGATTATTGATAGCTGAGCTGATGCATAACTGTAATTTGTAATCCGTAATTAATTGTCTAAATGTATTCTTCGGATGAAAATTACTGGCTTGTCCACCTGAATAGGCGCCCTTCCTTTTCCTTCAAATCAAAATGGTCAGAGAAGAGAGTAGCTACAAGGTCCTGACAAGCTTAAGTACCCTCACAGCTAGCTTTTGTCTCAAAGGAGTGCTAGCTCTGCTGACATTACTATTAGAAGATTGGTGCCTAAGCTCTTCAAACATGGGGACTATCTGACAACTCTCCTCTGAGAACATCCGTCCAAGTCAAACCACAGTGTAAATCAACGCCACGCAAACGTATGTTTTGTCCCTTCTCATGCATCAAAGTGTCACCTGATGACACCCTCCAGAGGAGAACTGTCAACCACCTGAGCATGAGTCAACATGGGTCAAAGGTCATTGAGCGTTCTCACACTAGACCAAGGAATAAATTGGATAGTCTTAAAGACACATGGGCTAACCCCAGTACTGGATGCAAAATTAGCCCAACTGTACGTATGTACATATTTACATTTAGAAGCGTTTGGTGCAGAAACTGAAAAACAAGTAAAATTCTTTGTAGGTTAGCCCACTTGTTCATGGGACCATACAACACAACACGGCTGACTACACCAGTGAAACACCAGTCAATTAGTGAAACATTTCTTTGGGTGTCTGACTAGTGGAAGTAATATCAGGAAATTTAATCCACATGTGACCTTTCAGGACATAGACAGACCCAGATGAAGATACTTCTCTTGTTGTCTGTTGCGAGCATCGGCGATCATCTGTAGTTGTAGAAATGACTTCCAAGCAGCACCAGAAACTCTTCTCACAGCTAGATGCCGTCTTTGCATCAAACACTCTTTGCAGATCTGCAGGATTTCTGGCTTTGTGCACCAGAATCCTAATCATATTATCACGTGCACCTCAAGAGGTCACAGAAACACTACCATCAAAGGTGGATGACAATGAACTCTTTTATAAAGCTGGTCAATCACTTATCCATTTCCTCATTTATTCCTCTGTATTCACAGGAGTCTTACATTTGTCTTTGGATGTTAATAATGTTTTGTTTATAGTTATTAAACTTTTCTAATTATACGTTTATTGTTTTTTATAAGATTTCAGTGAATCAGGTGACTTCATTTTCATTAGGGCCCTAAGTGTGAAAATAAAAAATAAACAAAAATAAAATAAAACTCAAACACAATAAATATGTTTGAATTAATAGCAATAATTGAATTGTCTAAAGTACTGTTCCCCATGCCCCCTAATACTACCATGGTTGGGGTATAATAGCCCCTGTTACCTCCTTTGTGACACTGTAGGCAGTCCTTTGTGGGCCCCACCTGCTCTCAAATGGCCCACCTTTATTATCCAGCGGGTCGTACACTGGGCTTATGCATGATGGTCTGGGAAATTGTAAAATGGCAAGTGCTCATTGGTGAGCAATGTGCGCTGATGAGTCTCCTCACTCCATCTACTGGCATGGCACTTCATGGTGCTGTCCTGGACTTCAAATGAAGAGTTCGGTGACCCATAAAGAGCAAAGAGACTGAAGCAAAAGGGCCAACATGAGGTCGTGTCAAAAGAGCAGCCGCTCGTCGCTCACACCGCCCAGAGGTCAGCCGGTCAGCTGGCCAGGGCAGCTGGTACCAGAGGATGTGGTGACACAGAGGGTTCTTGCACTAGCTAGCAGCTTAAGGTCATGACCCCTTGACCCACTATGTCTCCATTTTGGTACTCCCTTGGTTTCCATAGGCTTGGGAGAAGCGTAAACAGCTTCTCAAAAAACACAGCTCAGTTAGCAACAGATCGATGTGGTCCAACACAAGGAATAAGACCCGCACTCAACTTGAGTTTTCAGGAGGAAAAGTGGTTCAGGAGTTAGGGAGCCCAGAAGCCAAGGGGCTGCAGCTATGGGCTTTTTCTCCATTTCCCATGACAGCAGCACTATTGATCTGGTTAATGTAATTCCAGTCAAACGGCCACGGCACGAGCGCGGTCTATTTAAAACCCCTCTCTCCCCATGTACACCCCCCCACCCCAGTGCATGCTCCACATGCCATCTGTCAACCGCCCTCCCCGAAAGACCCCAACCACCCCCCATCTAACGCAGAGCCCTCTGCAGCCCTGTAATGAGGGGATTAGCTGTCCGTCTCATACGGAGAAAACTCAACATCGCCGGGAAGGGTCACCGGCGGTCCTGGGGCAGGAGACCACAGGAGAGGTTCCGGCAGCCGGGGATTCTGTGCCGAGTGGGTGGAGCCTTAGCCATGTATTATTCCCCTGGGACTCCAGCAGCACCGTTGACGGACAGCTGCCTTGAGCATCAGGCCCTGGAGAGCAGGTGTGATCTCATAGCAGAAGAGACGGCATCAATTTAACCGTACCCTCACACCACTAATGAAGGAGTCAGCATATGTGGAAGTAGCACCGTCTGCTCTATGGTAAATCTGTATGTTCTTCATGCATATGTATGTAAGCTGGCCTATGCAAGCTGAATCATAGAAAAAGGCAAACTGTTTCGAGAACAGCTGAAGAACTGGATCTGAATTATCTGCCCACAATAGACCACGAATATCATCTACTGCAACACCCCTTAATTCACACTTGGTGGGGAACGGGGAAGGTATCCTGGGATTGGACAGCAGCTGTAATGAGCTCTTTTCTTCTGAAAGGTGTAGGTTGAAGGGGGTTACCAACTCAAGAATTAATGCTGATGGTATAACGGTCATGGCAATGAACCCAGAACATACAATGGTGAGCCTTTCTCAGATCATTCACTCAGCTTTTTCTGCAAGGCATCTTATTGTTTGAGCAACTGAATTTTATACAAAATTTTTAAAATATGAACATTCAATATTGACCTTTAATCCAGACTAGAGAATGACATGGATTACATGTTTCTATGACATAAAATATGGGAAATATCGCTCATAGCATCCTATAAAAGCAGCTTAAAGTAAACGATCCTGAACATATTTAACATCAATTTTTTTTATAAAGCAAACTATGAGTTGACAACGCTGCCTCAATTTTGATCCAAGAGGATGATATGATTTTGCACTTAGCGGCAAAGCTGTGGCTGTAAAATAACATTTCCCCCCAAGTGCAAAAGGCTGGTGCCCTTTGAGAGACACTTGCAAGCAAACAATATGATGTAGCACTTAGGTCATGACATTAAAAGCATGCCATCGTTTAAATGGTACTTCTTGGCAATGGAAGGTGTCGAAGCTATGCAAAAGCTATGCACTTTTGGGTCCCAGGGTGAATTCAGCTGTACAGCAAACAAGTAAAGAGACGTACAGACAACTCACTGGTGTGGTCCCGACGCTGGGATCTGAAGGTGACCCAGGTTGTGACAATGAGTGAAACGGCCTGTGTGTTTGTGTTTATGACTTAACTTCTTTTGCAAATGTTTGTTTACATTTGAGTACTGGTGTACAAATTTGACTGGACTAATGTGCATTAGCTAATTACTGTATATATGTGTGTGTCAGTCAGCAGTTGTTTGCACGGTGGAATTATCGCATGTGTGATAGCTGATAGAGTGTGCCTGCTTATTTGAGCAGAATTCCGGGTAAATGTGGGGATACATCTCTGTGTTTGAATGAGGACGCAGGTCAGCTCTAATGTGTGTATGTTTGTGCATCTATGTGTGGCGTGCGTCTGCGCAGATGGGGAGGGGCGTGAGGACTGTGTGGGCAGCAGATGTCAGACCTCTAGCCCCTCCCCCACTCTTGGGAGCACCTGTTGGGTCGTGGCCCATCTGGAGCCTGGGACACCACGGCGCAGGATTGCTCCGTCTGTGCGACCCCGCCCCCAAGGCGTGCCCTGCCATCATCCTCTCCTACCGGTCCGTGGACCCGATACACAAGACAGACCGTCCCTGCCCCGGAAACAGGAAAACAAAAGGGTTTGTGATAATATATGGTACAGGACTGTGCAATCCAACCCAAAGAATCAATGTCATGTGAATCAACAGAAAAAGTGCCAACACGGCTAGGCATGGCCGTGACACTTCTGCACCACCTGGATACATGCATTCCAGTTCTGGGATTTCATTTCTGCACACCTTCTGATAACAGCAGAGAAACCAGTGAAGAAATGGTGAGTGCCCGAGTGGACCTTGGATGGGCACATCTACCAGTGTTAACTGATTCTGAATAAGGGTATTCAACGAAATAAATCGTTCTGCGCACACGTGTCCCAGCTTCTGCGAGTGTCCATGTGCATGTCCCAGCAAAGACAGTAACCAGTGAAGAAGGAACTTTATCTTCTTAAAAAAACCCTTATTCTCTTTGTGATCGGTTTTCTTCAGTTTTTGCAATTTGCTGGAATTGGCATTAATTCAATTCAATTCAATTTTATTTATATAGCGCTTTTAACACGGAGCGCGGTCACAAAGCGCTTTACATAGTCC
>JAACJT020000007.1:13605307-13623251 GCA_009936485.2 Gymnarchus niloticus
GTGTGTGTGTGTGTGTGTGTGTGTGTGTGTGTGTGTGTGTGTGTGTGTGTGTGTGTGTGTGTGTACCATATTTATATTATGGGGGACAAAATGTCCCTATGAGGTAATAAAAACCTAACATTTTTACCCTCTGGGGACATTTGTTGGATCCCCACAAACAAAAATTCAATTTGATAAAAAAAACTGTGAATGCAATCAAAATTTAAAAAGAGCCTAAAATCTTGTATTTTCTTGGGTTACTTATAAAGTGAGGGCTTTGATAATGGTTAGGGTTGTCATAGATAGGATTAGGGTTAGGCCCAAACAAATGAATATGTGTGTGTGTCTTTTGCACTGGCTTTGCACTGGGGGTGGTATTTGTAACAATCACATGCTCCCAACACACAGACAGACACTTTGATAGTTAAACACTGTTTCTAAATAACACACCAAACCATGTGCAAAACACGTTGGTTCGCAACTGACTACATCATGGAGATCAACAGTCTATTACTATATTTAATATACCAGATGTGGCACAAATGATAACTGATGATGAATAATTGTACCAGGCAGCCTTGCTGCGTAAACAGACGTGGTGCCATGCATGACACAGATAATATTATTAAATGCCGAGGACAACGGATGGTGTGGGTTTAGTTGTGCTCATCAGCTTGCAGAGCTGGGAGAGAGCTTTGCATTCTTGTTCCCCAGTCGCATAGATGCATGCACAGCAGCGTTGCACATTTTGGAAACTTGCCAGAGATTGGATACCGAACCGGATACGTGTTCGCCGGACACCCACCGGCTGTCGAGGCGAAGATGCGACGGAGTCGGCATGTTGGCTGAGTGGGTATCAGCGGAAAGGCTCTGACAGCGGGGAGGTTAATTAACAGAGTGCGGTGGAAAGGGCAGGCGTGTTCATGTAAGCACACGTGTTCGCCCTCATGCTAGCCGCCACCTGTCAGGCGGCCACACAGGAAGCGTAGGGCCAGCACCACCGTAGTGATGCGTTATTGTTATTGTCCTGTACTGCCGCTGCATCTGACACGACTTAAACCTTGACTACCTTGTTTTTATTTACAACCCGGCACCTCCTGATGCCCATCCTGCTCAAGTGGCTTGTGCGAGTGTACCAGCCCATTGTGAGGGATGGAGGACAGCAACTTGACCCGTATCTACTAGTACCCCCCCTCGAGACACCTTGCACTGCCCTCCATGTCCCCCCACCCGTCCTTCTCTCTCTTTTCTCTCTCCCTCCCTGTGATGTGATCTGTGAAGAGACTGGCTGTGATGTGAAAATTAGCTTTTTGCTGTGTGTGTTTTTTTTTTTGGAAATGGTAAGATGTCATGATAATGGGAGGGTGGGTTTATGTGTGCAATTTTAATATCTCCCCTCCCCTGCACCCCGCACCCTTCACTTGGTACTCAGAATGAGCCCTAATTATAGGCTGCTGGCTCGTCGTCCCCTCGCCAAATGGCGGTCCATGTTGACAGCATCAATGCTCTCCTCTCCCGGGCTGAGGCTGGGCCAGGAGAACGTTGTTCTCTGCCTCACAGCTGACACCAATGGCTTTGGTTGCCCCCACAACCCTGGAAGCCGTGCCGGACGTCCCTGTCTCTGTACTCCTGGCTCCTTTCTGTCCCACTAATCCAGCCACAATGACTACCAGCTGCACACAAAGACTTTACAGAAACACCGTTCCTCTGCTGTACGACAAAGGCTGTGATACATAAGGCTATGCTGTCTCTGAGTTAGAGCTCATCCCTGCTGTGATCCAGGTGGCCAGGTCATGCAAGGGGCATTAGGCCTTCAGCTGTCACCTGGGTTTTGACCCTCTGGACTAGGCCACTGTATAGGTCCCTTGTTTGCTCAGGACCCTCCCTGTTTCTGCAGTGGTGCTCATATTTATGCAGTGAGTTGCTTGTCAGACCTGATGATGAATATGTTTATGAGCTGAGTGCTCTGATTTCCCCCGAGTAGGCTCTCTCGGGCAATCCATTGGGGGGGGGTTGGGGTATTGGGAGGGGCACTTCAACATTGCCGCCTTGAGTTTGCCTATGCTCAGATTTATCTTACCCACTTGGAGGACTGGGCAGTGCCGATCCATCATCACTGCAAATTAAGAGCACGTCTATCTCAGCCACGTTGCTGTCCATGCCAAGATTAGCGTGGACCATTGATAGCAGCCCCTCTACCCGTCTTTCTTCCACTCTCTGCTGGGGGGTGAGCGGGGGCTGAGTCAGTCTGGAAACAGCAGGATGGTCCACTTTGTAAGTGCTAACTAAAATGTCAACATCAATTCGGGAAACAAGTTTTCAGGCTGCCCTATGCATCCAATCAAATCTCTGGTTTTAAAACTATGGCGAATGCCTAAGGACTTTGTGGTGTCCCATCAGCACCTTGTTCTACCACCTCCATCTCTTTTTCCAGTTTATAATGTCCCAATGAGGCTTTGACCACATCTTCCCATGGGCGGTCCCACCGGTAAACAACAAGCCAACGGGGTCTGTACCATTGTTTACATCGTGCATTCCTGAACGGCTCTCTGATACACTATGCTAATAAGTCAGCTCTTTAGTCATTTATCCTTCCATCCCATTAAAAGCCCCCATGTTTCTACAGTAATAATAATTGATGATTGTTATTATGATAATATCTCATGCAAGGCATTCCCTGCAATTTCATGCTTTAGCTATATATCCTCTGCAGCGTTCCGTTGTTGGTGAAACGCCATCTTCTCGGCTCAAATGCAAAATTTAGACACGAAGCACTGCGTTGCTCTCCCTCTCTGAGAGTCAGACATGTAAAACATCCTCCTGATTCAAGTGAGGAGCTTACAGCCCGTTGATGTCACTCTCCGGCTGGAGAGTTTCCTTTTTAGCAGGAGCAGTGGCTCCACTGTGTAGAACATCTCATCTGGAACCCTCCCATGGGCCCCAGAGTGCTGGCTTGCTGTTAAAATTCCAATGGCGTACGCCAACCTCCTGGAGGGGGTGAAGGAGCCAGCTATTATCAATTAATCTTTTGCTTTTTTCCCCCCTCTCGCAGAGACTTGCACCATATGCTTCTCTGTCAGCTCCTGCTTTTAATTTACTCGCTGTCTCTGCTGTGAAAACAGACCAACAATTTATCTGAATTGCTGATTTAATCAGGAGAGCTCAAAGCAGTAGTGGAGGTTTGCACCTTCAAACCCCACCCCCAACACATAAATACACACGCATACACACATACACACACACGTTCCCCTCTCTCAGTAGCACATACCAACTGACATCTCAGTAACACATGTGGAAAAAACCACACATAAAACACTGAAACATGTACAAATTCCCCTGAAATGACACCCGCACTCATAGTGATGTACTGCACTCTTCCACTCTGGTACACGCGTACAAACGCATGCTCACACCCTTAAGGCCGTCTCGCTGACACATCGAAATGTCATTCTTTTCCTGCATGCATCTGAGTGGTGCAAAAATCAAATCATTACATTCACGATTCCCCAAAAGCCGGTTATGCGTCTGCAGCTGTAACTTCCAGCTGACAAATTCAATTTGTTCAGCTAAGAGGTGTGTCAAATGAGACATCAAGGTACCTTTTCGCAGAGAGTGAGTGAGACGGCCAGTACCTCTCAGGATAGCGAGGAAGGACTGCGGCAAAGAGCTGTGCTGCACCAGACTCCCCCATTAAAGCCTGACGGACAAAAGAACAAGAGCAGCGGCAAGGAGGTGTCCTGTATTCCTCCAGATGAGGAGCAGAGATGCCGTGGAATTCTCATAACCGCTGTGTAGCTCTGGGCAGCAGCCGTTCAGTTTGGATGCCAAAAAAGGAAGCCTTGCTATTTACTAAATATAAGGGTCCTCATATTTTTTCCATCAATTACGTTGATTGTTTAAAGCATTTGTTCAATGAAGATTTGACAATGTAAAATGTTGCATGTTATTAGTTAAATAAGACATTATTCATTCTTACGACATAAACCAAGATCAGAAATCCGGACTATTTCAAAGGTTCTCCAAACTTTTTCTTACAACTGTAAGAAATTAATCAGTGCATTAAAATACGTATTGGTCTACTGTAAAATTATTAGCTTAACTGCTGTGTTTTTCCAAAGCAAAATACATTTTTTGTACCTATGTATATGGCCAGACATCCATGTGGAGGGATCTAGGGTACAGTACGTTCCCCCTGTTCAAGTGTACAACAGCAAATCCCATGCCGAGATTTCAACTGGCAGTTTTCATGTAACGAATCCATCACCCTCTCCCTGCTGCTACACTGACATCTACGTACAGCCGGAGTGTGTCGGGTAATTAGTCTGTCTATTGATTTATTGGGTAATTCTGTTGATTTGGTAGCTGTGTATCTCGGCCTCTTCTTTCCACAGTCGTGTACTGTTTTTGGACGCTCTATGGACATATGCACACCCACGTATGTGTGTGTGCTCACAGTAACACATGGATCACACATGTAACAGTTATGTGTTTACAAGCAATTTATCTGATCAATTTCTTTCTACCGGTGAGGGTCGGCGTGTCAGCATTCCGAGCAGGTCAGACGAGTCCTCTCCCAGCATCCTCCAAGTTCAGATGCAGCTCCAGCTAGCAGCGGTGAGTCTCACACCAGACCGCGTGACAGAATGCGCCCGCAAAACATCCCATATGGCTGCCGATGGATCCGATCCTGACGTGTGCGAAGCTTGCAAAGGGGGCTCGTCTTTAGAATATTTTTGCATCTTACCACAGGAGACCTCAGTCAAGAGCGTGTGGGGGAGTGTGCGCTCTTTGGAAGAGGTGAGGTGTCTGATGTTTGGACGTGGATAGGGACTCGCGAGAAGCGCACAGTACAGAAATGTTTCTTTTTTTTGGAATGTCTCCATTTGTGAAGTTTCCTGTATATTTCCTGAGGCAATGACACCAAGCTACATATACTCTACATACATATATATAGTAGCAACAGCACACATGGAATATGCATGTACTGTATGTATGTATGTACGTATACATACATACATACATACATACAGTACATGCATGTTCCACCTGGTGTATTTCATAGTCCAGACTCAGACTGTAGTTTACACTGAGGATCACCATACTGTCAGAGCCCCTTTACTGTCAAACAGATATTAACGTGTGTACTGGGGGCCCCAGCTATGTAGTTGTACCACACAGTACCATATTCCACAGAGACCTCTGCCAGACAGTATCAAAAAACAAACAGTGCATTTACTGGAGGGAAAAAGTCTTACGCAGGCAAATGATGGTTAAATAATGTTTATACTGCTGTAAAACTATGACTTCATGTCTGTCAAAGTGTGTCACTTTACATATTTTGAAACATCTCCTCAAGCAGGTGTGGATCTAAGTGTGAATGAGATGAGTGACTGCCCTGGTCGTCATTGTTCCAGGGGCGCCTCAGGAAGTTCCTAATGTGGCTGCATGTGACGGCTGTCCCATTCTCGACACCTTGGTTTTACTAAACTATTTTCGCATACTTTTTTTTTTCGATGGGCGCTTCAGATTGGTTCCACCCAGGGTGCCAAGACAGCCAGAACCACCACTGCCCTCAAATCACTTCAGAATTTGCAGTCACTATCCAATATACTTGTATTTGTTGAACTTATCTGTCAGTACACCTAGTTTGGCTAATCAATACCTCAGAATGTAAATCAACTAATTAACTAATTAAATTAGCTGGTGGTGAAATTTAGCATATACATTGAATGGCTGAGGTGTTCTCAAGGAGTGGTTTGGGGACCAGTGTTGCCTTGTTCTAGCCATCCAACTAGATATCAGCAACATATTGAAGAACTGAAGAAATCTTTTTTATTATATTACTGTTTATTTGTATATATTCTACTGTGAAATTGTATTTTCCTGAGCAAATATAAACTTCCTTCCCAAAAAAATGGACTTTCATTGTCTGCTTAAGACTTTTGCACAGTACTATCTATCTATCTATCTATCTATCTATCTATCTATTGCACTTCCAAAATCTGCAGTGTGCATATAAAGATACATATTTTATTGCAGGCGATTGTAATGCGTACACGATATTCACAGAGTTCTGTGTGGTGTGTGGTGTGTTTCTTCAGCAGGGAAGGGATATGGCCAGTATGCCCCAGGGGAACTTGAATGCAGCAGTCATGCAATCCATGTGATGGTCGTGGAGCTGTTAAGCACAAGGATGCTCAGGTGGCCAGGAACTGGTGATGAGGGGCCAGCCAACGGTTACCCGATACAGGCGGTTTCTGATGATTCCCCTCCCCCATGCCCACAGCGGTGTGTGGCCGTGCCGCAGTAAATCGGAGGCGTTTGAGTCTTTCCTCAGCACGGTGAGTGATTCAGCGTCGCTACTCTGACTCCCGGTGTATCTAGAAAGCGGCTCCTTTGAGTGCAACTGACTTAATTGCCCGAGAGAACAATAAAGCTTGAAAGGGCATACTGGCTCTTACTGGAAAGGAAGAGAGATAAAATGACAAAGAGTGAGAACTTCTAGGTAAATCCAGCTTGGCTAAAAAAGCACTAAGCATGCTGGTTCACAGCCTCGCCAATCCGGTACCTCTTGTGATCATGGCTCATCTGTTTAGCATGGTTTTGCTGGAAGGCTGACCCTCTTGTTCGTCCGTTTGAGGAGAAGCTGCTTTGAAGTGTGGGGAGGCCTTGAAGAAATCCAGCAGAAAACTGCAATTGCTCCAACCCAGTTCTGGTCTTACAGTGGAATGGAAGGAATGCATAACATTACCAAAAACTTAAATGAATGTTAAGCGAAACACTATATTCTCAGCGGGCCTCATTCAGCGGGCCTCATTTATCCAACGTTCTTAAATATTTGCATATATTTGTTTCAAAAACACATTTCTTACAAACACCTGATGTAGGATTTACCAAGGGTGCTGGTAAATACACTTTGATTGTACCCACCTTCATTTTTTTTGTCTAAATTAGACGTGTGTTCTCACTGTTTTCCATTAGCATAAACCGTGGGTTTAATTTCATATTGGGAAATTTCTGGCAGGCAGATACAGCACAGTATAACAGTAAAAATGAGGGCAAAAAATACTCAAGACGCAAGCCGTAAACATTTAAGTATCCATTCATCTGCCATCAGCACTGATAAAGTATAGTGTTGTGGTGAAAATGGAGCCAATCCCTGAACCATGTCGAAAAGCCTGGATGAGATGACAGTTCTTCACCCAATCAGGCTAATTTAGAAACACCAGTTCACTTAACCGCACGTTTTTATGGTCTACTGGAGGACACCCATGTAGGATTGGGAGAACATTCAAACTCCACACACACAGAGCCAGGGGGGATTCAAACCACTGCTACCGTGAGACTGCAGCACTATCCACTGATCCTATCACCAAGGATCCAGGCAGAAGACCAAGGCAGGCCACATCACACAAAGAATACAACAGGATTCATACAGAGCACAAATACTAAATATAAATACATGTACAATGCTACACAAATGGAAATCTAATAGTCTGCAATGATGTAAAAGTACATGTTCATCATTTTTCCATATCACTTTTGCAATCTGAACATGTGATTTTAGCATTTAGGTAAATTGTGGAGATACGTCTTTAGGGTGGCAGTTCAGTGCCTTTTCAGGCTGTGCAAAGGATCTCCTGGCTGTCAACACACTAGCAGTGTTCATGGAAGCCCTAGTCAACTTTGCCAGGTTTCTAAAGTGTATGGAAATCCTGCATAATCTTGCCACTCAAGCATCAAAAGCTTGGGAAGTCACTGATGCTAAATCGGCTGCGGCACAGCCACATCGAGCGACCTGCGAGAAGCACGCGGTCCTCAGGGCGCTGGTGGCACCATGGATGATATAGTATCACACCTGCTCCTGTGCCAGTCCATGAGGCACATTAACTATTGCTGCTAAAAAATCTTCAAAATGAGTAGACTACTAGATTATTTAAGAGAAGTCATCATATTACTAACAACCCAGTTACTCGCAATTTCACATTTGTTAACTGTATAGATATACCTACATCCATCCATCCATCCATCCATCCTTTTTCCACTTGCTAATCCTTCACAGTGTTATAGAGGGAACTGGAGACTATCATAGGCATCCTGGTGGTGAAGAACCTTGAGTGGATGCCAGCCCATCATAAGGCACATACCTACACAAGCTACAGGCAATTAAGAGATGCCTATTAGCCTGTCTTTGAACAAGTAGCACTTCTTTTGAACTGTGGGAGGAAACCAGAGCACATGGATTCAACCCACATGAAATGAGAACAACAATCAAATGCCACACACACACAGAGGAGGAAGATGGATGGATGGGAATTTGATTTGTGATTTATCGGAAATAAAAATAATAATGCAAACACACCGTATGTGTGGTCTGCAGCCTTTATGCCTAGCGCATACCAAATAATACATTCCCATGGCAAAAAACTGACATGCACATGAAAATCTTAAAAATTTAAAAAGATGTGTTTGTTTCAAGTGCTTCAAAAAAGTGTTCCACAGAAGAGAATCTTGTTTCTGGACCAAATTTAGACATATTCTGAGATGTGGGGGGAAGTCTCACATACAAAACAAACTCTCGACAGCAAACATAGGGTAACCTTCTGAAGCTGAGCGCAGCTTCCATCCTCTGAGCCTGGAAATCAAGTTCACAGTCAAGAAAGCAGACCTGTAGGAGAAAAAGGCCAAATAACACACCACTTTCATTTACATGGATGCATACAGTCAAGACGATTCAAAGCGTTTGCGTGCTGCAAAAACAAAACAAAAACCCAAGGTACAGCATGACATTCATGATTTAAAAAACAGTAAGACAAATGGGTGGCTGACACAAAATAAATCATTCCCTCCCAATCACAAGGGGAATTCAGACAGGCATCTCGCTCGATTATCTAGCCAATATGGGGGTGGGGGGGGCAGCTGTCTGAATCCTGTACCCCCCCGACTCCCCTCCCATTGGCGCTCGGCAACAGAAGGTCGACCGCCTGTGCTGGGGAATATGATTAAGAGGTGACCAGGGAGCCTCATTGCTTGATTCACGGTTGCGTGTTGGTATCAAGCTCTCCACACCTGTGGTACTACCAGTCCCCAGAGAAGATGAGCCTGAAACGAGGAGAGAGCTTTTGGGGATAGACCAGGGTGTAGAACGTGGGAGAGAGAGAAAGAGAGAGAGAGAGAGAGAGAATAAAACAGGGAGCCTCGAAGATTAAAATAGCAAAAAGCAGATATCACAGTCTTTACATTGGAGTACATTCTTCACCATATTTTTGCAGCAGGAACATGTTGCTGTACATGATGTTTCAGGTGTATAATGGACAAGCGCCTAGGGTTGTTTACTCCAGCATATGAAGAATCTGCTGACACTTCTCAGCCTGAGAACGCATCACACGCATTAGCTGACATGGGGCACTTGATCAGGGAGTAATGAATCTTTCTATGGATGAGTCTTTCTCGATGAAGTTATTGAGCATCTTTGTTAATGGAAATAAGCGCAGGTGGTGCAGGGTTAGCTTTGTGTTCCAGCCACATCTCTCAGGTGCCAAAAACACAGCTTGTGAAAATACTCTACCTGTGAGCTCCAAACCCACTCCCTAACACAAGTGTGAGTCTGCACCAGCAGACGTCAGCAGAAAGACTTGAATCAGCCGAAGTAGTCAACCATCGAATTATCTCAACCCACTGAGAGCCTCTATGTTACAATCAAAACTCTTTAGGCTGTTTTAAAATCAATAATAGTACTGCAACACCCTTGGAATGGTTACAAAAATTCAAAGAACCACTAACTAAGATGGGATAAAGACACTTAATATTGATATTAGTCACACTGAGATTCCTCTGAAACAGACACCCTATCACACATTGTTTTACCGCACAAATTAATGCACCACATTACAGGCGCAAAACTATCTATTCGCAAAATATACGGTCTGTATTATTAGCAATAAGCCTACATAAGAACCAGATGCAGACTGCGGAGGAGAGATGTATACGTTAAAACGAGTCGTTCCAGACAGCATGGTGCATGACACCACACAGTGACATTCTTGAGGGCTGGCACAGAATGAGGCAAATGGATCCAGAGGGCTGGCTTTCATTATCCAAAGCAATTAGTCCACCATTTTATTTTTATTTATTATTTTTTTTCCATTTTTCCATCACACCCACACGGGGGGGGGGGGGGGGGGCGCCTCCCCCCCCCCCCCGGCGGGCCCCGCGGGCCCCCCCCCCCCCCCCCCCCCCCCCCAGGTGTGTTTGTACTGGCTGCCACTAGTCGCCCTGACCTGATTGACCCCGCCCTCCTGAGACCCGGCCGCCTGGATAAGTCCCTATACTGCCCACCGCCAGACCAGGTACTGCCCCATGAGGGGCATACTTCTCTGTCTTTGTTAACGGCTGTACTTTATTACAAAACGGATTGGGATTGGCTTCTGAATACAGAAGTGGCTTGATGTTATCTTGCTAATTAGATCAAATCTGAACTGAACATTAGGTTGGATTACCACACATGTGGAGTCATATTTCAACAGACACCGAATTGATCATCGGGGTCTGAAGGCCTGTCATCCCTTTAAAGAACGCATGTTTTATGGGCTTCCGTCTCCCATCCAACTTTCAGGAGGCCCGTCTGGAGATCCTTAAGGCCCTGACTCGCTCCATCCCCCTGGCGGGTGATGTGGACCTGGAGCAGTTGGCCGGCTCCACAGAATGCTTCACCGGAGCGGACCTGAAGGCCCTGCTGTACAATGCCCAGCTAGAGGCCCTGCACAGCACCCTAGGGACTAGTTTCGTCCCAGTGAGGATCCTTTAGTCTCACTCTCATTGGTCCTTGCCTCATCAGTCATCTTGGACAACAGTGTCCATTCGCTCCCGTACCTCTGTACTGCATCCCTGTTCACAGTTCCAGTGGCTCTGTACGACACCCCTATTTTCAGTTCCTGTAGCTCTGTACTACACTCACTTTCTCAGTTCCTGTAGGTCTGTACTACACTCATGTCTATAGTTCCTGTCCTGTAGCAATTAGCCTCAGCACAGTCACTGACCGTTAGCCCTTCATCCTCCAGGATCTGGGCTCTGGCTCGGACAGTGACGTCAGCCTGTCATCCATGATCTTCCTGAACCACAGCAGTGGGTCGGACGACTCGGCCGGAGAGGGGGAGGCAGGGGTGGACCAGTCCATTGTTCTGCTGGAGGGTGGGGAGCTGCCCCCTGAGGACTCCAGGCACAATATGTGGCGCTTGTACTTCGGCAGCTCCTACGAGTCCGAGCTGGGGCACGCATCCCCCACGGAACTGGTGAGGAACCTTATCCTGACCTGGGTTGGATGTGGGTTCGACTGGCACCACTCAGTGTTTGCTGCTTAGCTGCGGTCTAGGTGATGCTGCCTTGTCTGCTGTAATGAATGTATATTCATTCTGTAAATGGATATAGACCTAGATTTTAAACTTTAAAATTGTAACTTACATTTAATTTTGAACCTTTTAAATTTTTAAATATTAGCCTCGGGACCATAATGATTTCTTCTGGTAACTGACGTCGTTCCTGGATTCCTCAAGAGCTGAGCATCTGTGTCCTCTCCCCTCCTACTCCAGAACTCCCAGTGCCTGTCAGGCCCCAACTCCACAGCCCATGACCTGACTGGGGCGTCGCTACGGGAACCAGGCAGCTTGTGGGCACCGGCGTTCATGGCATCCCTGCAGGAGGGCTTCCGAGAGCTGGGCCCAGAGCAGCTGGAGCGTCTGCGTGCCGAGGTTGGCGACGCCAAGGCCAGCTGCCGCACCAAGACAACGGTGCGTCTTGCAGTCCCTGGGTCACTTCTGTGGTTCCATTTGAGTTCTAGTTCGAGTGTCCCAACTGCTGTTCCTGTGTGCAGGAGGAGAACCCAGTGGTTCCCCTTGGGCCCAGTAAAGTTACCCTCCTCATCTGTCAGGCCCACCTGAAAGCAGCACTGACCTGCACCAGGGCGTCTGTGGGCAAACAGGATTGGAAGCGCTATACAGAGCTGTAAGTCCCCTGCAACCCCCCCCCCCCCCACTGTGGTTTTCAGCAACTGATCCCATGTCACCCCCCCCATCAGCTTCACCGCACTTTATTTACTAAAAAAGCAGCAGCCGGCACACTCCCTGCTTCTGGGTGTGGGGGAAACACCTCAGTGAAGATGGAAATTGTAGCTGTGCTTATTTATGTGATCGTGTGCTGAACTACATGGGGAAAATATGATGCCTCTTGTGACAGCCTACCTATTTGCAGAAAGAAAATGTACAAGTCTAATGACCTGACTGGGTTTTTTTTTCTTCCTCCTCTATCTCCAAAGATATGAAGCGTTTGGAAATTCAGGAGACAGGATGTACCAAGGCCCGGCTACAATCAAACCAGGACAACGAGTTACTTTAGCATAGCGTGTGCGCTTGTCAGTATAGATGCTTGCAGCTTCTGTGCCTAGCACTTGAATTGAAGTGTGCAAAAATTTAAAACGTTTCTAATTTTCCCCATGTGTAAATCACTCTGGATAATTTATATGTAAATATGTCTGTTAATTTATAATATGAAGCACATAGGTTCTGGAATGTATAAATTACCTATGCATAATTATCAAGATTTTCTAAAAAAAAAAAATAGAAATGACAAATGACCGTAAATTAACCTCTATTTGACATTTTGATACTAGTGCTGGATTTTGTTAATGATTGAGGTCTGTACTAAAAGCTGTCTTTTAAAAAAGTTGCCACTAGATGGCACTACAGTTATTAACACGAAAGCAAATAAAAAAATCTATCGATATTTAAACCCTTTGTTTAAAATATCCTGCCTTTTACTTAAATCACAAATTACTGTAAACACCAAGTTTCATTAATAATGTTGTCTAAAGCGATTTATAGAAGCAAGCTATTTTATTGAGCAGGATTTTTTTCTAATATTCTGAATATTTTGGATATTTTTTTTTTTTTTTATTGCAACAGATTCAGAGAACACAAATTACTGATGACCTAAATATCTTCTTTGGTTTAGCTCTTGGCAGATTGTCTTACACCCAATGACAGCTAACATTTATCCCTCAGCATATCTGTGGGTTTCAGGCCCTCAGGTCAGTCGGTCTCGAACAGAATGCTCCAGATTGGTAGACTACAATATAGAGTAACAAACAAAAACAGACAACAATATGCAGTTTATTGGCCCACATAGATTAAATTCACTTTGATCTGTAGTTTAGCAGCCTCTCCCTCAGGCTTAATCTATTCACATTTGCTTCATACTGCTACTTTTGAGATCTGTCTCCCCATAGTACTCTAACAAAAGTGTTCTGAGCTGCCCAAGTCAGATCTTGTTAAATCTGGATTTTAACAGCCCAATCATATTTGGTGTGAATGCTGTGTGGTTTTCTCTCTCCCTTATTGTCCAATGACTTTGGTTGCCCTACTTTTCTGAAGCCTTTTGAGTTTTTTTATAAATCACTACTTTGATGTTGCCCAATTAGCATATGCCACATGGTCGCTGAGAGATACTCCACAGTTACTGTCATCATAATAGTTTTCGTTAGCTTTGTGCGTCTTAACACAGCTACCAGGCCACCCTCGAATTGAGATATGCTCCGGGGTGTTTTTGGTAGCAGATTTAAGCTATGAATCTCCATCAAGAAAATAGCCATCCTGCACATTTGATCTGGAAGTTCTGGCTGGTCTAGATACAGTAGAGCCACTTGCTGCATCTGGATTCAGGGCACGTGTGGGTTAATTCTCTGGAGGAAAGAGGGATGCTTCTGGAACGTGAGGTGCCGACGGCAGGTGGCACTGGGTGAGAGTAGGAGGACACGTCCGACGCCCATCGGATTCTGCACCCTTGGATTTGACTTTGCGACTTAAATCTCCGTTTATACGATTGATATGCAAATTAATCTAACCAACACAGACGAAGCTCAAAGATCTTCCATTTTGAGACAAAACACCGTATCAGATGAAGGATGGCCAGTGTGAGTCTTTCAGATTGTCTGTGTCCTCCTACTTCCTCCTCACCAGACCAACGGTGTTATATTCATGCATCTGTTACAGCCACGGTTGATTTTCTAATTGGAGAAACTGGAGCAGTGATAAAGCTTCCTAAGGTAAAATGTGTTTTCCTTGCTTGAACAAGCAGGCACAGCCAAGTGTGTTTTTGAGCCCAGTGTGGGGTCCCACATCCTTGGTCACATCACATCGAATGTGGGAGTGGCTCCTTAACTATGACTTCAACGTAAAGTATATGCAACATAGTATCACAGAAACGGGGAACAGTTCATTTGGTTGGATTACATGCCTACATCAGGGTCTATGTACGTTCTGCCACTCAGCCGGCCAACATACTGAGAAAATGGCCAAGAGCAGACAGAGAAATGCCTCATTATATAAATATATATGTACGCATATACACACAATTATATCTCCTGCAATATATATGCATGATTTAATCGGTTTAATCTTAGCTCTTTCATTAAGCATACATTATTACAGTAGTCCAATGATGCTCCTCTGGGTGGATGTGTTGTGATTGATGATAAATGACCATTCAAAAGGACAGGCAGCTCCAACACGCCCATTTTACAACCTCAAAGATATCATTGAAAGAGGGATATAAAGGGCTGGTGCTTGTTATAGTGGAAATAAAATGTGCCTGCTGCCAGACACACAGAACAGGAATGGTTTCTGCAGTGTAATCTGCTGCCACTGTAAAGTGTTTTACTTTCAGATGGAATTGTTTCATGCAGATCTTTTGTTGTTCCGTTGTTTTTTTTTTTACAGACTTCCCATAAAAACATTGCATGTGATACTGAAGCTTCATCTCTGCCAATTAACACTTATATTTTTACCAAGCTGTGAGAAATCTTGGACCAGGGCTGCAATGAAGCTTGCTAATTTCACCCAAAGCCTCAGTCTGCATAAACAACAAACAAGCAAAGAGGTCTTAAAGAGACCAGCAACTCATTCGTCCAATTTTGGGGCAAAAATCAAGTCAATCTGTCCCAGAATTCCTTTACACCTCTGAATTTAACTAGGAATACTCCACCTACACTGCACCTTAAACTGGTGTGCCTTTACCATCCACTGGCCCATCCAGATGTCCAGATGATAGCACCCTTGACAATGAACTCGGCCAGATGAAAGTGGCTACACTGCCCCTTACACCTGCACTCTAAGAGCAGTCGAATTCAAACTCTCCATTGCGTACTCAGGCACAGGGGAGAGTCTGAAGTGAACATCTTCAAAACAGGGAAAATGAGAAACATTTTGTCAGTTATGGTTCAAGTCACAGTCATACAACCCATCCTTCCATTAAGGCCCCATCTGTTTTGGCCAATGTTTTGAAAAGAAACATTGGAACAATCCTATGTCTGACTGCAGCGCTAGCCTGCACCTGAGCCCAATTAGTGAATCACAGTGAGCTCTCCTGATCTGTCAAAGTTTTATCTCGACTGGGAGTAAGTCTAGAATCTGTAAAAATGTGCACCTACCTGAAAACTGTGGCCCCTCCATTCTACCCAGGGAAAGTGCCTCCTGTTGGACAGACCTTCTGGGCCTATCTGTAAACATATGCTGTCACACCACATGGTTTCCATCAACGACGGTGTCATCTCACAGCTTCTGCGTTTTCCTAAGTGAAACCAATACCTGGGGAAATAATATTTCCATAAACAATACATAAATTGTACAGAAGCAGGCAAAGAATTGCAAGAGGCCAGTTTGGCTTTGCGGAGGCGTCGTCTTACAATTGAAATGAAACCTTTGGGCGACGTCATGGTTATACACCTCCAGGGTTGTGGGTTCAAACCCAGTTTCAGCTCTGCGTATGTGGTGTTTGCATGGTCTCCTTGTGGTTTGCAGGTGTTTGCCCAAAATTGCATTGGATTGCTTCCCCATTCAGCATGTCTCCCTGCACTTTGCTTTCTGGGGTTGGATGGATGGATTTAAAAAAAAATTTAATTGCATCCGCTTAGCAAATTATTATCTCTATTCTTAAATGTTTAATTGACTCTGGCTCACTTTAAGTCTAGGCTTAAAACATACCTTTTTAGTTGTTTACAGAGACCTTAGGTAGCTACTGACTCCCCTAAGTAGGCTGTAAGGTGAGGTGTAGAGCTGGGTGGGGATCAGTGCCATTGACTTTGCATCAACTGTTCTGTCAGTGCTGCCACCCCATGCTTAGCATGTTCTGTGTTGTTGGAGTACTGGAGTTCAAGGGTTCCTCATGCCTGTGTCCCCATTGGCCTCTCCCTCATAGTGATGCTGCCATATTTAGTTATGCTGAGGCTCTTGCTGTTTTATTTTCAATTATTCTGCTGCCTTAAAATGCTGCTCTGCTCATGCAAATTCCCCCCCCCCCCTTTGGGGTGCTTCTTTCAGAGGTTCAGATTCAAGAGATCCCCGCATCATCTGCTGGCCTACCACGCCCTCCCTCCACTTCAGCTGTCCATACTGACCGGCTTGCTGCCTCCTGAGCCACCAAACCAGGTCTTCAATCCTGATCACCTAACCGCATCCTCAAATACCCTGCTGTCTTCTTAACTGTTATACAACATCATTGTTTTCAATTGTACTAATGAATTTGTCCTGCCTGGTGCCAGCCAGAGGAGGATGGGTTTCCCCCTTGAGTCTGGTTCCTCCCAAGGTTTCTTCCTCTTGAGAGTTTTGCCTTTGGCTTAGTCTTTGGGGACCCTGGGCCCGGGTCTATAAGGCGCTATGTAAATGCAATTGAATTGAATTGAAGAATGTTTAGCACTTCATTTCCATGATTCATCTTTTTTTAATAAAATCGTACAACGAACTTGAATTGGACGCAGTTTAACATATTGGTCCTTTAATGCACCTGAAATTAACAGTGTGGCTTAGTGGCAGCTTAATGCTCTTGTGAACTAAGAGTGAAGGCAAACCTTGAACAACTGCTAAACTTTAGGGTGGAACAGAAAGTTAGTAACCATATGTAGCGGCATGAGGCTATTAGCAAATCTCTGTTGACGCATGAGCCGCAGGGAAACAGACGGCCCCAAACATCCCTCTGACTGCAGACCACAGATCCCCATCTCCATAAAATCTTACCACCAGGGCCACATGAAGCAGTTGCAGGTGTATTTATTTTGCATGGGTCATTTAAATATGTAATTTCTCTTTCTAATTTTGCTTTCCCCATTGTTTATTTTATTTCTTTTCCCATTGGAAACAGGTTGTGGGCCTCATTAGCAGTGATTGCATACTCCACAGTTTCAGTGCCTTACAGATTCCTTCCACTGCTCTTCACGTTGGGTGAAACACGATGTGCTAATTAAAAAGTGGGATGTCTGCTGAGCAAATCTGGGGAAGCAGAAGAGGTACTGATGGATTTCAGTGGTGGTCTTAGCATTATTCATACCACAACTCCCTGAAAATGCAGGGGCAAGCAGATTGCTTTACAGTACCAGACTACCAGGTTTCACTTCATTATTGTGACAGGCTTGTTTTAGTGCGACAATGTAATTTTCAACGTCTACAGAAAATAATCTCGCCATCTGTTTTCACTGAGCTCTAATAGGGTGATGATGACCTGCAGTTGGTGCCAGGATGCAGAAGATCCAAAGTAAGAAATTAACATTGATGAAGTTTCCTTGAAATGAGAAGACAGGCGAGTATTGAAGGAGCACACAAGAACACAGGCTGACATGAAAACCACACACTAATGATGGGACAAATGAGGCTTCAAAACCCACAGTGGGTGGGGGTATCTTGAACTTCCAATCAATGCTGTTTGGAAAACTTCCACCCAGAATGGGTTTTGAGCCTCATTTACCACCAGCATTAATTGGTTAGTTTAGGATATTCCCACCCACCATGGGTTTCAAAGCCACATGCACACTTGTGTCTTTATAACATTGGGAGAATGTTCCATTCATTTCATTGACTTTGGATGAACTGTTCTGTCAGTGCTGTCACTCCTGCTTCGCATGTACTGTGTGTTGTTGGAGTGCTGG
>JAACJT020000007.1:13629590-13667847 GCA_009936485.2 Gymnarchus niloticus
GGCGGGGGGGGGGGTGGGGGGGTGTGGGGTGGGGTGGAGGGGGGGGGGGGGGGGGGGAGGGGAGAGGTAGAGAGGAAGGAAAACAACACATTTGCATTTGAATTTAACGGAAAGGATGGAGCGTATTTTTACCGACAGGCAGTTGGGGAGTCTCTCGTTCTTGCTCCCTGCTCTCAACACCCCCGCTCCAGTTTTTTTAGGGAGGACACCGGATTGCAATGGACACCTTGCCCGGCCAAATGCCGCTCATGCTACTCTGCTGTACTCTCGTGCCTCCTGCCTCCTCCCACCCACACACACATACCCCTGACTCAGTTACCAAGCTCTTCTGCAGATCTCTCCGTGCACATCAGCTTGAACGGCTCCTATAGTTTTCTCTCGTCCGCCTGTACACTGTATTCCGATCTGTTTGCCTTTAGTTCTCATAGCAGAAATCCCCCTTCTGGGATTTTAACATGCAGCCTGCTTCTCCCACGTCCAGCTACAAGCACACTGCCTCCTGTAGCCCGGTATATGGAGCAGAAATGAGGTCCTCTGGGAATCACGGCTGCTTTTCCCCGCCCACGCTCGCTCCAGCGAACTACCTGACGACCCACCTGTCCCGGCAAGCTGCCGAGAGGCACGTGCCGAAGCAGAAGCCGCCCCGCCCCATGCGCCTGCCAGAGGTTCCCTGCTCCTCCACTGCTGCTGCCCTCCCTCCCCGCTCCTCGCATGCCACCACAGCCCCGCCCCCTGCTGGTCAGCCGCCAGCGGAGCGCTGCTGACTGTCAGCTGTGAGCCAAACGGGCCCTTTGATCCTATTAGGGCCGGTGCCAAATCAACACTTTCCTCATTAGAGGCTCCTTTTCAAGGCCCTGCCAGCAAAACACCAGTGCAGCTCCTCGTCCACTTTGCACGGCAGTCTTGCACTAATCGCAGCCACCTTCCACACCCCAGGCCTGATGGCACACATAACCCCCACCCCAGACTCCTGTCACATCACTCCATTCACACACAGCCCCCACTTCACCTATCGTAGCACGCCCTTGGTCACCAACATCAGCCAAGCTTCCTGAAGAAACTTCCCAACTCCTCATTCTCGGTTCTGCCCAGTAATAGCTTACAGTTCCATCCTTGTTTTCCATACTTACGCACAGAGGAGGACACATGCAGTAGTGAGAGGAGAGTCTCGCCTCATCATGCAGTTTGGCGCTCTCTGCCACTGTGGACATTGAACTCATTCTTTTGCCTAGCGTTAGCGAGCAGCTCTACCTCAAAACGCACATCGCTGATCCCTAGCGTCTACCAATAATACCCACCGGTAAAACGTGTAACCCTGCTGGTAAGTTGCATTCAGTTGCCGCCGGTGATTCCCATGACCTTCCATGACAAATCGGAGAGCATTACCTCACAATTAGATTAGCTTGATTACTTCATTAACGGCTGATTCAGGATTGTTTTGAAGCCATTTGTGGCAGAGGACCAGTGGAATCTTGATTGGTTCTAAACCAGCAAAAATCATTAGAGGTCAGTGGGACACGGTGGAACTAAAAGTCTGGGGGGAGATCCCAATGCACCCATCACTCTAACTGGTCAGCATCTACAGAGAAGCTAATCCCAGTGGTGTTCAGTGTTAGTTGGTTATTCGAGTGCCATGGAATTCCCTGAAGGTAAAAGGACAACAAAAAAAAGCCACAATTCCATCTTACTACCAGCCAATGATCACTTTGTTCTGTGACCTATGACCTCTACTTTCGGAATTTGCACGGATCTTTGACCCCAAATAGGAATCCTATTGAGCGCTGCACATTGCTATATACGGAGTCAGTAACAGTTATGTAAATACGCCAGTATTAACAGCTTTCAAAGGAAAAAAGCTCACACTGGTCTTCACCCTTGGTTGTGTAAATATGCCTGATTAAATGTGCAGTTGGAAAGCCTGAAAAAAAATCTTATAACTTCTTATTGAGTACATGGCTGTGCAGGATTTGGGGGGGGGGGGGGGGGGCAGGAGGCAGGGCCCCCCCTGGACTGGGTGCCTCTCCACCAGACCCACCCAATCATACAGTAAAACAACAAATTGCCCCGTTTTTGGTACCATTGCATCGGTACCTTGGTGTCCTTGGTGTCTTCGGTGTCATCGCTCTTAAGAAAGCAGCAGCAATTGGCCGTCTCACCCCTATTGCTGCAGTTGCCTTTACTTTCAACTTCAGCAGCAAACCAGGCCTCTTAATTTCCTCTTTGCCGAACGATACCACGTTTGAAGGTCCTGTGGGTTGATTGAGGTGCAGGTAGAGTATGGAGGGCTGGGGGCAGATGATCTTCAACCTTCCCAATGTCACAACACACATGGTAACGTCCGTGGAGGAGGGGAGGGTGGTGAGGAGTTGCACATTTTCCACTGTATTACGGGAGGCATTTGTTAGCTTGTGCCAATCTCAGCCGTCTAGCACGGCAAGCTGCACGCGCTGACTTTTTGCAACGATCTGCGACCACCTGGCACACGCGTGTCTTGATGTGTGTAGCATGTTCTATGCCATGAAGGGGTTAAGCCCACTTTCAGCGTGTTGTTTCTGCCTCAGTGTACATTATGTACTCCTCATTTGCATACTGCAGTGCGAGCTCAATTAAAATGAACTTTTAATTTCTTACAAGAAAATTAGTTTTGCATGTGATGCGTGCAAATGTGGGGATAATGGGTGCGTTTTAATGAGCTGAGCATCCCAGAGACTGTGGCAGGGAGCGACACGGCCAGTGAGACAGTGGTCGCTGGTGTGGCTCTCCATGTCTCTCTGATACATTCCTGTCCCATTCCTTCATTCCTTTGTCTTTCATTTCCCGTCCTGTCCCTGTCTTGGTGTTTCCTTCCTGTCTCTCTATTCCTTTTTCTATTCACCCATCCATTCCAGAGTCTGTCCCTATCCTCTTCCTGCTTCTGTCTCTCTGTTCTATTCTTGTTCCTCTTTCTTTACCATTCCTGTCAGTCTGTTATCATTTCTGACTATCTCTCCCTTCCTGTCTCTCTCTATACCCTACCTGCATTTCTCTGGAATCCTCCCTGTCTGTCTGACTCATTCCAGGCTGTTTTTCATTACATTCATGTCCTGCATGTCTCCCTCTGCTTAACGCCTGTAATCTCTCCCTATTCTCATTCCTCTTTCTCAGTTCCTGACTATTTTGCTGTGTTCTCTTTTTCATCTCTGTAGTCGGCCTCACAATGGCAGAAAGTACTACCCATGCGATCTGTCCAAAATTCTCAGAGAACAAAATCTGCATGTTATTCCATTTATACTCCTTAAAAATATTTTCTCTCAAAATTTGAAGGAAAAGAGCCAGGTGAGAAACATCAACACTCATTTAGGCTCAACATTGCGGAGGTCAGCGCCTCCTCTTCAGAGACACGACTGTTGTGACTTACCTGAGAGCCTGACAGTAGGGGTAGCTGTCTGCGAAAACCCAATCAGCTAATGTTGATAAAAGAGGCGGAGCTGGGGACATCTGTTCACACAACACACAACTCATTTGAATCACAAGATGAAATGACTCACATCTGCTGAATTGGAAAACATCAACACCCCCCCCACTGCCGCCGCCGCCACTCCAGGTCTCCTGACAATCTCCACTTCTCTCTCCTGTCCTCGTCTTGTCCCCTCCCACCCTTCGTGGTTTAATTTTGCCATCAAGGTGGGCAGGCTCCAGCTGTGTCTGTGTTGAAGTGCAGACCACAGGATGCGACAGACGCGGTCTCTGGGCCTGATTTGCAGGTCACCTGCGGTAAGTCATGGTCATTAGTTAAGCAGACTGAGGTGGGATCAACTGGATTTAAACAAAGCCACCCAGTTCAGGCCTCAGTAATGAAACAGTTGTTTCACCCTGAGTACCACCTGCTTCCCCTCCGATGAACTCCGACTCGATGTAACGAGCTGTACCAGCCAACCCGCATCTGTCATGCCATGCTCCGCTGAAACACCTCAGCCCCCCGCCCACTCGTGCGCACCTCCCCCCCCACCCCACCCCACCACCCCCCCGACTCCCCCGTCCTGCTGCACAATTATCACCAATCGCCTCTCAGCCTCTGACTGCTTAATCTGTGACAGACAATGCCCCGTCGAACAAAGGGTCCTCCAGAAAGGTACAGATGCACTGCTGATGGAGAAGAAAAAAAGGATGGAGCGAGGGAGGGAGGGAGGGAGAGAGAGAGCTAGAGAGGACCATCTCTGCAAATAGGGGTCAAGGCCTTGAAGGTGAGGAGTTAGAAGGTCAAATTATGACTGTTGTGTTTATTCCCATGTCTTTTCTCTTTCAGATACAGGTGCACACACACACACACACACACACACACACACACACTCATCAGTATAGATACAAATACACACACTCACACAGATACATACTCCATATGTCCCAAAAGGCCTGGCAGTGAGAGGCAATAGTGCCAGGGGGCAGGAGCATTACAGCAGCCTGTCCATCATATTACAGGAGGCAATTAAAAACCTTCTTCACAGAATCAGATCCCTGTCAGATCTCCCTGCCTAAAAACAGAAACACAAAGAGAAACATGTAGCTATAAGCATGTCAAATAAAGACAGGCAATCATACAGATACACCCCCAAATATACATGTAGATACTTGCACATATCCATGCATGCAGGCATGAGGATGAGCACACACATGCATGCACAGAGGTACAAAGGTGTAAACAGAGAGTTGCATGCATAAACACAATTATGTGTGCACATAATAGGGAGGTGAAAAGCATACACACACACACACACACACACAAGCATGACAGGGTTCCACAGCCTTTTTGCAAGCTATTAGGAGAGCCTTTGCAAAGTGTGTATGATTGTGTGTATGTGTGTGTGTGCATGGTTCTCACCAACACCTCACTGTATTTGCATAGACCCATATTTTGGGGGTACTCTGAGGAAAAGGCTGTTCTTCTGAACGCGTTTTGTTGGTATATATGGTTCAGGACCCAGCATTCCCTGCATGCCCACCATGCATTCATGCTTACATGCTGTGTCCTGATCTGCCATCCCAGCAACATTACATCACAGGTGGCATGTAACTTAGGCTCTGCATGTGTGTGCGTGTTCTGGTGTGTGAACTATGTCATTACTGACCTGCTGCATCCCAGGAAAAATATTTAGAAAATACTGATCACTTATGAGCATGTAACATTGTACTGTATTCTAAATCATATGATATTTTTCCGCTCAGTATGGCGGGCCTGACTAAATCACGATGGAGGAATCACTCTTCCTACAAGAGCTCCACCTTTACACACATATTCCTCAGTGATACATTTAAATCTGCAATCGTCCTTCGCTCTCACCCATTGCGCACGTGTGCATAGCCCATGCGTTAGCAGGTGCGAAAACGCTCACATACACACGTGTTACCCGCGTGTCGCTGTGACGGGACGCACGCGTGTGCGGCTGTCGACGTGCCTGCCTGCGAATCTTTCCTCCATACGCGGATGGTGATTAGTACAGCTCTGCCAATCACCAAAATTTACATTAAACCTGAAATTAATTTAGCATTTCTCCCCTCTCTTTAATTACGCCAACATCTGCTGCAGAGCCGAGTGGTGTGCATGAATTTGAATGACTTCCCTTTTTTAATTCCCTCTGAACTTTGGGGAGACCAGCTTGGCGGCAATATATTCCTCAGTCAAACAAGCATCTTTGGGAGGAGAACAAGCCAGATGAATTATTATTTCCTGGCTGTGTTTTACCCTTTAGTTTCACTATCTGTGCTCCCCCCTGCAAAAAAACTGCCTTTCCACCGAGGTAGCCATTAGAAGCATATACCGATGCAGCAGATCCCATGCAAAAGAAAGACCATGACACCACAGTCTTCGCATTTGAATGTCGCTTCTTTGTCTCTCCCTATGAACTGTTTTCATAATTGTGTATTTACAGTGCTTTTTCACTCACTTAATTATGGATATTCAAACAACAGTGTGTCGCATTTTCACTTGACACGGCACAACTGGAGAATTTCACAGGCCATTATACAGGGCTAGGCTAGTCCATGGTGAAAATTAGCTGGGAATTCTGGCATCCCATCCAGGGTGTTCCCAGCCTCATATATTATGGGATGTAGCCATCGCCTTGCACTGGACTTATGCTTACGCAAAATGGATGAATGGCTGGGTAAATGCTAATTCTTGCATGATGTTCCAAGCGGTCAGAGAAGAAAACAGCTTTATGCTCTAACTGAGCTTTATTGTCTTAGTTAGGCAGTTGATATTTTGCCCTCATCATCCTAAAACAAGTGTTTGTATCTGACATATGCCCATCCACAGATATTTCTCCTTTTTTCCCCTGTCATGCTGTGTGATTTACGCTGTGTTTATTCCGGGATTCATCACCACGACCAGATCTGTGTGGGGCCCTGGGGTCAGCGCCTAGTCTTTCTCACGGCGGGAAGCAGACCCATTATCACCCCACACCAGCTGCGTCGGTGAAGACGGCCTGGGAATGCCGGGAGGGCAAATCGGAATGCAAATGCCGAGATAATGCCCAAGCTTGTGAGACGCGCATAGTTTAAAAATGACCCATTAGACTTCCGTCCTTCTAAAATGTCACGGTCTTGCTGCCGCTTCTGAGCCTGATCTTATGGTGGGTTCACTTACAGCCAGTGACCAGAGATGGCACCATGCACAAAAAGACGCTGCATAACCGACAGGGAGGTCAAATCAGAGCAGGTCACAGTGTGACCGGTCCATGTGATTTGCTTTACCCATACTGTGAGGGTCCTGGGGTGGGGGGGTGATATGGAGGCAGCGGTGGCAGTCACAGTAATTAGAATGTGTGAGCAGAGAGAGGCTGCCTATCAGTGGAGCATCTGGAAGTAAGTTTTACTTCTTAGTTGGGGGGGGGGGGGGGGGTTTGGAAGATTACATGCCCTCCTGCCAGCCAGCAACGCACTATAATTAATCCGTCTGAAGTCAGATGAAAGTATTGACAACAGGAAAAACAGCAGCCTCAACGCATATCATCTCAGGGAATCATAGTTTGGATAATCTGACCCCATCATGAAGAGGGGAAGACTGGCTCAAAACTCAGCTGGCCCAGGGGGGGCTTCTGTTATTATTATTATTATTATTATTATTATCCAGTTTTGATAGCTGCTTTGCCAGTACCATAGTGAGCTTGGAGCATGTTCCCATGCAGGATTCCCTGGACACAGCTTGTATTTATTATTATTATTATTATTTATAATATTGATAATAATAATAATGAACAAATCATTTTACAAATCTACCAGCTTTGGTCTGCCATCAATACAGTTATAGTAATTTTACTGTAGAAATTACTGTCATGGGCAAACTGCTGGAACTTGATCCTCAATCCTTTTAGTCAGGAGACAATTAATGAGAAGCGGGTGTGCTCAGCACTGCTTGCGACCTGCTTGGTACCCTCCCACACACCCCCACCCTGCTGGTGGCTTACTCATATTTAATCGCACAAAAGATCTATTGATCGACGCACGGAGAAAGGAATGTTCCTCCGCGTGCGATCAGTCGGCATCAGCCGAGTCCGGCTCATGATGAGAGGACCGACTCCATTGTGATTATTCAAATATCTGGGCTTAATCATCTTGCCCCCTCCACACTTTAGACACTATTTACCCATTAGCCATGCCTATTTCACTGGAACTATACCTCTGCACATTTCAATTGCTCCAAGTTCAAGTGCAATCCCTGCTTTTAAGATAAACAGTGTTTTGCCACATAAAAGAGCACAGGGGTGATCACCATACACATATGTTGATGATATGATGATCCTGACAGAGAGAGGTGAATTCCACAAGCAGAGGTGAGAATGTCACGTATCAAACGAGGCGTTTCAAAGATGTTTATGCATATAAGCACTACCCCTCGCAGCTGATGTTATTGCAGCCCTACAAGACTTTCAAATTCCCACACATTTGTAAAAGCTGCTGTTGCCATTTCTTAGTTTCCCTACAATTCAGCCTGGGATGCAGTACATTCATTTAATGGGATTTTAATTTTCCCTAAGGATAGGACTCTATATTACTGCCTTGAAAGGATTAAGTAAAATACCTGTTGTTGGTGACCTAAATTGCATCGAAAGCTTTTCCATGTAACTGCCTTCTTTGACAAGAATGAGTATTTGTTGGAGGGAAAAGCCGACTGCGCATCTTAAATAAAAGTCTATTCCTAGTGACTTTTTTCCTGACTTTTACATGCCGATAGTTTTACGCAATGCTGTTTGACATACTTTTCCAGAAGTCATAGGACTCTGAGTGGTTTTTAAAGCATTTTTCGAGAATTGCAGGGAAATTTCATCTGATTGCTGCATGTAATTGGTGTTTTCAGATCACAGGAAGTGACCCAAAAGTGTTCCCCTCTAGCCCCTCCCCTTCCCTTCCACACCTGAACAACGAGCAGCAGCTTCAACTCGTGCTCAGCTCACTGCGCTTTAACGCCTGAGCTCCCGGCAGCCTTTTAATCTCCACCTGTCTCCATTGTGCTTCTGCTTGTCGCAGCACCACCCACACCACCCCCCGCCCTGCCACAAAGCATCACTCGCCACGCACGCACCTGTCCCGGATGGCACCCCAGAATTCCAGCACATGTCATTAAACCCGCTGCTGGCCTGCGTGGCAGTCCCACGGAGTGGCAGTCATTGTGGTGTCTGAGGCACTGTTGGCGTGTCGCCAGAGAGCACCGTGACCTTTCTTGGTGGCCCGTTCGTTATAATTCACCTCAACATGCCAATTTTTGCCACGGAAGAAACTTATATGATATGACAGGAAGATGAGTCTGGGAAAAGTGTTCTGGGCTTTGAGAAAATGGACAGGAGTGCGATGCATTTTGGTGAGATGGGGATTATAGACGGGCGTAGGCTGGTAGTTCGGAAAGCTGAAGAACAGGCTGCTGGTGACAGGGTGGAATTCGGCACTGAATAACTCAATTCCAGGGAGAGAGAGACATAAATGTTACAGTCACAAATCAAGGAACAGGGCGACTGAATTGGCACAACACTCATGGTCACCTACACTCCCAGGTTGGCTGCTGGCCATCCCATATTGTGTGTAGCTTTAGATATACACTTTTACTGCTTAGTGTATCTTTAACGATTTAAGATAAATGGCTTTTCAATAGTACTAAGCTGGCTGGTTTTTCATGTTCTCACTGCTCTCTCACCTGACTGGCTCTTAGGGAAGACCAGTAAGACATGAGTGACCTCAGGGTGATCCACACCCCAGACTGACCCATTCTCAGGCTCACTGCTCAGGTGGTTGCCATTCGAACCCACAGCCGACTCACTGCCGTCAATGCCTGCAAGCACCGAGGCAGGAAGGCAAGCGTGACCGTCAACCGCCTCAGCAGGAATGCCCTGCAGCCAAAACGCGTCCGAGCCAAACAACAGAAGCCGAAGCCAACCGTTTATATCGGATTTTCACAAACACTGAGGTGACCTTTTTTTTGAACCAAACCACACTGGCGTATCTCCATCAGTGTATCTCCTCTCGTCCCCAGAAGGTAGTCTATCGCACAGCCTCTGCTCTTTAACCTGAGGGGATGCTACCACCTGGCATTACTTTACAACTCAAAAATAATAACAAAAAAACAACAAAAGCAGCAACAACAAAAACAGAGCATAGTCTCATTGCCTTCTGTTCCTGACAAGAGCTGCGTGTGCATGCCCCCTCTCTCCCTGAATGTGTTTGTGTGTGATGAATAATTCATGAGCCTTCATTAAGCGGAGTGTGTGTATGTGTGTGTGTGGGTCCCCAGCCCCAATCCCCCCCGCCTTGCAACTGCCATCTGGATACATGCCACCGACTGGCAGCTTACTGAGCCCCAGCACCGACTAGCCGGGGGGGATATGGGGGGGAGAAAAAAGAGGCAAAACACAAAAAAAAATATTCCTGTCAGCTCAACACTCTCTCGTTGACATTCCACAGAGAAAATGTATATTTAAAGGGGGTGGGGTGTAAGTGGGAGGAGCATCACAAGTGATGTGGTCAGCCTAATTTGGAAATAGGAGTTTGTAACTAGTAACATTACAATAAACAAGCTGTCAGGCTGCTTCTACTATAGCTGAAACTAAGACAAGCAAGAGCATTAAACTGCAAAATTGCAGGCCTTGATCTCAGGATTTGAGACCAACACTAAAAGCTTTACTTTTCACGACCAGTGACCACAACACAACATAGCTTTAGACAAAACTATTCAAAGTATTTTTTTACCCAGCTTTACTAGGTCAAGTGGAAACTGCTTTAAGTATGATTTAAAGAACCCAAGTGATCTTTCAGCTTATAGGTTACAGCGTGTCCAGAGAGGAGGCAAGGCAGATCTTGACGAATCCCCTTGAACCACCAAATCTCCTCAGTCCTCTTATTAGTTGTCTCTCCCAGGCTGAACCGCTGTAGCAGTGAGTGACTACTTGGGTATTAAATCAAAAATGAAGGACTGATTAGCTGTCTGGTTCTTTCCAACATTTATTTTTTCCAAAATATTTTTTGCATCCTGTTAGCTGTGAGTCATTCACTAAAAACGACTGCTATTTTAGTCTGTCAGGCTGAGGCTGACTGTAAAAACAACGGAGGACAACTGATCAACTCCTGATGGAGAAAAGACCCAACAGCCTGCAGCCATTTTGGCTCTGCTAACGTATGGTTCTTCCAAGCTTTATCACTGGATTGAGTTTGCCAGCGCCACCAGACATTACATCACCAGTGGTTAATGAAGTCAAATTTAAATTTACCCTGTGCAGTTCTTTCCTGGCTGACAGTTGTCAGATTAGACAGTTTTACCTTGCTAGGCTTTAACACCAATGCAGTTGAATTTTATGTAAGCTGTGTATAATAATATATGCAGATGGTACTTGACCATGCAGTTATGGAGGCCTCTTGTCATTTATCTGACCAAAAGGTTTCCATGTTCCCTTTGACTTCAGAAATTTCCACCACTAGAACCTTTCTTTTCCAAAACACTTTGGCTGTCTTCTGCAGCTCCTTCAACTCCAGCACTCTCCATCCTTTAGCCAATCCTGCCCTCCATCCTTAAAATGACATTGTGTTGGAGTTGGCGAGTGAACCGGGAGACGTTGACCTTGCTGAAAATCAGCAAGGTGCTGTGAAAACAGCAAGAGCCTGTTTCTATAGTTAATGTTTTGTGTCATCAGGGATTAATATGAGCGGATGTGTGTGTGTGTGTGAGTGTGTGTGTGTGTGTGTGTGAGAGAGAGAGAGAGAGAGAGAGAGAGAGAGAGAATGTGTGTGCCTGTGTGATTATGACATGTTTGTTATCCAGTGGAGTTCTACATTCTCACCCAGTACACCAGCATGGTGACAAACCACCCTCAGTGGAGACAACACTACAACTAGACCTCCGCCCCACCAAAAGGTCCTCCGGGTCATGCTAATTTGGCATGTTCACTACATAATGACTGGGCTTCAGAATGTGAGTTCAGGGTAAGAGCCACCCATTCCTCCTTTACATCAGCTCTCTTGGGAGACTGCAGTCCTCAAAACCATGGCGAGAATGACATCGAGGAATGAGCTCATGCTAGATGTGGACCACCCATCAGGTGTGGATCCCAGAGAGCCATGTGGATGTCAGAGCCTCTGCCATTCAAAGGTCATAATTATGTGAGATGTCAATGTGCAGAATCTGATGGAAACCAGGCTTCTAGCCAAATTGGTTTACTTTTTTCTATAAAAATGTTTTTTTGTATTTCACTGAAAGTCAAGCCATTTCCCAGTGCAGATATTCAGTAAACCTGTATCATTGGAAGCACAAGGCTATCTGAACAGGATGCCATATCACACGCACAGTACCAGTAAACAGACACCAGTTTACCTAACTGCATGTCTTTGGACCATGGTAGGAAACATGTGTACCCAGGGACAGCCCACACACACAAACACAGCTGAGAGTGGGAATCAAACCCACAACCCTGGAGATGCATGGTCTTAGATTTACCCACTGAGCCACTGCCCCATCCTCATTTGAAAATAACATATGAAATTACTTGTGGGATGAGCATGCATCTCTTTCACCAAGGATAACTCCCTTAATCCAGAATATCAATGTGCACATACGAGCAGATGTATTACAGTGACAATAATACCTCTGCTTTCAATATATACCCTCCTGATAGTTCAGGGACACTTGATGTACGTATGCAGGCATGGAGGTGGGGTGTGGGATGGTTTATTACGCTGGGACTTGATCCGTGTTAAACTTCCATTTTTCAAAAGGTGGTTTGATGTGTTCCGTGACCCTTCTCCACTCACTGACCCTTTTCCATGACTTATTCTACAGAAACACCGAACAAAGGAGAGCCTGCATTGTCAAGACAGCAAGAGAGGATTCTGGGTAACCTCTAGCTCTTTAATCGCACCTCCATCAGGGTCACATTTCAGTACCTCCTAATTTTTACCTTCATCTAGGGGAACTGTGTACGTTAGCATGTACGTGTTCGCATGCGCACGGTCTTTCATGCACATGATTACGCGCGTGTCCGTCCGAGTGCATGTGTGTGCGACTGTTTGCGTTTCTTTCGGCCTCCACGTGGAAAGGGGGAAGGAGAAACAGGAGTGTAAAAGACCCGAAGAGTTGACCGGACCTCCTGTCTAGGTGCCAGCGGGCTACCATGGGTGATCCTGTGCCAGCTGGCGTGCTTCGACACCCATCTGCGGAGATGCGCAGAGCGTACAGTAATCTCAGTCAGGCTTCCACTTGGGCTGCTACAGATTTAAAGGGATATCACCGGCCGCACTCACCCAGGAATCCACAGCACTGGTCTCGTGGTTGTGCCGGCAATGCACGGCAGCAGGGAAGAATTCCGTTTTACCGCACCTGTTGTCCACAAAAAAACACATTATTTTTATTTAAAGCCGAACTCAGATGACTACGTGCAAAGCGTGGAGGAAATAGCACCAAGCACAGACTGAGTCGGTTTTCACATCCCGTTCGCCGGACCTGGAAATAGCACAACTCAGGGTAACCGCAGGAACAGATCGCTGACCGATCCAGGATGTCTCAGTGCCTGATGCTCCTAGGACAAACAAGTGCCGTGTGGTAGAGCTTCACAGCAAGCAAACCTCAAACCTTCAAGTGCTTTGTTTAAGTGGCTTTTACACCGGGACTTAAAGCAACACCGCACTGTTAGCGGCATCACATTAAGTCATACTTATTAAGCCCTTTCTATCAATCAAAGAAGAATAATGGCCAGGGGGTTGGCACGGCCGGGCGTTGACTGACCTCTGCATTCGGGGAGGGAAAGGGGGAGGAGGTCCTGGGTCAGTGGGCCAGACGGACACCAGCTGAACAGCTGCAGTCAGAGCCTGGGGCCAGGTGCACATCCGGACCCTGTCCCATCCACAGCAGAAGTGCTAAGTACAAATCCTCACGTGCCATGGGAACGGGGGGGCATCTGAGCATCTGCATGCAAGCACGCGTGCGTACGAAGGGTGCTCGCCGGCGTGTGAAGGCACGGAGGCGTGGTGGAAGAGAAATAAACAGAAGGTAATAGCGAGAGAAGTGTATATTTATTTATTTCCCGTATCTTCAGCGCCGGCTTGTTTGCCGGGGCTGGATGAATATTGACTGTGAAATGGGGATCAGGGGCCACGCATCCTGGCGGTGGGGCTTATCTCCAGGATGCAGGCAGGCCAGGCCGCGTTATCGCCACCGTGCAGGAGCGTGCCGGCACTCCAGCGCTCTCAAAGGCACCGCGTTCCCTTTGTGGCAGCCTGGAGATGCCTGTTTACCTTTCACTGGCTTGATATTCCTATTAGAGCCGCTCCTATTTACTTGTTTCCTTTCTGGCTGGCCCCCAGGTCTCTCATCACCTTCCTCTCTGTGTCCCTCTCTCTCTCTCTCTCTCTCTGACCTTCGCGCTCATGACCGGGGTGGTTTATTTGCTTCTTTCTCTCCAGGGACGAACCTTTATCCTCGCTTCCCCCCCTTCCCCAAGGGTCGCGTGCCGGCACACGACTTGCGAAATGCATGGGTCGTCTTTGTTTCCGTACTTCTCCCCCGCCACCACGGGTTGCCCGAAACCCATAAGGCCAAATATAAACGAATAAGCTAAAGCCGCCTCTTAACATTTTGTCATTTCCTTCCCAGGCCATTTGTTGCAGCCCGGTCCGTCACCTTACTTGAACAGCCCCCCGTATCTCTGAAGACTCTGCTTAACGGAAGACTCACACCTCAGGCTCCATTTCTGGTGAAGTAAAATGAAACAAAGAAGGGATCAGTCCATTGGCAGTGCTGCCCATCTGAGAAGCTCTGATTTGAGTGTCCTCAAATTCCCAGATGCTAACCCCCACTTTACTCTCCCCACTCTAGGACCTGCTTTTTGATAGATAATGGCCAGTTCTCTGGAGACACCTGGAAGACGAAGTCCAGAGGATGGGTCTGTGGTGACGGGGAATCTGTAGTTTTTCTGTGACCAAATCCCTGAATCCTTGAACCCCTTCCCCCAAAACAGAGAGAGCCAATTTAAAATATCCCGCTCAGGACTCATGCAGTGAGATCAGATATTAGGGTGTCTTTCCCTGCCAAGCAGTTTCTGTCTAATTTAATCAGGGCCATTTTTTATAGCTAAGCAGTGCTGTGCCATCGTGTTTGCAGTGTCTGGTTGTTGGGTTTATGAATTTTTTTACTGACAAAAATCAAAGAGGGTAGATGTCGGCAGAGTGCCCCGCAGCCGTGTGTGCTGCTGTGCTGCCCCTCCTCTCACCCCACCCCCGAACTAAGCGCATTACCCCCAAAAAAACCCCTGGCAAAGAGGATTCGCATCCTGTCAGAGGGGCGCTTTCCCCGTAGCCAGCAGGGCAGTTTCTCTTTCATCAGTCGCCTCCGTGCGGGATTGGCTCAGAGCAAGAAACCAGAGCGAGACGGGGCACAAACACACCAGCTGTGCCCCGTAACTCTGACCCGAGGGCCTGCCTGCCAGGGAACTGATAACCAGATGGGCCAAGAGGGTCCACCACAAGGGAAAGGTGTCACCAAGGAGCTACAATGCTCTGGGGACTGCTGAGATGAAGGGAACTTCAGAGATGCTGAGAGTCACCAAGAGTGTTCCAAGATCCACGGAGTCAATGGGACTATGAGAGATGCTGGATATGACTGGCGCTTTGGAAGCAACTGTGACAGGAGTCACCTCGGAGATGCTGAGAGTCACAGAGACTCTTTGAAATTGAAGGAGTGACAGAGACTTTGGAAACCTCTAAGGTTCTGTACTCCAAGAACCAGAGACTCACTGAGACTATGAAAGTCGCTGGGTGTGACAGGTGCTATGGAAGCCACTGAGACGAGGAGGCCCTTAGAGATGCCGCTAGTCACCAAGATTCTCTGAAATCCAGGGAGCCACTGAGACCTTGAAAACCTCCAAGGAGCCGGACGAGAAGATCCAGAAAAATTACTGTGACTTTGGGAGATGCTGGGCATGACTGTCACTATGGAAACAACTTATACTTAAAGACACTGAGCCTATGGGATCAAGTAAGACCCTCAGAGTCATTAAGACTGTAGGAACCACTGAGACTTGGGGGGGTCATTGAAATTCCTAAAGCTGATAAGACCCCACGAGTTTCAGGAATGGGAAACTTGGCCTTTCTATCCCGGGAGCTACTGATAACTCGCTCTAGCCGATCGATATAACCTGACGGACCAGGCCGCTTTGTGGTTGAGGGGCATGATGCCAGCTCATCGCCGGCTGAAAGTTTACAGGAATAACCCTCTTTGCTGAAGACGCCAACCCTGTGCCAAGTACTGCAAGTGCATATTCAGGATGACCTCTTACCCCACTGTCTTCTGAATGTGGATAATCACACCTGGCAGTGAGCTGCCGAGTGGCGGCTGATGCCGATCTGTGTTTGTTTACAGGATACTGTGCCGCGGACCCGATTCTGGCAGCCAGACTTTGTGTGTTAACACCTGGGCTGTTTAAATGTAAATGCACCTGAGTCGTCTGGACAGTCGCACCTGGAGGGCGGCGAAGCCAGCCGGTGTGGGCAGCCCTCTGCAGCCCTGTGCAACATCTCCACACAACGGGGTACCAGGGCCTTGGCAACAGGAGCTGCAGGTCTTTTTCCTTTGTGTTGTGTGGAGCGCTGCCACTTTAAGCCAATCAAAGTGAGCTGAAAGAGGATTGATTCTGAACTCATCTGGGTCTGGGATAATGACCGATTTCAGCACTGAATGTTTACACGCATTTCAGGTCTTTCCTCACAGGCGTCTCCGTTTCCGAAAGATTGGCTTCCTCGTGTCCAATCTGGTTATAACGTCTGTCAGTCTGCCTAGATCCAGATCCTTCCTTGCTGTGCCGTATCAGTGTGATTAAAAACGTTCTCCTTCATCAAAACCTCGGTGCATCTTGTGGAAAATTATGCGCCTTATTTCCACCATATTACAAAGTGCAATTAAACAGTGATCTTATTTCATTTGAATGTCATCTCGGGCAGCAAGACATCCATGCATCAGCAGGGCGCCAGGCGTGTGCAGTTTGCAAGCTCTCACTGTGTTCTCATGGGTTTCTTCTGGGCATCACAGCCTCCAGCCACAGTCCAATGCCTTGCAGCTAGGTGAGCTGATATCTCTAAATTGCCCAGTGTGTGTGTGTAAGTGTGTGTCCTGCAGTGGACTGGCATCACGCCCCCTGCCCTGTGTTTCCTAGGATAGGCTCCAGGCTCTGCCAATATTGGATAACTGGCCGTGGATGGTGGTATAATGAAGCACAGATTGCCAATAGGACTGAGGTTTTTTTTTTTTTTTTTTTTCTGGGAACGAGCAAATGTGTGGGGTGTTCTGTGTAAATAACGAGCAGAACCTTTAAAAGGTACGTAGTGATAAACAGAACCGGACCATGACCAATCCAGCGGAGAACCTATACAGAATGCAGTGATGCTACAGAGTGCCTATGACTGTTGCTTATCACTACAGGCATTAAGTTCCCTTCTTAAGTGCACTCAAAGTAATGTGTACATCGGCGATGAGGAAGGTACTCAACCTGCATTTCACCGTATACACAGTAGTACAAATGGCTTCCAGTATGAATAAAACATGAACAGAAAACATGAATAAATAATAACATATCATAATATCATACCAAAATCAAGCTACGGACAGCAATTAAGTAACACTCAAGACATACCCTTATTATAATTGACTGCGGTTTTGCACTTTTTTTCTGCTCTGCATCAGATGAAGATTGAGGACACTCTCTGCTTGTAATCAAAACTTTCATCTCGGTCCCTGAGTTCGGGATCTGAACAAAAAAAAATAATTTATTCAGCACTTTGAATGAAATAAAAACAGGTGTAATTGTTTGGTTTTCTTCTGCGACCTTTTTTAAGAGTGTCCCTCATGCATTATGGATAGACCTCAAGTGAAATGTACAGTAAACGCTCCCGGGCTAATTGGTTGTAGTTAAACTCTGGAGGTGTAGTTCTCTTTCTTGTGAATTTTAGGCTTACCCCCATCTCTACCGATCTCTTCAAAATCCCCATTTGAAGGTTAACATGTGTCTATTTACCTCTAAATAGACAGTTTTCTGAGTGACAGCAAAATGCTTTATGTAAAGTAGGAAAGCTAGCCCTTTGGATGAGGGGTACCTAGGGCATCTGGGAGATAATGATATCTAAAATTATGCTTGCTGTCAACGATGAACTGACAGTGTGTGTGAACGCGTGTGTGTGTGTGAGCGTACGTGCGCCTGTGTGCAGCCATTGCTCAGCTCTACAGTCTAATTACTGAAACACCGAGTAATTCCAATACGACAGCAATTACGAGTTTGAAGGAAGAACTTTCTGTGCTGAATGTGCTCACCAAAAGTTGGGCGGACAGGGAGAGGATGACAATTTCCTATTCTCTCTAAAATTATTTGCATGCTTCCAGTAAAACTTTGGGGTGTACGATCAGACAAGTTTAGGATGCAACTCAAACATGGTGCTATGCAGCACTGAAGGCAGAGCTACACTGTGCTACAGGATGGACCACGCCATCCAGCACATTGGCCTGCAGTTCTGCACACCTTGCGCTCCCAATTCAAGGCAGACATTCCAGCAAAGTTGTGGCTGCAAGAGGGGTTAACTATCAGTAGCTGTCATCTCTCCCTGACACTGGGCACAAGCAGCTGCTGAGGAACCACCCAGCGGGAAGCCCTCGTTTCCATCTGGCCACTTTTTGGGGTGGCACCTATTTAGCGGAGGGAGTGCCGGCTGTGCGCGCGGCGAGGGAGCGTGGGCGTGCAGAGAAAACGGCAGGAGGCAGCGTCGTGCACCTGCGGCTATGTTCCAGGCCCTTGCTGCCTGTCACTTCCATCGCCGGCTCCTCACAGACTGTGACGAGCTCGCACTCGGTGTGCAATGGGAGCTGGACGGTGGTCACTCCGCAGATGTGGAAGAAATGAAGGCACTAAGAGAAAACTCACACCGGGGCTTCTGCGATTCTCGACATAAAACTTGCTTTATTCATTTCATGTCAATTTTCCCCTCTCCTGTTTATGTTCAAATATGCAGATGACTTGCCATAATACGCTGAAGAAAAACAGGTGTTATGGTCACATTGACCACAAATGTGATCAGCCCAGTGCTTCACTGTATCGCTGTAGCAGTTGTAGATACAGGTCATGGTAAACATGCTGGTGCATGTTTGCATACATGGTAAAGACATGTGAATTGGGCTTGAGATGGCAGAAGTGCCTGCGACACACGTGCGTGTGTGTGTGTGTGTTTGTGTGCGACTGTGTGTGCGTGTGAGAGAGCGCACTTAATTTAGCAGGTGCGCTCTGACAGTTTTTGAACGCGAGCCAGCCTCGTTCTGTGCAGTCCCCAGTTCGCATCTGTGGGAGGCGGCGGCGTGACAGATGGGGACGGTTTAACTTCCAGAGTTCAGTTAAGATCTGGAGGCCTGTGGAGGATGGCCGTGCCAAGCAGGTGTGCGCCCCACTACCCAAGGAGACCAGCTGAGAGCGTCCCACCACTCTCGGGTTCTGGGTGATGTTTGGGGAAGTCCACAGTGTCTCTAGGGAACCAGGAAACTGTCCGATGCCTTCGTCGGAATGTCCTGCTGGATGGGTCATCTCAGTCCCATTCGAGTCTGTCGCAGATGGATTCGTCGGCTACCATCTTGCAGTTGGCAGTGTCGGATTCTTTTTTTCTGGTATGATTGGCAGGCAAGACAGAAGAGCCAGCAGCAGTTAATGTGAGTATAAGGATAGAAATGCATGACCGTGATGCTGAATCTAAAGAAAATCTTTCTCAATTGAGAGGCCATCAGTTTAAATGTGTTGAGGAAAAAGTCAGGAGAAGTGAAAGTGACAACTGGGACGAATGATTCTACTTTTAATTATACATTCAGTCTTCCTTTCTCTATTGATCCCCAGTAAGAGTGATCATTAACCTCCCGTCGGTCTCCCAATTTTGTTTATTCGCCTGGAGGAATCTGTGTGCTGCTGATAGAGGAATCTCTCTGACTCGGCTAGTCAGGCCTTCCAGGCTCTGTTCTGAGCACAGAGCAGCAGGCGCCAGGCAAGATAAGGCCAAGGCATCCTTCCACATGCCAACCTGCAGCCCCAAAAAGTTACTTCATTTAAAACCATTTAACGCAAGCAATCAACTCTGTTGTTATGATAGCATAAGCAGCCAAAGAAGAACATGGTGAAATCATGATCTGCTATCTCCTGCAAACATCACAATACATGTATGGAGTACTGCACCCTGATACAGTATTGGGCAGGCATGCTGTTGGACCACAATCTCTATGCAATTGCCTGCAGCAGAAATGGCCTTAAAGAGAACCATCCTTACAGGTGATGTCCAGGATGAGAGGTATGAAAGCAAAGCAGATCAACTTCAGTATTCTTACAAAACAACCACAGAGAAAAATGAAATGGCCCACAGGTCGGGGAATGGGCTGCACTGAACTCTGTGAGCGAGACTGAAAAACAGAAGCTGATGTCATGTGATCAGCAGTAAGGCTCAGGTAGAAGTCCCTTCACAACCTGAATAGGTGTTGTACACAAGTTATGGGAATTTAGAGCACCTAGCATCATGTGAACAACAATTTCTAAGTCTAATAAAAGTAATAATATTGAAAGCTTTTGAACTTTACTATGATTTTGTATTTTACCAGAGCGCTTAAGGAAATTTTCTCAATGTATCTTCTAACTCCTTTGATAGGGGGGTGAAGGACGTTGCTGGCCAGATAGTACCACCAGTATGGAAAGTCCCACCAGTATTGGGACGTTTCTAAAAACGTATGTTTCAGCAAGGGACCCTGTTTCTCACTGGAAAAGTCCCGCCCCAGTCATATGACCTCCGCTCTCACATCCACTCAACTCACAGTAATCCGTGAGACAGTTTCACTCTGAGAGGAGGACCGCACATCTGTGCAAGAAGCCATGTGGGGAAGTCCACTTCCTCAAGCCGATAGGCCACTTTCACTTCTGCCACACCTAAGGTCGGGGGGGGGGCACACACACATGCTGGCAAGCGTGTGTTCAGACTTCACTCCTGGAGCTAGGTGGACGAGTTGAAGGGGTGGGGAGCTGGCTGAAAGGAAGTGCTGAGACAGGGGGTGGCCCTGGTGTCCGGCAGGAAAGGGGAAGATGGTCCTGCCCACAAGCACAGCTGGTTCCTGACAGAGGAAGCCTAGACGGAGGTGGGAGGCTGGTGTCTCTGTGCTATCGCCTCCATGCAGTTCTGTTTACCTTCCCGTCAGAGCCGGCCTGCGCCTTCCCCACCCCTTTCACACGGGGGGAATAGACCACACAGTCACGCTCTCTCTCTCTCTTTCTCTCTCTCTCTCCCTCACATGCTCTCACTACATCCCCTGAAGGAAGGCTTGGTCCCCTAGCTCTGCTTCCTAGCCACTGGCAAGCTGCCCTGGCTTCGATTCTGGACCCCAGCACCTTCCTGGAACCACACCTAGCTGCAGCATCTGACCTGGTTTAATGGACTGTGAGTGAGTGAGTGAGTGAGTGAGTGAGTGAGAGAGAGAGAACAAGGGAGGGGAGAGAGAAAGAGGACAAGAGGGGGGTGGGAGCCTCCATTTACGAAAAGCACCCGAGATTGGAGTCTTCACAAATCATCTGAGGTGCCATGTGAGCGAAGGACGGGGAAAGAAAAGGAAGGATATTTACGACATCTAGTTACACACAGAGAAGACGGAGTAAGTCGCGGGAAAAGTGGAAAGTTTTGAGGGGCTGCCGTTTTCCATGTGATTTCCATGTGTGATTCACGGGCTCCTGTTCTCGCCATCAGGACTGCTGAGCTCACGCTGCTTGAACGACAGCTCCAGTGGCCTCAGCAAACTCAGCACAAGCTCTGACGGGGGTGGAACAGAGTTCACTTCAGCTCTGAAGAGATCTGACCTCTCACAATGAGGTCCCCTTCATCACCGTCACTTGGACAAATGCCGCTTTAGAGAGGGACTTGCCTCCGTTGTTCTCTTCATAACCTGAACCTTTTGTACCACTGCATTTGGGCCGTGCTGCCCAACCCCCCCCCCCACCCACCCAAAGAGGTCAACAATTCCGTGGTTAGTACCCCCAGAATGCAGAAGCTGTCTAGTGAGATCCACCTCCATCACCCAAGGAGTTTGGACATGGCGAAGCCTTCTCCTATGGACAGCTCCATCCCCCTTAGGATCCCAACCGTGACTCTGACCAGCCAGAAGGGCATGGCAGCCAGGCGCTCTGCCCATGGAGTGACCCCCACTTCTCCCCCCCCGGGCCGCGGGGCCAGGAGAGCCTCTGAAGGTGAGTACCAATTTCCCACTGTCTAGAGCAGAGACCAGTAGACCTGTCGCCTCTCACGTCTACTTCAGTGTTCTATATAACCCTCCTCTTTTCAGATGTTTTAAAAATGATTTAATGAGTTTAAAGAACTAGCAGGGAAAACACACATTCTGTTCTGTACTCTCAGGGGTTGTGCTCATTGGCTATTTTAAGGCATGTTTTTATATAAAGTATTTCTAATAAGGGAACTTGCCATTCTATGGGATTCCCCTTGTAATGACAGTCGAGTAGAACAAACTTCCCCTCTGAGAGGGAGGGCAAAATAAGAGCTCTTATTGTTAGATCTTCGTGTTATTATCGACTCTGTCACAGCACAGCTGCTTGGACAGCAGGTGGTGCAGTGGTTGAGGAACAGAATAGTGGGCATAAGTTTTAATTGCTGTTGAACTTTCTGGTCAGGATGCTTATGCACAAGCACTGCTTAATTAGCTAAATTTCGACCAATCTAGTATAAACTTGTAAGGTGTTTAAGTCTCTGTGGGTGAAGGCATCTGTTAGGCTACAGAGTTGTAATCCTGGGGAGTTTGGAGATTAAATCAGTCCTAGGTGAAGTTTGCCTGTCCTATACACACTTTCACTTCTACGCTAATATCAGCTAGCACTAGAGGAGACCAAAGAATTAACACACGTGACTCATTGTCACAACCATATGGCAGACCGTTGTGTAAATATTGTTATTTTTCTTTTTTTGAATTATCAGTTTGCATTTATTTGTATGCACACGTGAGTGTGTGCATGCAGGCGTGTGTGCGAGTGTGTCTGCTGATCACACCTGCAGCTTTGCTCTGGGGAGACCCTGCATGTTTCAGTGTGTGTTTGAAGCAGGTGTTAGTCAGCGTGACTATGAGTACAGGTGAAAAAACAGCAATACTAGGGCCAGGTACACACTTCTCGTAAATCAGAGAGCCCAGCAAAACCCAAAAAAAAAAAAAAAACAGTCATTAAAGCAGTACTTTGTAGCTCCTAAATATTTAAAGAGGGCGAGGGCTGCCTCAAAGAAGCATTAACAGCCAACGCAGTGAATTACCTGTGACTGTAGCCCGTTTTTTTGCAGTAATGAGCTTTGGGGACATTTCAGCGATAAGCACTCTATAAATAGGCTTAGTCATAAGCGTCCGCTGTAATTCTCTGATAAAGAGAGAGGGCGGCCACTAAACGCTCGCACCATCCACTGGGTTTGAGGCACAAGGAGGGCTCTTCAAATCGTGTTTCTGGGGGAAGTTTACCTGCTTGCCAGGTGAGCGGGTATGGGGGGGCGGAGTGGGTCGCACGGGGGTCCCGGCGTCACCAAGGCTGCTGTTATCACAGTGAAAAACCTCCTCCTTTTCGGGGCATTATGAGAAACAGCCGGCGCTTCCTGCGCCGGAGCAGATGTCGGAGGGCTTAGGCACAGCTGCGGCGGGCGATAACCGCAGCGGCGGGGAGATGTCAGCGTGCTGAATCCGCTTCTCTCCCCCCCAGCCGCACACCCCCGTCTTATCACCACTAACACAGCACACACTGCACCACAATGAGGAACTGCCACCCCCACCAACCCCCCCCCCCCCACTCCACCGAGCAGGCAGGCCCTCATGGCACCGTGCAGGGCAAAGAGCCGGGGGGCCACAGCTATTGGGGGGAGGAGGCTGGGTAGACTGGGAAGCCTCTGGGGATTCAACAGCCACTATTACTCAGACAGAGAAGAAGAAAATAAATCAAAACAAAACCGTCAATTCTATAAATTGTGCTGCTCGCCAAGTTAGCAACAGCATTGCGGGTTAACTCCGTTACCATTCAATTCCTCATACAATACTCATGATGGGACCGTGTACACTCTGGCCTGGGAGAAGGCTTCATGAGTGTTTGGTAAGAGGGTCCTGAAATGGGACTGTCTGCTTCTTCTTTCTGATTTGTTTCTATGTGGAGGAAAATACTTTTTTTAAATGATTGTATGCTGGCAGTATTATTGGCTGACCCAGTACTTCAGCATACTGAAAACGCAGTGAAATGGATGACAAATGGATCTATTAGTAATGTCTGTAATCAGAAAAACCAAGGAAGTACTCCACTGACAGGTAGTCCATATGTGACTCTGTGTGTGTGCGCGCGTGTGTGTGTGTCATGTTTATATTATGTTCTCGGGAGGTAATGAAAACCTGACATTTTTACCTTGTGGGGACATTTGTTGTGTCTTGTATTTTGTTGGGTTACTTATAGTTAAGGTTAGGGCTAAGTAAGGATTAGAGTTGTCATAGTTAGGATTAAGGTTAGGCCCATACGAATGAATGGAAGATCCCCACAAGGTTAAAAAAACAAATGTGTGTGTGTGTGTATGTGTGTGTGCATGTAGCAGAGGCTCTCACAGCATTTATCTTTCCCACTTCTGCTGCACTGGCCTTTCAGTTCCTGAGGAACAGATGTTCACAACTGGAAATAGTGGAAATAGTGTGTTAACCCCCACAGCACTGATCCTCTGTAGTGCTAGCCCCACACTTCAGTGATCACGCACTAGAGCATGCATACAATTAGGAGCACACGAATACAGGTATAAAAACACACACAGGGATGCACACACATGCACACATGTGCAGAGGTGGACACAGACACAGACACACACACACAAAACACTCAGTAAGAAATAACGTGGTAAATGTCTACAGGTATTTCCTTGCATGTTTGTGTCAGTGAGAGGTAATGCTGGACATCTCAGCTGCCACCTCAGCCTCACGTCCTCAAACACCCCCCTGCAGAGACACGTGAGAAGCCACCCATTGCTTTCCCACCCCTCCTTACTGTTATGCCTTCGACTGTCAAATATAACACTTACAGACAGCATCTGCACCCCTGCCCCCCCCATAATTGATTGAGTCACCAGAGTCTTGAGGACATGTTCTAACTGTGTGAACTTCGGCCATAAAATCCAGCTGAGACACATAAAACCCCAGCCTGTGCATTGGAGATCTGGAGTTGGCTTTGGGAGGCCCCCCGTAACCCCAGCATCCTCCTGACCCGGCGGGGTAGTCTGGCAGCTCAGGCGGTCTGTGCGTGACGTTTGAGGGAATGGAGACATTTTCCTGAGGCTTCATCTCTTCGTTCTGTTCAACAGCATCGCGGGAGTACAGTCCACTGCGGGGCAGGTGGGGGTTTTTATATGGACTGCATGCAGATATTACATATTATACACGTGTTACAGTTTTGCACGCAATTGCTCAGTCAGCAGTGACCTACTATTCAAAAATGGTTTTTAATTCTTTCCTGTGGAAAACTCGGGGGGTATTTTTTTGTCATCAGAGAACACTGGTTCTGACCTCACCCACATTTTTCCATGTCGCTCTTGCCTCTGTCTAGCGATTTTCTTCTCCCATCCACTGCTTCCCCAAAAATAGGTGCGATATGCCGTGCAGGTCCTTAATTGGGAGCCCCGTAATAACTAATATCGCACCCGGATCAGAGCTCCGCATCGCAATGAAGATTCGGCTCCCTCCGCCAGCGGCAGCCTTATCTCCTTCAAACATGCGAGAGTGTGACTAGCGCGGTAGGGACGGATTTGTGGCGTACGAGCTAAAGGACGGCCGCCGGCTCTCGTACCAGGAGCCTGCAGGCTCCTGTAGTGCCAGGCTGATTTACATAACCCCTGTTTCGCACCACTCTGCAGTATCAACCCATCTACTCTACTCAGTTTTGATACTCCACCTAAGCCATCAGATTGAAAAACACCAACACAATTTTTTTAGGACTCTGCCTTAGCCTGCCGTTGGTAATAATACCAGAGGCACCTCAAGGCAGGAGGGGGCTGACGAGAAAGTGAGGTGCTGTGTGCCTCGACGATGGCTTAGTGCCACATCAACTTATATCTGTTGATATCTATCAGTTTATCTCATAGACATCTCCTCCCAATGCTTTCAAACCACAAATTTGGCTACATAACTTCAAATCAGACGGAGGTTGGGGCGTCATCACTTTGGAAACTGACAGCCAGTTTGTCATTAATCCCAGGATCATTCAGGAATGAGAGCAGTGTGGTGGCACTCAAGTATCCCTCTTTGTCATTGAAAAAAACTCAGATTTTTGCCCCTCCTTCATGACTGTCAATCAGTTCTCTCCTAACCAATCAATTCATTTCTTCATATTTACATTTTTCAGGCACATTTAAATTAACTAAATGTATAGTGGTATCCATAGGACTATGTTGATAAGTCAGTGCTGAATCACACAGTGACCCCACCAAACATAGACCAGCTCTGACGGACATGGATGAGGTCCTTCAGGGTAATCCCCTCTCCATTGTTCTCTTTAGCACTGCCATTATATGCTCCTCACTAATAATATTGAACCAGACCCATTTCAAAGTCTTCAAGCTGATGCATTATGGAAGTGTGGAGGAAGAAGTACAGGAAGATAAAAGTCAAAAGGATACATCCAACCATCCAACAATTTATCCTGGTCAGGGTCATAGAGGAAAGGAACCAATCCCAGGCAGCATAGGGTACAAGGTTGGGATACACCCTGGTTGGGATGCCCATCCATTGTAGGACACATGCATACTCACACAGTCGTAATCCAAGGAAAATTTAGAGATGCCACTTTGCGTTTCTTTGAACTGTGGGAGGAAACTAGAGCATGAGGAGGAAGCCTGAATGACACAAGGAGAACATTCACCTTCACACACACAGAGTAAAGGCCAGAATCGAACCTTTAACCCTGGAGGTGTGAGGCATCAAAGAGGTACAGTTCAATTATTTTACTCTGCCCCAGTTACTGCCCCATGCGAGCACCTTCACCTCTACTCTAAATGTAGTGTATAAGATCTGGACTTAAAATCAAAAATCACCTATGTTGTACCTATGGGCAATATGCCCAAATTGTAAAACATCTTTCATTTTATTTTTTTTATTTAATTTTAGTTATTATTTATCATTTTAGTGCAAAAGTACAATAAGTAAAGTAAGTATAACTAAGCAAAAATTTCCTCAACAGTATTCTATAAAATATTTACTTTTTTAGCTCACTGATACATGAATTGCTCCTGATTTATCTAAAACCCTACTAAAGGAGGCCGTGAATTCATCTGAACATCAGGCAATGGTTTTTGCCATGCGACACTTTTGGATCATCCTATTGGTGGCTCTGGAGGTGATTAAATTCTCCTGCCTTCTCCTTTTCACTGAGGACTTGGTGTTCTGCAGGGTGCTGGAGATGTCAGTAACACTCTGTCCTCAAACCTGAACATACTTAACAATCGAATGTGCAGGTTAGGTGGGGGAGGGGTGGATACAAACTTTCCTTTGAAGCTACAAATTTTACAACTGTAGATCCAAAGAACTGTAGGCTCTTCCATTAAAGAATGGTAGGTTGAATAGTGTAGGAGATGCTAACATGCCACTATGCTAACGGAGACTCAGACCTACTTCACTCTGGTTCTCTATAGAGTTTATTGTCATTTTCCAGGGACTCAACCAAAAAACAACAGGACCAAGTAACAAATCACTTTCACGGGGTACCTTTAACAATCAGTCATTAATTGCACCTGAGAGGTAATGTCATAATATCTTAATGTCTTAATACTGATTCATTCAACTGAAGTTTGGATGCAGCACTGTTGACCTGTGATACACCATCAGTTATGGAAGACATATAAGGCCTACAGATACACTTGGTATCCGCAACACCCCCACCAAGATTGACACATGGGATGGAATGGCCACCATTACCTCCGGCTGGGCTGCCCACGGAGAACGTACCAGCAGTCATATGATGTGGGATATGGAGGTCATCCCAGATGTTGTCGAGAGAGAAACACACTGGAAAACAACAGCTGCATATCTTCTCCAAGGCTCCGCTGGTGCACCACCATAATGTCTCTCCATCCTGCCCCAGGCAGAGTCATCAGTCAGCTGATCGCCAGTACTGCATGTGTGTCTGTTCCTGCCTATTCACCCAACCAATGTTTGTCGTGTGCTAGTGGGTGTTTCCTCACGGTACCTGTACTTTTTAGTGCTTTCCGAAGTAAAGGGGGAAAAGCAGCTCCAGACAACGTAGCATTCTGCTCAGAAAAACCTGCCTAAGCGGGGCTTCTCCAACTCTTTGGTGCATTGTTCACTTGACAGAAGCCTTCAGCTGAAGTGACTAACATATTTCTCTCAGCTGTTACCAAAGTTCCTTCAGTTTAATGTCTTTAATGTTTCAACACAACAGACGTTCGCTGTTTCGCATAAATATTCAACAGCCAATCGGTTGCCAGGCCGACATCACCAACTGCATTTCTTAGCACTGCATTGGGTTAAATGTCCATAATACTTCTTTTATGGGTCACAGATTATATTGCAACAGCCCAGACTGAAAGGCAAATGAAATGTACTTGCAGCATATTATACTAAAGCGATACTGTAATACATCATACTTAAACCTAAGTCTGGTTACCTGTTGCCTAATCACATTCATTCATTACTCAGTAAGAGTCCACACATCTCGCGATGAGGCAGGGAGCAGCATAGTAGTTGATAATGCGGCCTTGTAACCTAAATAGTGCAGGTACAAGTTCCAGATGGAGCTTTGATGTAGCCACTTTGGTCTAGATGCCCCAGCAGAAGATCCAGCTGTTCAGACTTGTTCAACATGGTAATTTGTTTTTGCTAAAACCAACAGCCACCAAAGTGATGGATCTCACCCTAAAAGGCATAACAGTGAGTTGGCTGGAGTTACTTGTTTGTCATGTTAATGCTAATGGTGGTCAGTGATGTATTCTTGTTTTTATTTAGTTAAGATGAGAATTTCATTGACAAACTGTTTAACTGAGACTCTGTACTGGGTAAGCAGTTACAGAAGATGAACTGATGGATGAGATTGCTTAACGTTTACTATTTCATAGCTATCAAGAGAAGTCTTCCAATGAAGTGAGCTGAGGTAGCAAGTCAGCAGGCACACTGACATCCAGCACAGCCACTGGTCTTTCACAGCCTATGCAAATTGTGAAACACTTCTGCTATTGTTTTGCCCTATGGTTCAAGTCCTTCTCCAATAGTGATTGTTCATGTGTTAACCCATTTTTAAAGTACGGACCCACTGAAGGGTCATATCACTGTCCTCCATCTCATCTGCTGCCTAATTAGCAAGGACAGCAGATTATACTTTCTTTGATAGGTGCCTGTTTGAATAAAATGTGCTTCCCAATGCAAGTCAGCTCTGCTGAAAGGGGAGAGCACACAAAACTCCCGTGTGTTTGGAGAGACGACAGCAAACAGACTACTGAATTGATTGTGGGACAGGCAGCTCCGGAAAGCAGCTGCATCACTCCACGCCAGGCAGCGCCGTTTTCGGCGCGGCTGTTTTGTTTGCTGTGCTTCTGGCGGTATCTCTCCAAACGGCGGGCAGATGTGAGATTCTCAGTTAAAAAAAAAAAAATCAGTCTCACCTGCTTCCACAGAGCCATGACTCAGGAATACTGCAGTTACCATCAGCTTTTCTCCCAAAGCCTTATAATTAATGTGGTCATTAAGATCACCAAGCAGCAGAGGTGCTTAGCTTAGAAGGTGGCCAGGATGAAACATTTGATATTTGTAAAAATTACATCTTTACATTTTTGTCTTACATAATAGCAAGAAAACTTTATGTCCTTGAGTTCCAAGCTTCATTCTTCCCAAAAGGAGAATCTACTACCCTTTTGCCATTCCTTAAATTAAAACTGCTTATCAGGGCCAAACTTGGTTACACTGTACCTGCAAAACGTGGGCAGCAGATGGTCTAGTGATTAAGGAACTGGATGTCTGGTGGGGAGGTTATGACTTCCAATTCTGACATGAAACATCTGTTACACCTTCCAGGTATATAGTAAATTCTCTTTCGTACTAATAATCCATATTTTAGTAGAAAAAAAAAGTATAGGCATTGCATTTTTCTTCAGATAATGTTTCCCAAGCAAACAAAGAAAAAAAGCTAGAGAATAGGTTCTTCTGCATTTAAAGTTGTACAAACATCCTGTCGGATAGTTTTACTATAAATATGATCTAGTTTGAATTATGTGATTTGACTACATTTTATCAAGTTTGGGCTATAGAAGTAATGTTATTGTAAATATACTATAATATATTTTAAAAGAGATGTGTTGATGAATTAATATAAAAATAAATGTACATATGTTATGTAAGAAATTTAAGTTGAATTTTAAATTTATAGCATAAATTAAAAGCAAAATAAAAGTTCGGCAATTTTGCGTAATGCATAGTGAAGAAGGAACCTAAATATTTCAGAAGAAGATGCAAAAAGAGATGCAATCATAAATCTTGATTGTACTTTAAGTTATTTGGAAGACGGCACTATTCACTTAAAACAAATAAACGTATAAGTCCTCAGGTCGGTGGCAAAATCAAAGAAAGCATGAAGTGAAATTTTCAAGTCTCAGTTATATTCTTGATTTAGTGGTAAAGACGTCTGGCCGTCACGTGATAAATCCAGTACCGCTAAGATAGGATTCGGCCCTGCGATTCACTTTTTGTGCATGCGAGGAAACAGCGCCCCCATGGGTAGACTGAGAGAACATATCAGAAATACAAAACCCGTAAGGTGAGCCCAGCACCTTTGTGCGCTTATAAGGCAACGCTTGGCAACCAGACAGATATTTGAGAGCGAGCAGCAGAAAATACGGCTGTTAAATCGAGAATAAATATTTATCACGTCCGCGAAATGTAAAGAGAGCAAATGTGAGGCAACATAACTAAATCACATATGTGCGTCTGATTAAGGACAGAAGAAACCCAACTGACGTCTCTATAAAACATTTTCTGCAATCGTGTTATGACTGAAATGTTAAAAAGAAACATTTCAGTGATATTAGTAATTAAATTAAAAAAAACATTGGTAAAAATGTCGCTTACAAAACAACGTGTATCGTTTATTGTTGGTGGGTAGGTCTTAATTCACATGGGGCTATAGGAAGGGTATCGAAAAGGAAGGCTTCAAGAGGTGGAGTTTGGCCGCGGTGAGCCAGTAGCCACCGGCGCGAGGGAGGCTGTCAACTTCTGGGTTTGAGAAGCTGTCAAAAAGAAAGAGAGGGAGGAAGAGAGGGAGAGAGGGAGGGAGGGAGGGAGGGAGGTTAGGAGCGCCGGAGTACGCATCCCCGCTCCAGATGGCAATTTAAAGGCAGGCAGAAGGTTGCGGCGGGGAGAGAGGAGAGAGCGACGGGCGCTGCACAAGTCACCGCTTTAAAAAGAATGATAAGGCCAACGACAACTAACGAGATCACCGAGAAGTGCTACAAAACCGACTGATTCAACACCCGCGTTGTTTTTCGATTTTTATTAAAAAAATAATAATAAAAGAAACAAAAAAAAAACAAAAAAATCAAGGCATTCGCAGAGGTGAAAAGCGGACCGTTACGAGGGAATGAGCGATCCTCTTAGCCGAACAGTCGGAGGGTCAGTCGGCAGGAGCCGAAGCGTGTCTCCCCGCAGATCAGGCGCTGCTGCGGCGTTGCCCGTTAACAGATACCGCTTTTTTTTGGGGAGGGGATGTATAAAGACTCGTCTTTTCGGGTTTTGACTGGCGTGTGCTAAGCACCAGTCTAAAAGTACTGAAGAACTGAAGTAGCACCGGCGAGAAGGATCGGTGCCAAAATCATTAGCATAGTTTTACCTTTCTGTAAGTGTCACTTATCAGGTGTTTCGAGCGTGGATTGTCTGGCTGAATAAATAACCCGTTAGACGTTGACACGGCCGACTGACTTCCCGACGTGCGCTCCTTTTTCCAGCTTTATTGTTACATCTGAAGATTTAACCTACTGCTGGAAATTGCGCGCTTTCTATTTTTGTCTGTTTTGTCCTTTCCTGGAGTTATTTGAGGCTGGATTTGAAGAACACCGAAGATGAGACATAAAGGAAAAGGTCAAATCTGAAATAATAAAAAAAGAAATCACTAAAAATGTGTTGATCCATAAACAAAACTGTATTTTTTTTTTTATTATCACTGAGGGAAGATAAAACCAAAGACTGATCTATTTAATGGACTTCGTCTCAGAGTTCTTGCTTTGCAGGACAAAATATCCTTCAAACTTATAGCTGTGAAGTAAATTACCTCATGATTTATTTAAATCGAAAAGTCAACGCCGCTTTAAATCCAAAGGAGTCAACTATTTTTGCCTATTGGCCAGCCTACGGATTTTTTTTCCCAATTGTTTTTTTAAAATCTACGCAAGTAGAAACAACACCTTTAAATGGTGTTCAATAGATCTGGATGCTTTATTTTTTATTATCCTTCCAAATATTGAGGACCGCCGCGTTGTAATCTCGCCATTTCGTAATTTTTATGTGGATTACCGTTGCTGCAATTACCTCAGTTTGACCTCGACCTTGAGAAAGTAAGTGCAGCATTGTTTATGTTCAGTGTTGTGTGTGTGTGTGTGTGTGTGTGTGTGTGTGTGTGTGTGTGTGAGAGAGAGAGAGAGAACCACAGAGATACAGGTAATGTAACAAGATGAAAAGGTTTGTCTTTGCTAAAGTGCTGCTTAGTTGCACGTTTTTGAAATGGCTGAGACACAGATTTCGCAGAAGTAGCTACAATGTTCAGAAATATTTCCGATTCCATTCATGTGCTGCACTTTCCAGCCACGTTTTCACTTGGTAGTTCATAATAAAGGAGGTGATGTGTACGCCTGATCGTCACTGTTACCGCTGCATCTTCAGTTTCACTCTATCACTTGTCGGCACTGGCCGGTTCTTATTCCGATGAGCCGACGTCGTCCTCGTAGTGTGAAATCGGAGGATCACACGGTGGCCAGAGCTTCCCGGTTTAAAGAGGCCAGCGATCGTCGGTCCTCGTTGTCAGGCTGCGGTGATCAGAGGTGAAACGGACGGAGGAGGACGGCGCTTTGTTGGCGGGGGAAGTCGGACACCTCCCTCCCTACAGCGCCGTCAAGTTTTCGGCACCGTGAGCTCGTCGGTGTCGGTATAAAGCCTCCGATGGCGGGAATCGATAAGCGGCGTTAAGCTGATCCGATCAGAAATGCGCCGAGCGGCTCTGTCACACCTGTCCGTCCATCGCTCCTGCTTACGCGATCTGGCGCTTCCATAACACCATCGTGTCGTAAAATAAATGACACATCTGTCCCAGTTATTACTTTGAACCCAGTCAAGTCCCCTCCTGTCCTCCTCCGCTTAGATCATTTGCTAGCCATCCCTTAGGTAATTGTTACTGTTTTCTGCCAGCAGTGGTATAGATCAGTTCTGTTATTGTTCGTATGATATAGTTTTGCAAAAGTGATCCATTTTTGTTCTACTGACTTACAGCTGTCACCTTGGCGCCTTATCAAGATTTCGCATTGTGTGTTTGATATTAAAAAAAATGAATGCAGTGACAAAATGCATATATTCCATGCAAGGTCTTCGTTTGTGGCATTTCGAGATGAAGGTTAATTTGAACGATAGGTTTGCATGTTGCTCCTCTTTAAACAGTTTTTATGCAATCACTCCACATACTGAAAATGAGTAAAAATTTGTTTTTCATTATGAAGCCAAAATGATTACAAGTGAAGTTCTGCTAAAAGACGTGTAATGGTGCGCCGCCACCATCTATAAATGGTAACTGTTGTTTTTGAACATTAGGCAGGCGTAATCCATCAGTGATCGTTGATAGTTTGCCCCCATCTCTCACGTAAACTCTCCTGCATCTGGACAGTTTCATTTTGATCAGATGGTGTCTGCTTTCGGCACTCCCGTTAATACACAACAGACCCCGGGGGGGGGGGGGGGGGTGATGGAGAGCCATTAGCGGCTACACTGCCGGCTCAGAGACGCCCGCTCCTTGATCGGATTTTGAGGTGGGAGACGCTGAGTCCACATGTCCAGTCCAGGTGGGCAAGAAAGTGCCTGTCAATCAATCACTGAAAGACAGACAATAACTTCTGCTGCTGAAGTCATTGGGGGTGGGCGACGGGGAGGTGGGTAAAATAGCCAGGTCAGGGGTCAGTAGTGTGCCCACTGGATATTAGAAACCTCTATGTGACTCATGGCCTTCTTGTTTGTTTTATCCCATTGATCGCAGAGCCTCAAGTAGGTTGATCTTCCTGGAAATCCAGCCCGCCAAAAACCTGTCCCTTAGGTTCCTGGCCAGAGGATTGGATACAGAACCAGTCTGTGCCAGTTGATTTGATGAGCGAGCCCTAAGACACATCGAGCCTTTAGCAGCCAAGGAATCTTGGAGTCGATGCTGTAGTACGAGATCATGCCACTAGTCCGTTAATGCTCTCCTGACAACAATGAAGAAAAAAACATAATCTCCATCATTCCTGCACCCGATGGCGTTACCTATACCTCCTACTGGAAACGTCTCAATGGTTGTATCATCTGCTGATAAAACGTTCGTAGTATTTTTGCCGCTGGACATTAATGAATTATTCAGCTGGCTCTGGTAAAGACCGGTTAAATAATTAAAGGGAATGATAATAGTCACCACAATTGATGGGAGGTCGAAAGGTATAGCAATGTACAATGATTCAGAATTGCACCCCATTACCACGAATGCCTCTTGCTTTTAAAGGCAGAAGTCCCCACCTGGTCATTAAGCACGCCACTTGCCTTTAAGGAAAGCCATTTGTTACCCATTGAGGGTGTGCATTCAATTTGTATAAATACCTCCGGTAGAAGACCTTGCACAGATTCATTCTGCTTATAGCCAGGCAGCGGTCACTGTAATTTTAAAGAAGCCAGTGAAGACAGCTTTATGTACTGATGGAGATTGCCAACATCACCTCCCTTACACCGTTGCCACTGAGCTTGGGGTCGACTGGTGTTGAGACGTGATGGAACCAGCTTGGCAGTGGAGTGTGATGGTGGTGTAGATGACAGCATACTATGGGTATTGTAGTCAGATCAACATGTAGAATTGGGGCATGAATGGTCAGCACTCAGCGTGTCATCATAACGCTTTCAGTGGCCTGATGAGTGGGGCCGTGTCATGCAGGTGACCTGACGAGTTCCTGCAGAGAGTAATGCAGAAATGCAGCAGCGCTCCATGTACCAATCACAAAGATTATTAATAGCACTGACGTGCAGTGGAATTGAGTAGACTATATACAGATGACACAGGCCGATCTGATAGTAAAGAAAGGCTTAATTGTGTTTGTGTTTCTATATGACAGCGACAGAGGAGATTAGCTCAGAAAAACCAAAGGCGTGTGTGTGACTATGTGAGAGTGGAAGCTAACAGAAACGCTGGGTTTACTGCAGAGCCACGCAACGTGACACTAACGTGCCAAGTAACCCCAGAGGGACAGGGTAACCACTGCTGCTGACACCCCACCCCCCGCCCCGTCTCTGCGGGGCGACCCTCAGCAGAAACGCTGATGATGAAGTGTGAGCGGTGCACTCCCAGCAGCCTTCGAGGGGGTGCAGGTGAAGTTTGCCGTCGCCTTAATTAACGTGCGCAGCAGATGGTGGGGGGGGTCGGAAGGGACAAGGGAAGTGTGGCGTATCGCGTCACGCCGGCTGCCGGGCAGAGGAACACTGACATTCCTCCTGCGTCGCCCTGCTCATGGGCAGGGCCACCTCAGCACCAGCTGGGCGGGGGGGTCGTGACTAGCTCAGGTCAGCTCACCATCACACAGGGACTCTGCTCTGATGTTTTATTGCACTATCAGCAGTAAAACATTCCGACTCTTTTCACCGTGGATGTTAATGAATTATTCAGCTGTGAAGGTAGAAGGTGGAAACTCTGGCCTTTCTGCTGCAGGAACAGCGGCTCCCGGAGAGGTACTGATTCAGTCTGGAGGGTTCGAGAGACAGAAGATGAGGAAGAGAGACTGGATGATTCAGAGATAAGGAAGATGGGGGCTAGATGGGGTAGTGCAAGGAGCGTGGCACTTGTGGCAAAGACACCCCCCCAGCTGAACATCTGGTCGAGACCTCCGTAACCAGGCTGCGGGCTGAGCAGACCATTTCCCCGTATCGGTGCCGTTTGCTGCGGCCCAAGATCCAGATCCACAATCAAGCAGCAGTGGACCTAATCCCTAAGATACTAATACGCTAATGCTGTTGTGCCGTTATGCGGACTTGGGTTCCTTGCCGCGGCGCTTTGCCTGGACAGGCCGGCCGTCTTGATAAGGCCCCAGAGGCACCCCGCCGTCCTAATTTATTTATTTCTGCAGGCCTTAATAAGAGCTGCAGGCACCCAGATTATTTGAACATTAGCGGCCAAAGAAAGCACTCAGATTCCAGTTAAATTCCTGGTGTGAGGAAATTTATTTCAGACGGAGAAAATGATTTTAGGGTCGCAGGATGAGAGCTGAAGGCTTTTTCTGTTTAAGTGAGAGCAACTGAGAAGCAACGTTGGAAAGGCAATCTCTGTGCAATAAAATCCACAGTCATTGGCAATGGGGAGGTATATTTAAGTTTGGGTGTGTGTCAGTGTGTGTGTAACAAAAGGAAAGACATTTATGAAAGATCAGGATATAACACCCCCCGAAAAATTGTTGTATTAACAATAAAGTCGAATTTTCATTCAAGTTGCATTTGTGTGCCAACAGATACTTTTTCTGTATCTATAAGAAATGACTTTATCAAGTCGTTGTTTTGTCCTGATTACGCACTGGTGGGTCCGAGCGGACATACATGAGCATTCACACGGGTGAAGCAGTGCGGCATTAGCGTTACTACATGACGGTGGCACCATGGCAGTCCCACCAAGGGAATCCGCGTTTCCTGAAGCTTGTCCAGTCGGAGATGAAAGGCTGACGCTGATCGCCGCGGTTTGACCCCCCGTGCGTATGGGGTATTGCCCTCTCACTTCGCTGTCTTTCACATATGTTTGATATTACTGTGACATGGTCAGCTCTCAATGGGGGGGGAATGTCAGCTCCCAAACATCTGGCCAAAATGAGAAACACATGGTGGAGGGATTGTGGGAGTCGGGAGTGACTGTAGCGAGAATCCGCACGTGCTCGTGTGCGGACCAGGGCTCTTTTTCAGCCTATCGCCCGCCATCATGCTGACGCGCGGCGGTACAAACGTGTCTGCTTTCTCTACCACTCCGTCCTGTTCCATTCTCTTTTAAGAGAAGTTGTAGGGAAACACACGACGTGCGTTTTACGCGTGTCGTGTTGTTTCCCATGTCGCGTGCCTCTTTCCATGTAGTGTGTGTCACAGTCTCGGTCTCCCGAAGTGTCCGCTTAACTCTTCCTCTCCGACTTGCGGCACACCTGCTTCCTGTGTATTTAGAGGACTCACCGCAGAACGGAGAGAAAGAAGCATAATGAACGACACGCATTCCCTCAGGTTTTCACTTTGTTAAATAGAAGCAGAGTCAGGAACGGCCGGCTGGGTTGTGTTTTCAGTGACGTGGCATAAAACAAAGCCATCCCGTCGCCGGTTTCCTTGGTGATGGCAGCCCAGGCCAGGCGGTCCTTCCCCATTTCCGCAGACTGAATGTCAGAGACTGGAGAAGCCGGTGTTGAAGGCCCCAAAGGGCAGCCATGTCGCTACCTGCAGAGTGTCATGTCCTGTTAGCCGTCCTAGAGGGGCTGCCTCACCCCTGTGGCCCCCCCTCAGCTTGCCGATCTCCCCCGACAGGCGCTTCACGAGGAGATGGACGCCTACTTTATGAGTCAGCGTTCAACTGACTGGGCAGCACACGATCCCTCACAGCCAGTCCGAAAGCATCCGAAATTTCCTCGGGGCAGAGCCGGGGGAGCGGGACGCCAGCAAGAGGGGGCCACATTTTCACACGTTTGCGAAATTAACGGCTGTTATCTCTCAGAAACAGAAGCCCAGCGACGAGGCAGCCATTTAAATGGAGTTTTAGTGCAGCTTGGGTCTTCAGTCATTTATATTGACAGGCTGCCATCCCATTTTCTCTTCACCTCTTAACAGATATCTTTTCTAAACTGCAGCTTTGTGAGTCGGGTTTTACTCTGCACAGGAAACTTTAATAAGTGCTGTAAATTAACTGAAGGAAGGTCATATCGGTTGCCAGGCAACTTGGTGGATCTTCCGGTCAGGTGTTCAGGTCTCCCAGCCACGTGTGGGTAGAGCATGTGTTTTCCCTGCATTCATGTGGATTTCAGCTTTGGTTCCCCATGTAGCCATGGTCCAAAGGGGGCTGAGCTGATGTGTAAAAGAAGCCACTGCACGAGCGATAGCTGAAGTCATTCTAAACCCTGCGTTGAAAACTGTGATCCAGAATAAAGGTTATTAAAAGAAGTATTGTTATGGAAAAATAAAGCATTTTTTAGAGTGGGTGAGATGGGCGCAGAAATCAGGTCAGAGCCAATGAGAAAGACAAGATTCACAAGGAGAGTGCTTTAAGGCTGGAGTCGGAGTCTGGATCAGAACCATGTGAAGAGACCAGCCTCACAAGGAGAGTGTGCTTTAAACCTGGAGTCGGAGTCTGGATCAGAACCATGTGAAGAGACCAGCCTCACAAGGAGAGTGTGCTTTAAACCTGGAGTCGGAGTCTGGATCAGAACCATGTGAAGAGACCAGCCTCACAAGGAGAGTGTGCTTTAAACCTGGAGTCGG
>JAACJT020000007.1:13686674-13768766 GCA_009936485.2 Gymnarchus niloticus
GGGCTGGAGTAAAAAAAAAAAAAACCTCGCCCCATCTAACCTTGGGGGGCGTAATGGTTCGGCCTTCTTCAAAAATTTAATCGCCCCCCCCCCCCCCCTTTATATACACACGTACAGTGCTGGCCTCTCAGAGCCACCTCAAAGAGGGACTCATCCACAAGAAAAGTGTTGCTTTATCTCACAGAGGAATACTTTAAAAGTTTGTTTTTGGCTTTAAACAAAATAATAAAAGAATAGTCCAAAAATCCTGAAGGAATAGAGAAAAAAAAAGAAAAACCTGTTAACTACCTTGCTAGCGAGCCAAGAAAATGTACACCGGACTCACCTCTCTGTACAGACGTGAACCCAAATGAATTTTAAAAGAACGTGATCCAAACCTTTCTATTTTTACTACACTGCCAAAGTTACAAAGAGACAAGAAGAAGCACTCATCTCGTAACCAAACGCAAGCTACTTCAGCCTCTCCATAGCAGGGTCTGCCCTGGGAGGGAGAGAGAGCAGCATCAACAGCGAGAGCTGGGCACGGGCCCGGCCAATGGCAGCCCGCACGTCACCCGGACGCATTTCCACGGCGATGGGGAAATCACTTCTGCAGTTTTCTAGTCGCCCGAAAACAGCAACAAGCAGCAGCAAAATTGACGAGAAAGTGAACAAGACAGTGACTTTTTTCGAGTGGTGATTGAGTGGAAACCAAAAGATACTGACCACCTCCCAGTGGAGACGGTGCTGCTGACCCTCACAGAACTGAACGGCACTGAATCAGGCGCTGTCCCACAAACAGACTCTCTGGACTGGAAGCCCTGTGTTGCTCTCCGAAGACATTTGAGGGGGTTTGACCTTTCTGTTTTCCTTCCTTTTTCAAAAGCATGCACAGCACTGTTCATTTCTCTCTACCTCCCCCTCGCACCCCCAGTGTACCCTCCTCTGCACCCCACCCCCCTTTTGGCTAATCTTGTACCACCTCGACAAGACACCCAAGCAGATATATCTGGGAAGGGGATGAAACTTATCTTGTTTGTAGATACTGGTTTTGTTCATTTTCTTTCTTTTTTTTTGGAAAAAAAAAATGTGTCTCGTCTCTGATGTTTGTTTGCAGAACACCCCCTGACAGGAGGAATGGAGCGACTTTTAGCGCTTTAAAGTTTTGGGGCTGAACTTCATAGCAGAAGGAAAGACATTCATCAGCAGAGTCCCCGTTGAATCTGCAGTAGGCAATGAAAAGTGAACCCAGAATCCAGAATATTCTATATTACTCGTATTGTGAGACAGCAAGAAGATAGAGGTGCAATATGATGGTAGAATTCAGCTACTGAATGGAACCTCAGCAACTGCCCTTAGGGTGATATATATATTATAAATATACATAAATATATTTAAAATAATAACAGTAACTTAATGTGAATGTATATAGTATTTAATGAGGTCCAAAAACGTTTGCCAAATAACAGAAAGTATAAAGTCTAGAATATACTTTTTTTTTCAGTTAACATTTTTATTGGAGAAATTATAATTAAGCATTCAAACGCTTCGTTTTTCTGTATTTGTAAGATCTGGTGTGTGTCTAATCAAAAGAAGAAAGGCACGAACTGGGCGCGTGATGCTGCTCGTGGAATCACAGCTCAAGAGTGGCGGGAGAGGCAGGCAGCACCGCCTGCTCGTCCCTTTACGGAAAGATTTCCTTCTTGACTTTTTCGCGATGCGGGACTTTTCCCGTTCCAGTGTAGGATTGGCTTTCTGAGCGCTGACTTAATGGCAAAACCAGGCTGTCTTTGCTCTTCTCCTACTTAACGTTTCAACAAACAATTTGTATAGTGGTAGTCTCGCGAATTTGTATAATATACCGCCACCTATTGGACTGACATGTCGCTGCGGCAGCTTAGTGTCCGTTATAAAACGTGGCACCAAGTTGTAAAGAGAAACTTTAGTCAAACTAAGATCGTAAAGACTTGTTTCAACAGTTCATGTTACTTTTAATCCGTTATGAGATTACCTTGCCACAGAGGACGATGGCACTTTTGAATTTTACCATTAACAAAATAATCCTTTTACTCAAAATCATAAAGGTTCTCCAAGGAAATAGGCAGCTCATATCCAAATTATTTAACTCCAAAATAAGGGAAGTCCACATTCTGTACAGTAATATTAAACTCCCTAAATGATTTTGTCCAATTTCACTTTATTTGAGAGTTTTTGCTTTGTTGCAGCATAGAGCTTATTGGGCTAGTCAATGTTAACAAACAGAACAGGGGACACAATAATGGCTTTCTTGAACACAATCAATTTTCATATTGCATTCTCAACATTTAATATGTGCAAAGTACAACATACCATCCGTCTCTGTATGCGTGCATTACACACAGAATAACGTATATATGTTATCTGTATGTTTCACTGGATCTGTTGTTCTTTGGTCTGGTCTGTATGTCTCAATCTACTCAGTGATCCACTCTCCTGCCTCCCCAACTGTCCCACAAACCCATTCACGCACCACTAACTGGTATCTTTCCCTCTACCTCTGAGTAACCACTGGAATGAGTAGACAGACATCACTGCAGATCAAATAAATAAAGAACAGAGCTAAATCACTCAGCTGTGAGAGCTGTGCTCGTCTAACAAACCTGCAAAACCGCTGTCATCTCCTGTCAAAGTCAGAGAAAGCCAACTTTGATAGCTGGCTTAAACAGCAATCATTGTGATTTGTTGATTTCAAGAGAACCTCCCAATTTCACAGTACAATAAAGAGCATTATGTCTTAATTATCCCACCCTCTACAGTGTATTCGGACACAAAACCTTATTAATGACCAAGACCACTTTTTGACTTATGTCTGTGAAAGACTATGTAAAACATCTAGTGACTTCAGTAGTGCCAACTATATTCCCACAATGCAAAGCCTTGCAATGACACTCCAGCAAATATGAGGGAGACCCCATGATTTGGTGCTAACTTTAAATTCTGGGTTTTTGTAGCTTTCTGGGTGCTTTGACAGAAGGACGGCTTATCAGTGGGCAGAGGTTCTATTTTCAGGCAAATATTATGCGAACCTGTGACAACTCTCATTTCTTCCAAAATAATAAAAAGCACAGACCAAAGCATCTCTGAATGGCTGCAGATCTGACCAATGAGCAGTTTTGACATGCCATGGGCTGGCTGGAGAGCAGGACGCTTCATACCATCGATTTGTAAACCAAAGTACCTAAAACAGACTAATTTGCTCAAAGCACAAAAACACGGATGTACATGTAAGTGTGGTGATCCACAGTTAGCTACAGTTTCAGCTTTCCCACTTAAGCATTTCAAACACATAATTACCTATTTGCTCAAATGATTCGCTGCAGAATATTACAGCTTCTTATTTAGGAATGTGAAAGTGTAGTAATTACACAACGTCTACAGGGGTAAATGCTTCAGTTTGTAGATTATTTGTATGGCTAGACAGAAGTCAGTTAAGCACCCTGAGCTTTAATCAAACATTTAAGGCATAAAAATGGGAGAGAATTTATCAAACCAATGGGAGTAGCACTAAAACATCATGCCCCATTGAGAGAAATTGGATACCTGGAATACTATTTTCAGATGCTGATAATATTTTAATATTCTCTATAACTCTAGCTGTGCTTTGTGTGTCTGCCTGTCATTCGTGGTTAAAACCTGAGGCATGATTCTTTGGTTTGTAATTGTTTAGCTCCACAACCTCAACAAATCTAACCAAAAAACTATGTGTAACTTTTAGGTTTCTCTGTTATGATCTCTGCTTTTTCTGCAATATTTCTGTCTATGAAGACTTTTCTGTCTGTGAAACATACACTGTTTAGTGCGCCTCACTGGAATTCTGTCAGGGGGTTGATTCTGGAGGTCACGTGCCCATTGAACCAGCATCAGCAAGAGAGGCCAGAATGGAGTAATATTGGGTCAACAAGATGCGTTATGTATCTTCAAAAACACTCAGATCACATCAACAAAGAATTCTCGATTATGGTTTCAGGCACTGCTGTGAGGAACAGAGCCAAAAATACCGTCTCCATGGCACTAAAAGGAACTGTCCTCATGCAGTTGAACAAAACGAACAGGTGTTTTTAATTATTCAGACCTCGGTTTGGATATCGTCATTTGGGAGTATAGTCAAAAGGATTTCTGCTTTAATGCTTCTGAAATGTGCAACAAGGAGAGCCGTCGGCTGCTGTAAATAAATACGAATGTTCATTTCATTAACAGGTGCAGGAGGTCCAACTCATTTCTGTGTTGGCAAAGAAACCCCATGTGTTAAAAGTAACATTCTTTTTAGCTTTTTAAAACATGGTCTATGAAGAGGATGTTCCATTATGCGTATAACATGCGGAGGCAGAAGCTTCTCTGACAAAGTTTTTACTGACCTAGAAAAACAAACTGGTTTACATTGCCTGTGTGATTCTACAGCTGTTTCAGTAAAATAATAGTTTGTACTGTAAACCTGGCAACGCTTAACTGCTGGAAAGGTCTTTGGAAAGATGGGTACAGCTTGTATTCTCAAAGCCATTATAGGGACTCTCTTTTTTAAATAAACGCTTTAGACAAATGAAGGTTTGATTTGATATGTGTAGAGAATCATAATATGCTGTTTCGTGCAATACATAATTACAGAAAAAAGTAAGTTTCTGTAGGAAGGTTGGTGTGTTGAAGAAAATGTAATTTTCTTTTCCTCTCTAAGAGTCCTGTGATCATGCTCTAAGAAAAGCAAACTGTGCCAGGAGAATTGTATTTTCATTTTAATTTATTTCTTGCATGCGTCCCCTTTTTGCTGTTCCCCTCTAATTGTGCGCTATGTCGGACATGTGAAGCTGTAAACATTCTAATTCAGGTTATTGTCTGTGTTGAGCTATGTATCTGTGTAATTAAAAAAGGAAAATTGAATATGATCTGCTTGTACGCTTCCTGAATTACCCTGCTCCCTGAGCAGCTCTACATCTAGAGAGAGCTTTGTTATTCTGGTCTTAATATTTGTAAATAAAAATTAAGACTGTACTTGCAATGGATGTAAAGAACCAATGGACCTCTGAGGTAATTAAACTACAATTTATCAAAACAACTGTTTAATTTTACTTCAGGTTAAGTAGTGAGTACCTGATTTAAAAACCTATAGCCGAAGCATAGCTAATGTTACTGCCATGTAAATGTATAATATAAGGCTTTAGGAGCTGAATATTGCACTAGAAATGATTATTTGTGTAATGAAAAGCTTTGTAGACAAGCAACATCACTGTATAACCTGATATTCTAGTACTCCAAAACCTGGAAAATGAACACAGCAGATTCCTATACAATATGTGTATTGGGGCTGAATAAGTTCTTATGATAAGGCAATATAATAACTAAATTAAAGAATCATTAAAAAGCTAGTAATGTAGTACCGACACAGATCACAAGATTCATGAATACTTCTTTAATCATTATCGTACGTAAACTTTGACCAGCATCACCCAGCACTACATAAAGTAAAGTGGACGGACTGATGAATAATGTGCCACTTATTTCTTCAGTGGCTGTGATTATTTAGGGGCAGCTGTTACGCCTTTGTTAGCTGCATACCTATTAGTCCCTGTTCCTGTCTGTTGTGAGGATGCAAATGCTCTATAGCAAGAGTAGGAAACTTTTTTGGGTTTGGGGGCAACATAGGACAAAATCTCACATAAAGGAGGTTGGATGTGGCTTTTTCAAAATGGAAGTGTTCCAGGCCAGAGGAGGCAGTATATCCTGTAGTAATTTAAGCATATAGGTCTACTGTAATTGTTTTTCAAGCGGACAGCTAGAATTAGTATCCCTATTGCCATACATCCAAAGCCCGTGCAAAATTTTGTTCGTACAACTTACAATGTTAAGGGACAACACAACATGACATCCAGACATTAAACTAAAGAAAAAATAATAAATAATACACAAGAGAATTAATCCTCGGTTACATTCACAGAAACTAATAGTGCGGATTTAAGTGGGGGAAAAGCTCTAGCTTAACTTTTATTAAAAATGGAACAAATAAAACCTCTAACTTTAGCTGGGTGGCTAAAGTTACAGCCTATATCATGGGATTATAAGGGAGTGTAACGTCAGCTGCAAGTTGCAACCCATGGAAGTACAATTATCCAAATACTATATATATATATATGGAAACGCAAAAAAAAGCCAAAAAAAGAAAACGCACAAAAGCTAATTTAGAAACGTCACATTACAAGCTGATATAAAAGCTGTAGAAAAGGCCCTCAGTTTCTAGAATCTTAGTAGAATTTTGTGTGCCATTGCCCTCGTTAAGTACTATAAATCTTAATTGTTACTAACAATGATCTCCTAGGTTACAGAGAACCATAGTCATTATAGTATTCTCATCACTTTAGTGATGAGGTCCTAAGATGGATTGGATGGGACAGCTTGTTGGATAGCCTGGTTCTAGCCGGGAATAGTCTGTTGGGATGGCCTTTGAAAGAGTTAGTTTTTGTAGGGCCTTACTTTAGTATTCAGTGTTTACGTGGAATGTGGAATTTGCTTGAACCTTAATAAAGATCAACCAGGATCCTAACAGTGGTGTTCTGGACGACCCATCTGATGTACGGACGGCTGAAATCTACGAACAGCGCCGGGAAAGTGTTCCCGACATTGATCTACAGTGCATTTACGGTCCTTTGAGTTATCAGCGGTTCCCGAAGAACGGGAACGAAGAGCGGTCTCCGCTACATTTGGTCCTTCTAGCCGGCTCTACGAGCGGTCTCCGTTACATTTGGTCCTTCTAGCCGGATCTACGAGCGGTCTCCGCTACAAAAGCCTTTTTAGCCAGATCTGATTAGCGTGTTTTACACCCTCTCCTCATGAGTCAAGCACCCAGATTTACAGTCCAATTAACTGGGCGATGCAGGGTCAGATTACATGCATGAGGTGCAGGTGGTGGAAGGAGAGGTGGGAATGGAACCACTAGCCCAAATGTCCACGTGAATGCCACGCACAGGATGGTACCACACAAAACGTGCAGAAATGCTAACTGCAAAGTATTACATTTCGTCCATCAACGCATTCGTGGTACGGACAAATTAAGACTCTCAAGAAGAGAGCTAGCGGGCCTGGTTCTGGTTATATCAATGGCCCAAAACTGCCACGTCGAGCAGAGTACGAAATAAAAAACAGACGTTTGCTTTTTTTTCCTCCTTGAAGCAAAACAGGTGCACTTGTGAAAACCTTGATAAATATACCACTAAAGTTACGGTGTCGAGTCGTGATTTTGAACAACAAGCATAAAAACACTTGATAAAATATTGTAAATTCCACAAAATATGACTCAGATGTGCAATGCATTTTTTTTTCTAATTTATCTGTATTACACCAATCATACACAGCTATTTGAAGCTGTTATTATTGGGGATTAATATAATTGCTGTTTATGATGTGGTTGCACGCAGGAAACGTTTTCAGTGCCTTCATGAGATATATATTCACATATTTTAGGGCCAGAGGTGTCTCGACCATGTTCACACCATGTCAAAGTGTAGGCATGTTTTAATGTAAACCACATGCATAAATACTCGTCTGGATGTTTCTCCTCGACGCCCCTGTTACCATGTGACGTGCAGGTATGCATGGATTGAGGCATCCTACCCAATCTTTACCGTAAGCAGGTAGCAGGTGAAGTGGGTCCTCGTTTGCTTTTACAGTGATTGTTGTGTGTGAGAAACTATTTTGCCCATATTCTTACTGCCTTAAGATATTATCAATTTAAAGACTAGAGCTGGCTACTTGACGTCTCCCGCAAGTCTATAGGCTACTCACTCCATCTGGGATCGATCAGTGAGAGGAGTCAGGGAAAGCGGGGGCTGTGGCAGGCATGCATGGTGTTGGAGCCTGCTAACTACTGACATGGCGGAACAGAGAAGCGGAACGCACAGGCATCTGGACGGGGAGTTCGCTGGGGATCGCAGCACCGAAGACCCCGTAAGTGTGTAGATGTGTCTATTGCGAATGCTGCTTCCGTGGCTTTACAAAAAAAAAAAAAAACATGTCGGTTTTCCGCGGAGCTCAGGCACACAAATAATACGTTATCCCCAAAAAGCCTGCGTTCAGAATAGTTGATTCGCTAAAACCCGCATTAATTGACGATGTCACGAATCCCCTCTTTGTGTGAATGTTTAGCTTCGTGTACTGCACGCGCCTATATATCGTTTTATTTGTGACACGTCGATTTGCGCCGATTGTTTAAATCCTAACGCTTACAGCCGATGGCTTATTGCTTGCAAAACTCAAATGTTAAACGGGTTTTAGCATTGCTCACATGGGTGTTCGGCGTGCACGTAGGTGTGCGGCGTGATTCTGCATTTTAAATGTCCGTGATGAGCATACCCCAGACAGGCTAACGATTACCGATTGTCATGTGCAGAACGGGACGTATCTGCATATGTCATGCATGCTCGGTTGGATCCCATGTAGTTTTGGGCATTGCTTGTCCTAACAGATTTGGTTGTTCATTAAAATGGAGCGTCTCCTTTTAAAAATCCCTCATACTCATTGTTTTGTGTGTGACTTTGATGTTGGGGGGTGTAATTTAAGCACCCTAAATATTTTAGCGGGGTGGTTCAACATAAATGTCGATTGGGGCTCTGGGTTCAAACGAATGCGATTTTAATATGAAAAAGAGAAAATGTCCGACGGATCAGTCCAGCAGCGTTGACCAGCGTTTACTTGTGTAGTATGTCTTGCTCTCGTACAGGAGCTGGAGGCAATCAAGGCCCGAGTGCTACAAATGGAGGAAGAAGCAGAGAACCTAAAGGAGATGCAATATGAGTCAGAGAGGCAGCTCATTTGTAGCCCCCAGGGGGGTGAGTTTCAACCTTTCAGCATTCATTCATTCATTCATTGATGAACCAAAAAGCCCTACTTAAGCCTAATAATAGTAATAATGTCATTCAGCTTCAAAAAATATTTGCAGAAGCTGCTCTAAGATAAAAGGTGTTTTTTAAAAAAGTTGTTTTTACAAAAGGACATGGTGAAGCTGGCATGACAAGATCGCAATTTTGTTTTACTTTAAAATTAGTGCAACATTGTAGCATCATCCTTTAATACAATGTAATGCAAAACAACCTAATTGCAGAAATGACGATTTAAGTCATTACCTAACAGGCACAGGTTATTGTTTAAAGATATCACCACCTGAGTTAAAGTGGTTTCTGTAGATAGTCCTGTCTGTACTAGACCTGCTATTAATTTTCTAATTTAAGTGAGAATGTTATCATAAAAATGTCTCTCAAAGGCAATAGGTGAACTTCTGACTGAGGCCTGGACAGTAGGCCATTTGGTTGAAGGAAGGGTTCACTTGCCAGCATAACTTTTTTTTTTTTTTTTTCTTGGTGTAGGCTATGTTGCATCGCTTCTTGGTGACCAGCCCTGTTTTTGCCAAAGTTATAATTTTGATTCTCTTAGAAACTTGCTCTGAATGCCTCCTGCCACAATTTATTATTTATTTTTCTCCTCCAGGGTTATTCTATACAATGACACACGAGGAGAGGATAGACGCAGACAACCGCTCGGTTTATGTGGGAAATGTGAGCTTGCATTCCTTCTGATGCTGTTTTCTCTGGTGGTGTTCTGTGTTATGGGTTTGGAATCTGTGGTTTAAAGCCAAGGGCTACATTTTGTGAGCATGGTATTTTTAACCAATTCTTAATTAACACTAATAGGTGGATTATGGTGCAACTGCAGATGAACTGGAAATCCATTTTAATGGCTGCGGTTCTGTGAACCGTGTAACCATTCTGTGTGACAAATTTACCGGCCATCCCAAAGGGTAAGTTCCACACTCGTTCTTCAGGCTGTTCCATCCTGTGTTGCCATCTAAGATATACAGGACTTGTTTGCATTTGTTTTCCTCAGCCTGCATTTGTGCCATAACCGTTTTTCATGGAAAATAGATTCCGTTTTAAAAATTTTTCCTCTTGGATTTCATTTCCTCGTGTTTTCTGGTGATAATTAAGTGAAGGACTTCTTATTTTTTGCCCCAGATTTGCATACATTGAGTTTTCAGATAGGGACTCTGTGAGGACTGCTATGACCTTGGATGAGACTCTCTTCAGAGGTAGAATTATCAAGGTGAGATGCGGGGGACTGAGGACAGGGAATGTGTGCTCAAGCTGAGAATTGTTCCCAAGAAATGTTATTTGAATGCCATGAAATTCTAGTAACTAATAGCAACGCTTTGTTATGCAAATGACTGAATTAAAAGCATGTTTGCTTTCCAGCTGATATGGATAAGTAGTTGACTCTCCTACACCATATATTAATAACCCGTGCTTTGAAATTAATTGATCCTTAAGACCTACTTTTACTGCTATTATTTGACCAGTAAGAGTTTAAAGCCTGCTCAAAAACTTAGTCTATGTTTAGTCAGTAGTGCAGCATATTTTATAGCTTGAATTATATATTTTTACCAACCATGTACTTGGAGCTGATTGTCACTGTTGCCTTGCAGGTGTTGCCCAAAAGGACCAACATGCCTGGGATTAGTACAACCGATCGGGGTAGCTACCGTGGGGGTCGCTCCCGAGGGCGAGGATTCCGCACGTCTAGATTTAACAACGGCTTTCAGGGCAGGTACCGCTGCCGCTCCTTCAGGTCAGTACTGCCGCACCCCTACGGGCTCCCACCGGGAAAGCGAGCCTGGGGAGCTGCAGAGCACCGCCACCAGGGGGCGAAACGACACCCCTGCCTCCTGCTCATTACGCCGCCGTCCAGTGACTCTGGTCCGGGGCCAAGTGGGAAACAGCATCGATAACCCTTGTGCCCTCACCTAGGAAGTTTGGCTTCTGGTGTTTAATTGTTTTGTTTGTACGCTGGATAAAAGATGTGACCGTCCCCAATATTGCTAATGATAGAGAACTTGTCAAAAAAAAGATAATTGCAAGACTCTTTAGAATGTAAACTTCTGCTTGAAGATGATTCAGAAGTGTCCAGGTGGAACTTTAATTGAAGAGATGTAAATTAGGCAGGGTCAGACCAGCACAAAGGTAAAAGCTTTGGCAAAATCCGGAGGAATTCCTGGAATCTCATTCCCATTTACAACCAATTTGGCAGCCTACAGACGATAATGGTCTCCTTGCAGACAAGCAGAAGAGGTACAATTCCCATGGCAGCCCTACAACATCGTGGTGCGGCTACTGACTTGGAGGTGAATGCCATCATTCCAAAATTGATCAACTTTTTTTTTTTTTTCCTCGTTTTAGGGGAGGTGGAGGAGCTCAGCCTTGGTTTACTCCTTACTAGTGTGTAAAAAGAGGAAGTGAAGATGAAAAGGCTGTAAAGTTGCTTTAATTCTCGTGTTTTGTCTCTTAAGTACATACTGTTGTCACTGTGTATAGGTTTTTATCTTGAAGCAAAGTGTATCCAATTTTTTTTTCCCCCCCCCTTCTCAATGGATGTGCTACGCATTGCTTTCTGCATTTTTTTTTTTTAGCACTGATACGGAGGGGTGGTTTATGAAGGGTTGATGCAGGTGGGGTACATTTTGGTTGCATCTGCAGCATTTCCTTTGAGTAGATTACATGTGTTTGGGAAAGGATTGGCAGCTGTGCCTTGAATTTATGTATGTTTTGTTTAATAAAATTGTCTATGTATGTTCATTGTAAATAAAGCTAAACATTTCTTTACTGGAAAAATAAATGTTCATTATTTAGTTATGACTTGTGCATGTCCTTTAATAACATTAACATGCTCATTTTCATTCAGCTTGCAAAAATTGACAAGATTCTTTAAACAGGGGAAATTAGTATAGCTTTATATACATAGTGTACAAATTGAGGAGCAGCTCTTCAGCACGCTTGGACCATCATACCTGACACCACACTGTCAAATGCCCTGGGGGGAATAGCCAATAAAAAAATACAAACTGGTGAATTTCATCTTAGGTATGAATGACTGAAGAGGGGTTCATAGAACAAATGCCTTACTTTGACTGAATGGGATCTCCAGGATTGTAGAAAGGGTTGCACATCACATCTGTAAAGGAGTTGTGCAACTTACGAAACATCTGCAGGAAGAAAAATGTAAACTTGTATTCTACTATTAAATATACACAATGGTGTGTTTTAGGCTGAAATATTTTTATTAATGACTTTCTGGGTATAAGTTCTAATTTTTTTGTGACTTGAGGAATTTGTTCCAAAATGTACTAAGTGTACAATACATCTGTTAGCTTATTTTTGTAACATTACATGTAGTCAAAGTTAACTATTAATCAGTTTTCCAATCCAGTACATGCTGCAAACTGATGTTCTGTGCAAAATGCATTGACTCAAGGACACAAACTACTTACACTGCGGATCTCGTTGTCTCTAAGAGATGTGTTAGATGACTCCACTACGATGACAAATTTCACCTTTGAATTTGTAACGTAGCCGTATCTTATATCATCGTAAAGGCCATGTATTTTTGAATGAATATGAAAATGTATGTGTATATATCCACAAACGAGTACAAGACCTATTTGCCTATCTGCCTGCATCACTGGCCGGAACCACCAAGGGAGAAAGGTTCTTTAAAAACTCAAACTTATCAGTTAAGTAATCGGTAACATAAGGATACACTTTGTAGTCTTCTGTCGGGTAGAGCAAACCAAGGTACAGTTCTCTCTGATCCACCAGTACTTTTCCCACAGCCGACACCTTTTCCTCCACCACGTCTAGCGATGTGTGAACGGTATAATGGAATTTCAGTTCATTCTCCGAGGGCACACTCCGAATGTACAAGGGGTAGTTCTACAGGGATAAAAAAAAATGACATTAGACAGTGCCAATTCCGTGTGTCAACTGGCATACGAGTCTAAGATTTTACAACCAAAAGAACGAGAATTTAACGGAGGCAGCTGTCAAAATATCCGATCGGATTCGCAGAAACAATAATATTAATGTAATGATATTTATATACGTGCTGAGGAATATTACCGTAATTCACAATACAATGCGAAGACAAACTGTCGTTATTTAAGGACATGAAAAATTAGAACATTATACGCACCTCCTTAGCGACAACTGCAATACACACCGCCATGTTGGACAACGAATGCGTCACCGGTCACGTGATATCGACGCACAATCGCTTCCTTCGTACATTCAGAGGCGTTTTCCTTTTCAAATGCATCTCCACCCTTTTATGTTACTTATGTGCGGTACCATATATAATTAAATATATTCCGATTATAATGTTAATGTGTCAAATTCATTTTTTCGTCCTGGTTCTTCTTGTATTTCAAAAGATGTACTTTGCATGCAATTCTGAATATACAACTACAGGTGCTTCTGCATTGCATAGCAAAATACATTGGCTTGCAAGTTATCTGCAATTATATTATATTGCACATTTTACATTACACTACACTATTTTCTTATTCGTAACGTTGTTCTCTTATTGCAGCGAAGCTACCTCGCACAAGGCTGAACAAGAAACGCTTTGAACATTAGCTTTACTGGCCCATATTTATATATAATCTGAAATAGCACATAACCGAATCGCCTCACATTTTATTCACCAATGCTTTTGTGGAGTTACGGCGTAACAGGGATGCGCGTGTCAGCCGCACTTCACGTGACCAGGCGTCTGTCACTTCCTTAAGTTTTTGTCATGTGACACTTCGCTATATGCACTGGAACCGGCTATGAGTGTCGACCACTTTAAAAAACTTTTCTTTCTTCTTATTAGTTATAAATGGTGTAGCTGTTTAGAAGAGCGCAAAAATGGCTTTACTCCGAATATTATAATCATGCTTATGGATGACGTAAGGACCTTTAGGATTTTCTTTAATTCTCAGTTTGGTATGGAGTGCATGCCAAACTGCACTGCAATTGAAGGCGTTCAGTTATTTTATGCAGCTGGACAGTTATGTAGTCTTGGGTTGATGTGACTTTTGTAATTCACGCGTAGTACATAAAAATAAAATACGTCTTTGTCGTACTGGTTTACTTTGAAAGTGAAACATCCCTGTTCTCAATTTCCAGATGGGCTGGGGTGATTTGGGGGTATATGGCCAACCGTCCAAAGAGACCCCAAACCTGGATCGAATGGCTGCTGAAGGGATGCTGTTCCCCAGCTTCTACACTGCTAACCCCCTCTGCTCCCCCTGTGAGTCTGTCGCCGTCTACTGCGCGAATGAAGAGCCTTTCCGTTAATTTACTCTCCCCGCGGTAAAACGTGCGCTATTTTATAGCGCATATGAATGTAGCTGGGTCTAAAACCTGAGAGCAAGCCTGTTTGTTTTCTAGCCGGCTTTTGTTTGTTTGGGCTAATACTTTTCAGGCTAAATTATATTTTAATGTGACGAGCAAAATAGCGGGATTTTTGTGCACCACGTTTATGAAAATAGTGCGTTCAGTCATCCAGTATACAACACTCGACCTTATCTGAAATGCTGTGCGTTTTTCTGTTTATATCAGTGCAAATAAAAAATGTAATATGTGTGTATTTTCAGTTCCCTGGAATAAGCTGTAGTTTTTTGCCCTTTCCCCAATTTCACACAATCCATAAAATTGGCTTAAAACATTAGGACTATACCAGTGATACTTAAGAACCTCATGGCCTCACAGAGTTCATTTTAAAGACTGATCACTGTCCATGCAATTAAACCCTCTACCCACACTCCTAGAGGTAAGGAATAGTTAGAGCATCTCAGACAAACGGTGATTAAAGGGGAAAAAAGAATTTTTGGGTTGAGAGATTGGTGGTAGATGCTGAAATCCTGTAAAAGACCGTTCTCTCAGCCTTATGAATAATTCAAAACACTAAGCTACACACGCTTGGATGATAGTGGTAAGAAGACTCATTATGGTAATGGGGATAATGTACTTTTGAAATATGCTAATTAGACCTAATTTAGGAATTTGCATAAATGTGCTATTTAAATGAGATGTGCCATTAGGCCTTTTCTTTTCTAATTAATATTTCAGCAAATAAGACTTTATCAATTATTAATCTCATACGTGTGTGATTTGAGCACCGTAAGGAAGTCATAAGTGCACTGCCTGCAACTTTGTGTTAACGTCAGGGAGAAGGTATTGTGTCAGAGTCCCATCATCCTTGTATATTAATTAGAATTTAATCACGTTTGAAGCATTAGCATATGCGTTTATCAGAATGCTTGGCTTTAGCTTGCTGTGCATTGTGATTTTTTTTTATTTTTTTTTTCTTAATTCTGTGTTTCTTGTATTGGGCTAGACCATCTTTAAGGTTTTTAAGAACCAATCACACGTGCACTGCTCTTTTTTTTAATAATGTGTTCACACTGAGGCATTATCAGTTGAAAACTCGCATAATATAGTCTGCTTACTTCCCGGTGAGGGAAGCTTTGTAAGTAATCAGGAAATAAAGCCCCATACAGCTTTTATTAAAATGCCTTATGATGCTGCACTGCATAATTATCTGAAATTAAAAGCAAATACTTTTTCTACTCAAGGACAAGTCAGCTGAGCAGGTAGACAGAAGGAAATTAGACCATGAGTTATCCATATTTCAGTGCAAATGGGAGAAATAAAAGAGAACTAAATATGGCATAAGCTGTTTAACGCATCGCTGATGTTCATTTTCTGCATTTCACAGCCAGAGCTGCTCTACTGACCGGGAGGCTGCCTGTCAGAAATGGCTTCTACAGTACCAATGCCCATGCCAGGAATGGTAAGGCCCCTGTGCAGTCTGTGCCTCTGTTACACGTTGTGGTGAGGGTCACCTCTTCCGTCTCTGTCACCGCTAGTTAGAGGTCTTCTTATTTTTAAAGATGGGAACTCTAATCTTTTGGTGTCATGGGGGGTTCTGATGGTTCTTGAGTTACATTGACTTTTCATTCAATACAGACAGTTCATCTATCTCTCACACCATGGGTGACAAGTGATTCTTACAGATAATTCCTCTAATTCAGGAGCCAAGAGGTCAGCTGGTATTCAGTTTAGGCTCTTGAGGGCTGCAGTAGTCAAGCACTACTGTTTTAAAGATTGAAGTTGAGCTTGTTTTATTCTAAGCCAACTGAATAATATATTTAATATGAATAGACCCTCTGTGGTTGTACCTCTCCTCGTAGCATTAGCTGACGTGTGTTTCCTTGTTGCTGTGTCCTGTCTTCAATGGTACGCCAGGAAGTCAAGCTATGACATTGCCTCATTTGTGTTTGCTCCCCCGTGAACCCCTGTGCTGGACATGTTTTACAGCCTACACTCCGCAGGAGATAGTGGGAGGCATCGCCAAGGATGAGATTCTGCTGCCGGAAATGCTTGGGAAGGCCGGCTACGTTAGCAAGATTGTGGGGAAGTGGTGAGTCATCTTCCTTTCTCATCGACACCAACGATGATAATGATAATGATGTTGATGATGATGGTGTTGTTTTTATGCTGTGTTTCTAACCCCGTTTGGCCCTTGATTCGGTATCCCTCAGGCATCTAGGCCACAGACCAGGTTATCTACCACTGGAACATGGTTTTGATGAGTGGTTCGGGGCCCCAAACTGTCATTTTGGTCCCTACAACAACACAGACCGGCCCAACATCCCTGTGTACAACAATTCGCAGATGGTGGGCAGGTGAGCCTTGTATGTGATGTTCCTTCCACTCACGTTTGGACCCGGTTGGCTGCACCACCCTCCCCGGCAGCACACACACACACACCCATCCACCCCCTCACGCTCTTGTTCTCTACCAGCTGTGATTGCGCTGCTCCATTTTCCGCCTATTTGTTCCCCCCCATCCCCTTCCGGAACGACCATATGTGCGTCAGGGGTCGCTAGCAGCCGAGCCGTTTTTGTGCTTCACCGTGAGTTTAATTGCCATACCTGGGCCTGGACAGACGCACACCCAGGAGACGGCAGGTTGCGTTCGCCACTTGCGTGAGGACACCTGGAGCCGCCTGAGCGTGAGTGCTTCTCCGACGAGCGTGTCTGCGTGCTGCTCAGCCATCCGTGGAGCCGCTCCCCCATCGAGTGCCTCCATTATTTGAGACTCGCAGCGCTCAGAGAGCCGGCCCATGGCCTTGGAGCAATGGATAGCTCTGGGGCAGGTGAAAGTACCATAGCGCAAGTGCCTGTGGACTTAGGACCAAAAGGCTGGAAATTAAAAACGCAACCTTGTCCCCTGAAGGAAGGTACATGACCTGAATTGTTTCTGCAAAAGTGCCATTGGATAAATTGGTCACCACTGGGCTGAAGCAGTTAAAATAGCATCCATCTGTCCACCTTCCACCCACTTGTCCAGTACAGGCTCCCTGGAGAACATCCCAGAAAACAGAGCTGAGGCAGGGGTCACCTTGGAAGGGACGCCAGTCCATCGCAGGGCACACACACACTAAGGCCAATTTAGAGACCCCCACTCATCTAACCAAGTGTGTTTTGAGTGTGAGTGGACACCAGAGAATCTTGAGCACCATTCAAGTTTGACACACACGGCCAGGAATCAAACCCCTCAACCATGGGTGTGTGAGGAGATGTACTAACCGAGAAGATGACAATATTGAAAAGGCAGATGTACATACAACTCTCTTTCATAGGTTTTATGAAGAGTTTGATATCAACACCAAGACTGGGGAGTCCAACCTCACGCAGGTATACCTGGAGGTGAGTGCATGACCACGATGCCTTTTTAAAGCAAACCTTGTTTCATCTCAGATGTAAGTAGCTTTTGTCTGCTCTTCAGGAGAGCCTGGGGTTTATACGCACCCAGGCCACTACCCAGCGGCCCTTCTTTCTATACTGGGCGGTGGATGCTACCCATGCTCCAGTCTACGCATCGCGACGCTTCCTGGGGAGGAGTCAGAGGGGGCGGTAGGTTGAATATACTAAGTGCAATGAATTGTGGTGCTAGGCGTTGGTAGCACGTGATTTGATGAATTGTCTGCCTCATTCGCAAATCACTTTGGACAAAAGCGTCGGCTAAATAAAACATGCATATATAATGATCTGTCACTGTGATCATCCTGAAGGTTGCTAGTTCAAATCCCATGAATTGGCACTGAACTATTCCAGTGAAATTGCCTAGATGTATAAATTGCTTCCTATTGTATGTTGCCCTGAATAAAAGTGTCAGGAAAATCATGTAAAAGTAATTCTTAAAGAAATGTCTGGTATCAGAATCAAGGATATCTCTTGAAATATTAACAGCGATGGTTGAAGATTTAGATTTTTAAATGTCATCTAAGCGGGAGTTCAGTTTTCAGACTTGCCAGGTAAGTTGGACCTATTGCTACCAGGGGCTTTCTGGATGGGGGGGAGGGGGTTGCATTGTTGTTTGCTGTGGAAGAGTGGCGTGGTGTCGTGAGGGAGGTGACTGTGCAGACATGAATTCAGAATCAGGAGAGGTGATTTATCTTCTGTCTCACCTCAGAAGATGCGACATGAATCAGTCATGGCTGTAGAAGAGCGAGCTCATTTGGATGCTGGAAATTAAAACAAAATCAAATCAGTGGCGAGGGGCTTTGAGGGGCAGGGGCGGGGGGTTGATTTAAAGCAGCCACACTCATTAAGTGTATACACACAACAGCTCGCCGGTCTGGGAATATTGATTAATTACATCGCAAATTTCACGCTGCTCCACTTTGATGAAGGACAGCCGACATGGTGGGTCCCCTCGCTTGGCGCTCTTTTAATTCGCGTCAAACGCTGAAGGCTCACGGAGCCGCCAGCCACCAAGATCCACAGTAACAGAGAGCCATGTTTCGGCAGAGGAAAAAAAAAATACCATCCAGGTGTGGAGGACGGGAGAGTGTTTTATGAGTTGTGTTTAGTGACAGAAAAAGACTTGTGGTGAAGCACACTGGTCAGTGAGTTATTTGGGGGTGGGGGGGTCTCACCATGTCTTACCTTAGCTGAGCTGTGGGATGAGTGGTTGGCAGGTGGTGTAGTCGCTAAGGAATCTCACTTGGAATCAGAAGGTTCAGATGCCACAGTGGTGAATTATAATTATGCCTTTGACCAGAGTGCTTAACTAGCATAGAAAACACCCAATGGCAGAAATCAGTAGCAGTGTGAAATTCTCTATTATGTAGGTCACTTTGAAAATGAAAGATGTTCAGTTTCATTATGCAAAGTGAACCTGCTTGGTCATGTGACCAGCTCCGGTGAGGCATGTTTAAGTGTTCAAGGAAGAAATTACATCATTTTTTTGTTTTGTAGCTATGGCGATGCTGTGATGGAGCTGGACTACAGCGTGGGGGTGATCCTGGACGAGCTACGGAGCCTGGGCCTAGCGGAAAAGACCTTTGTCTTCTTTACCTCAGACAATGGAGCCGCACTCATATCCGCCCCTTCTCAAAGTAACTCCGAGCTGTCCCATTGCGTGCTGTCCCACTGTGTGCTTTTCTGCTGTGTCCTGTCCTCCTACAGTTACTTGAACGAACCCTATAGTATATTTTTTTTGTCTTCACCTGTACTTGTTCGGTCTGGTGGAGCTGAGCTGTCTTTGCAGCAGGTAGGCTAGTGCTGACCTGGTTGCCCTGTAAAACAGTACAGTCAAGTGTCCTTTTGTAAGCCATCACATGGATGCTGAAAGTAATTTATCAATCATTAATGTCTGTTTGTCCATCCATCCACCCACCCACCCGTCCTTCTTCCAAACGCTTCCCTGGTACAGGGACATCTGGTTTATAATAATAATAATAGTTAGTAATAGCAGCAGTATTATTATTATTATTAGTAGCAGTAGTATTATAATGTTTATGATTATAGTCATTATCATGTATTTTTATGTGCTGTACCTCAAATGACATCCTCTATTTCTGTTGAACATTGTATAGAAATATGATAAGTAAAAACCCAGTAGAAAAAGGCAGGCATTTCTCATGAGATGGTGGGCTCCTGTCAGGGTGGGTCAGCCTGTGATGTTGCTGTATTGATGGGATGGGTCTGGGTTCCATTGGAGAGAAGAGAGAGAACCCAGGCTTTGGGGATGGGTGCTAGTGTGGGGAGATGACGGACTTGCAGATGGCATCATGTACAGCAGTGTGATATAAGGTAACAGAATAAATAAGGCTGGGTTAAGCCAGGCTGAATGGAGGGGCCACCCTGTGTGCTGGCTGGCAGACAGCTCTAGAGATGATGAGCCCTGCGGTGGAAAGCTGCCAGGGCCTCTTTTAGTTATCCACCAAATGACGAGAAGGCCTACATCCTGGGATCCCAGAGCTGGAATTGGACACATTAATCAGCTTGGTTAGATACGGAGGGGCCTGACCTTACGATGCCTTATTATAGTGAGGAGATGGATTTTAAAGTCTGTCCTGAAGTTGGCTGGAAGCCAGGGAAGAGCCACGGGAAGATGTGTAATGTGATCGTACCGTCTGCTTCTGCTTTTGGGAAGAAGCTAAGCTGCAAGATTTGCGTACCCTCTGGCCGGTCCGACCAGCTCACCTCCCGCACATTGTCCGTCTTCCTCTAGGTGGTAGTAATGGGCCCTTCCTGTGTGGGAAGCAGACCACCTTTGAGGGGGGCATGAGGGAGCCGGCGATTGCATGGTGGCCTGGGCACATCCCGGCTGGAACGGTGAGGAGTGCCCCCCCAACTGCTACCCAGATTGAAATGAGGATGGGCTGGATCATAGTGTAGAAAAGGTCCATGTTTGAGTGTGTGTGTCAGTGATCGTGTGCGTGTGTGTGTGTGTCTGCTTAGACCACCCCCCCACCCACCCTTTAGGGCAGTGTTGAGTGTTTCACTCCTGGTCTGCTAAGCTGGCACATTCTGTAAATGACTTTTAATTGTATTAGGGTCTGCTGTGACACGGTCCTGTGCTACAGGCGGGTCCCCGGGGGAAGGGGGGTGGTGACAGCACCGGCCCGCGGGTGCTCTAAGCCCTGGCCCAGTTCACATCTCCAGGGGTGTGCTGGGTGCTGATAGCGCAGTAGAGCGCTGAGGCAGGGGGGAGATGGTGACAGTCTTAAACGATTAATCTGTTTGTGAGTTTGCTGTGCTCGGATTGAGCCATAATTAGGGCTCCTGTATCTGAATATGCCAGGCACTCGGGATAAAGGGTGACAAAAAAAAGACAGGATGATTTCTTTTTCTTTTTCTGTGCCAGGAAATCAGGCCGGGATCCTGTGAAGGTTGGCAGTGCTAGAGAGGCCTGGTGCTTACCCCTGCGTCATGCCAGTCTCCTGACTACCCTGATAAATTTCTTAATTAGACACGTCAAGACTGGTGTGACTCGGTTTGTTTAATGTGTCCTTTGGCAGAGATATTACTCATGAATAACTGACAAGTAGACCAGCTAGCTGGTAGTAATTCTCCCTAGTTAGTTGCTGTGATAATCTTTTAAATTACAGTTCATTCATTCAAAAACTTGTTAAAACTCTACAGGTCAATGTTATAATCATCTAAACAGATGCCCTTGATATGTCGACTTATTTTTAGCCAAAATGCTCACTTTGACTGTGAGGTAACGTTCAAGCCTCCAGATGCATTTCTGGGTGCTGATTAAACCAATCAGTCTGTTTAATCGCTCCTCAGAAATATCAGTACGTTTCCCACATCAGTCTGTCATGGAGGTTTAGCGCAGGTACGGTGTTTAGGGGGGGTCTGGGGCGCACTGGAATGAAAGGCGCCAAAGCAGAATGCGTTCTGCATTCCCCTGGTGGCGGACAGCAACCCCCCTCCCCCCCCCCCCCCCCCCCCCCCCCTCCCCGGGTGGGGGACCCCCCCCCCCCCCCCCCCCCCCACCGTTCTCTCCTGAAAGCTGCCATCACACTGTCTTTTGTTGTGTTTATCAGCTGGGAGACACAGAGCCTGAGTGCATTAGATAGGGAGAGCAGGTCTGTTTTCTCAGATAACGGGCGCGAGGATTTACTCAGAACCGAAAGGAGGCTTGACAGAGAGGGACGGTGAAGAAGAAAGGAAGTAAATGGACACAGCCTTTCCAAATGTATGTAAATTTGTGTACATATATTTTTCTTTTTGTGTATGTATTTCTTCAGGTGATACCTGGTGGTCAGCTTCATTATTAGTTGTCTTCTTTAATCCCCCCGATTAACCCGTATTTCTTTGTGTGTTAAGCCTGAAAGTGTGGATAATGGAGAACGTGGGTCTGGGTCCATCCTGGCTTTGCTGTGGGCCACAGGAGAAACGTGATGGGTTCTGGTGGCCTGTGTGCACGCATGTCCGCGTGCGCATTTGTGCGGATAGGAGTGCGCCGTACGGGCTGCGGCAGCTGCTCGCACCCGATATGGATATCTGATGGGGGTAGTGCCGATTCCGTCAAAGGGACGCTCAGGAGAGAATGGGAAGAAAGATCAAGGATGACAGTGGAAAAAAATGGCATTTTATCTGAGGACGGTTCAAAGTTTATAAATAAAATAAAGCTCTTTGCAGGCCTGCGAGAGTGCGATAAAGTCCCAGCCACCGCTCTTGTCCCCTTATTTTTTTTCTCCTCAGCCCCTAATTTACAGAGACATTTGTGTAGTTCATAATAAACCTTGGAGCATAGATTATGGGGGGTGGGAGGCGGCAGGGAGGGATAGAGGCAGTGCCCCCCCCGCTTTCATGTGAGAGCTTGTGTAAGTTATGGTATTGTGCTGTCATGTCAGGTTTCATAAGCGGAGTGGGATTCCTTAGCGCCTGTGTATGGTGGTACATCATAGCCGATGTGTCTGTAAGTCAGTGTGATGCAGGCCACCCGGATGTCTTGTAGTCCATGTGTGGGCAGGCTGGCTTGTGTCTCCATACTGCCCCTCTTCCTATGGTCCACTGCTCCCCACAGCAGAATGTCACACTGCGTTCAGAGCGGGGATTGTCTGTTCCCTGTTCTCCCTAACGAGAGGCGTTGTCTGTGAAGTGGACACCCTGGTGGCCTTTCTTTGATGCTGGCTGCCTGGGCCCTGTAGGTGAATCACCAGCTGGGGAACGTGATGGACCTGTTCACCACCAGTCTAACCTTAGCTGGTCTGCCCGCCCCGAGTGACCGGGTCATCGATGGGTTGGACCTGACATCGGTGTTGCTCAACAATACGCTTATAGACAGGTAAGTTCTCATAGTAGCAAATGGCCTGAGCATCAATGTGTGTTGTCGTGTGTTCTGGCGAAAGTCATCACACCCTCCAGACAGCCTTGAAAATTGCTATCTCCATGGTCCTGTGAAGTCCACTTTGTACCAATGGGAGTTATACCTTGTTAGGCCTCATGGTCGATACTGGTTTTAGAGGAGATCAGCCAGGTTCCCCAGAAAAGTCCTTAAAGTGTGACCACCCCTGACTCTGTGGATATAATGGAACGAGATATGGGGTGTCAGCTCATTCTCAATGTGAAGCACAGCCCAGGTCTCTTATCTGCGGAATCCAGCAGTAGCCAATCCCGTTTTATTCCCAACAGGCCCATCTTCTATTACCGCGGCAATGTGCTGATGGCAGTGAGGCTGGGGCTCTACAAGGCACACTACTGGACGTGGACCAACTCATTGGAGGAGTTCAAGGAGGTAAAAGCACCATTCTGTTTGGCAAGGAGTTCTGATTAAAATTTCTAATTATCCTCATGCTGTTGTATATTAGACATACTTAACCTTTGCCCCTTTACATCACTTTGTGATCGTGGTCGGTGAAATGCTAGCCTCGTCTGTTTCTGAACATGCGTTCAGGACGGTTGCATAGAGGGTGAAATTAAGATAAAAGGGGAGTGACATTTAATTGGGTAAAGTACACTATCTGGGAACCCTATTGTCAAGTGTCTACCTTTAAGCACAGCAGTCCAGCCTTATCAGCAGCCAACAGAAAGTTCCCAAAAATGTTAGAAGAATGATATCTCGGTCTAACGGCTGGCAGCCACGCCCATCTGGGTCTCATCACAACTTGAGCCCATAACGCAAATTTCTTTCCAAACGAGGCAGTATGTTTTACGGCCCAGTGAAGGCCCAAATCCCTCTCTCCTGGAGGACTCTTGAATCATTGTTAGCCCAGGGGAACTGGAGTGGAATGTCACACATAACGGCGCTGGGTCGCCTGCACCGTCCTCATCGATCAGTGGCGCGGGGTGGGGAAATGGAGCAGAGGGGATGAGGTGAGACCTTTCTGGGTGGGTGACACGTTAGGGGTCACAGGATTTAGTGGAAGTGTGTCTCTTGTGAGAGCGCCAGCCCACCGACCAGCGTATTTTAATACACTCTTCTAATAAAGGCTCCTAGGATCATTTGCTTCCGACACGTTGATGTCATGTGGGTCCTGGCTACTTGGCTTGTCCATAACGAGGCAACTCCACTTTTGCTGTCCATTCTTTTGTTTCGCGAGACATCACCTACCGCTGGACGATGAAGGAACATGAGTGGTCTTGAAATTTTACCCCTACGTCAATGAAATATAAAGAAAATGTGGCATACAGATTTTCAGTTCAGTCTGACACAGAATTGCTGCTACCAGAGCAGAGTTCAGGCTTTCAGGTGAAAGCTATCGGGCCAGACCTCCCTACCATCTCTTCCCTGACCTGCCTCCTGGTGGTAAAATCCTCATGGTGGATTTTACACTTTGCTGTGACTGTTAACCTCAGCCTCTCCAGGGACGTAGTGGAGAGAAAACAAAGCCGGGTGTTTCACTGAAGGCAAGAGAAGAGCTTATTGTAAACCGCTCACATTGTCTTACCTACAGCCCACTCAGAGGAGGCTTAAGTGATGGTCTGAGACCAGAGAAAACCACGATGTATGGCTTTTAGGGTGTGTAAGAACTGGCTACTTGCATATTAAGAAATTTCATGGGGTTCAAGGATTGACCGTGGAACTCGTGTTGATGAAGCATGGCATTCTTATCTGGGGTCAGGGGCTCCCTCTAAGGCCATGATTGTGATAACTCTTGTTGATATGGGTCGGGTCAGGGTGGGGGGGAGTCGGGTTCTTTTGCAAATGTACTTGGAGGTGGGTGTCAGTCATGAGTCGTCCAGCACGTAACATCGAGGGGATCATAAACAGTGCATCCGCTTGATGAAAGAATCTTCTCCTTTTGTTGTGTTGGATTATCATCAGACGAGTATCCATGCAACAAGGGCGGTCTGCGACATAAGGTCACAACAGACAAATGGCTGCTTATTTTAGGGCAGTTTAGTATTTAGGATGTAAGTGAAATTTTTCTCTCCACAAGTATCTTTTCCCCTACCAGCTTTGAATTCCATCCAATAACAGTGGCTCCCCATTAATAAGACATGCTGCCTCTGCTCAGTTGGTAATGACATGCTTGTCCTGCGGTCCAATATAGATATTTAACTCTGCTGCTGCTTCTCCCCCTTATTCCCTCTAGGGGGTGTTCAGAAGTAGTATCCCAGAGTCTCACAAGGCTACAGTGTGTTGTAAGTCCAGAGCTCATACTGCTGCCCAGAGTCGGGTAAAGAGTGAACCAGTACTGGCCCGAATCAGAGGGTCTGCATAACTGTAGTGATGAGGGTTCAGTCCCGGGAAGCTGTCTTTGGCTTAGGTACTGCATACATGTCATGCCTTCCCGGCATCACATGGTAGTGTGTCTCGGATTCAGGCACAGCAGTACTCTTTGACCCAAGAGACACCCACCCTCTGAAGGTCTTCCCTGGAACTGTTATCCTGAATTACATAGCAGTCTAAGCAGCTTGAGAACCAGAGGCTTCGGTTAACTTGGCTGCAGTCTGAGCTCCCGGCTTTTAGTCTTTGGAAATGCAAAATGTCCTGGTCTCTGAGGATTCTGGGAAACCACCTGTAAGCCTTTCTGGGTTAGAGTGGGATGAGTAGCAGAATTAAATACCTGAACATCTGGACCTTGCAAAACAACATGTTTTTTTCCTAATTATCATGAGTGAAAGACAGAATGGTTAATTGAATAGGAGCTGTAGTTAATGTACGAGAATCTCCCTAAGCACATGACTTTAACCATATATAACACTGCTTTCATCTGTTTTAATTTAAAGGTCTCCAATAAGCATAGTTGCTCGCGTTTGTCTTTATGCTGAGATTGACATAAATATTGGCATTCCTCTGTATTCTCCATCCATGCAGGGCATTGACTTTTGTCCTGGAGAAGAAGTGGAGGGTGTTACCACCCACGACCAAAAGGAGCACATCATGCAACCACTCATTTTCAATTTGGGGAGGGACCCTGGGGAGAAATTCCCAATCAGGTGAGTACACTGAAATAGAGAAGCTGTCTGTCAAGTGGATTTTCGTTGGATAGCTGCTCTTTCTCAAGGGGGGGCTTGGAGTTGAGCTACTTGTGCCCTTGTCTTGTGTATGGGACAAAGATGGATGTGGAGTTATGAATGGGATAGATTGAATTGAGGGTGCGTGGGGGTAGAACGTCAGGGATTACTGCAGCTTTAGTCCTTTAAAAGTGCTCAAGTGAGAAGCAAAGATTGATCAGTTGATTAAATGCTAAATGTGATTTTTATTTTTATTGACGTTTTGATGATAATCCTTCTATAGACTCTATAACTGTTGAGAAGGATTGGTGAAGAGTGAATACCAATTCCTGATAATTGCTGCCCCTGTATATTTGTGCCTCAGATCAGTCTGGCTGTTTAAGTTTCCGTGAAGTTCTGCAGTATTTAACAGCTTATTTATTAACACGAGATGCACGATTTGTGTGAAGCATTTTAAGGTGGTTAATGCACATGCTCAGTGTGTCACACCTAACCCTCACTACTACAGGCTACTCTTGAGGGGGGAGGGGTTGGGGGGGCAGGCCTCTGTCACTACTAAAGGACAGGCGGTCCCAAGCTCCCATTCCAGTGATACATAATGTTAACTCGCCCTCCAAAAAATTGCCCCCCCCCCAGCTTGTTGTTCCCTTGTAAAGCTGTCGGCTCTGTGGTCCTTGGGTGCTCAGCTGGACCCAATGGGGGCCATTAGTCACTGCCTAGTCCTAAAGAGGCACTTTAGATGATGCAGGGCCTGTCGCCTCACATGCCTTCAGTTCTGTTAGCACTCGGATGCTGCGGCGACGGCCACTGGAGCCCCGCCGGCTTTAAAGGCGGCGGGTGTGAGTCACAGAGCAAAAAGGTATTTGAAGCACATCACAGCCGAGTATGAAATAAAATGACTAGAATGGACGAGTCGTGTCCATGACAGTTAGGTTTAACACCGGATCAGCGTACAAATCGGACAGATTCCTTGCTGTACCAGGGCTAGGAAATAACGGGTGGCTCATTATTCAATTATCTCCACAATACGTCAAAAGTAACCCTCCATTTCACATGCTCCACCTGCCAGCCAACATCATAAACCTTGCAGCCTTTCCTCGTCTGCCCAGTCAGTGGATGGGTCGGTTGAACCCAGCTTTCCCATGCTCTCGGCTGGACCTCCTCATCACAGCTATCGTGTGATGAGCCCTTAAATCCTAGGCAGCCCCTGGCTAATGCAGCAGTCAGCCCTGCCCACTCCGGCCTCATCTGCTGCCGACAAACGCTTCAGCCTCCAATCAATAGACTTCACTGAATTGCTCAATTTCCTCAGGAGAGAGGGGGAAAGCACAGGGGTATTTGATTGTTTCTCTGCTCTCTCGGCCATAGCCAAATGGGTCCCCCTGAGTGTGACTCAGGGCCTCTGTGTGTGTGTGTGTGTGTGTGTGTGTGTGTGCGTGTGTGCGTGTGTGTGCGTGTGTGTGCGTGCGCGCGCGCACGCGTGCACACATGATGCATTCAGGTCCTGAGTGTGTCTGTACATATACATACCTTTATAAATCGTATGTTTTTTGTGAACTCGATGCCCAGATTGGCATCCAGTGTATCTTTGTATGTAGGTGTGTATCAGTGTACTTTGACACTTCTGTGTCGGTTTCTCTGGTGTGTCTCTTTGTTCTGTGTGTGTGTGTGTGTGTGTGTGTGTGTGTGTGTGTGTGTGTGTGTGTGTGTATTTTGGGGAGAGAGCTTGTCTGATGCACCGTTGGGGGTATGAATCTCTAATCAGTGCAATCCCACTCCTGAGCAAAGCCCCTCCCCCCCCAGGGGTGAAATACAATATAAATCAAGAGACTTCATTTGCATTTAGTGCTTTTATTATTTCAATCCTTCGTGTTCAGAAAGTCAGCTCAGTAATGAACCGTGCAGACAGTGAGTTTTGTATATAAATAAGCAGGCTTTTGTATATAAATTGTACATAAATTATCAATGTTGATAGCAGAAATATGGAAGGCTATGTACAATTAATTGTGCCTGCATAATAGAAGTGAATGTTAATTTTAAGATGGTATATAAAGGTTTGCAACAATATGTGAGCATATATTAGTATTTATGCAATATTTATGATATCATTCTATCACAATGTCTTGAATGATTATACATTGTGCCTGAACCAAAGGTTTAATGTGAAAACAGGACACCTTAGTATAAAGTATAAATTTTAAATGTAATTTTGTACTTCCAGGTTTTCCTTTAGTGTATAATGAAAAACAGGCATTTTCAAGTTCTTCCCATAATCGGATAAATAGTTTGTCATTAGTATAGGTGTGCCCTTCCTGAAAGAACGGGGGGCGTTATTACTTTCATAACAGGTTGACAGTTTAACGCGACATACAGCACAGTGCTACCCATGGCATGGAAGATGCAAAGGTTATTTTGTTCATTGGAAAACAAAGTAAATGTTTCCAGGACAGCAAGGTGGGGAGGGGGGATGGAGAAAGCAGCATTGTGATTGGCCAAGAGGGGCAGAGGAAGAGTAATCCATTGGGCTGTGGGAGCCACCTGTCTCAGGGGGAATGGACACTGGAGCAGCGACAGTGATATGGGGGGTTCTGAGTGGGATGGGCCTGGGGTTATTACGCTAATTGACACTTCACCTCATACACACACACACAGGCTCCCCCAGAGGCCAATCATGGAGAGGGCAGTGGGGTTCGGAGGGGGGAGGCCTGGTACAGGTGCAGGCTCGGCTGAGGTTGTGGGTCATAATTGCACTAGTGAGACTTCCGTGCATGCTCCTGTCCCAGCGTACCCCTTCCACACGCACGCGTGCACACGTGCACAAACCCTGAAGGTCCCATTAACGGCGGCATTCTTTCGATTCGCTCAGCAATCACCCACCAAAGCCAGCTGAGGCCCTCTTGCCAGACTCTTTCGGACATGTAATTGCACATGGGGGGGAGGGGCTGCAAGAATCAGACATTCCCTTCACTGAGGAAGATCCCTGCTCCCCTCGGCATTCACGTGCGTCACCACACACCAACCACAGGTCATCGTCCGGGTGCCGGAGACTGTCAAAGAAACATTGAAAGGTCGACTATAAAACATCAGTATAGATAGGAAGCCTTTTGGATGGTGAAGGCCCCTGTTGTACCTGGATGGCACATTTGGAGCTGAGATGTGGGTTCTATTAAAAGTAATACCATCATAAGATCTGCCAGGTTAAAGGCACTTTACCTTATCAACAGCCTTCCTGCCCATGCTACACCCTCCTCATACGCTTCCTGTTTTTTGTGTGGACTGATTGCATCTCTTTCCTGGTTGCTGACAGCGTGTGCTATGCAAATGATATCGGCAGTCTCGTCTCTGTGTGCCTTTGCTGTACACGGCGAAGGTCTTCTTTCTTGGTGCATGTCGGACCACTAGCTTGGGTGCAAATGAGTGGCCGCCTCCTGATTGGTCTCCCTGTCGCCGCACCACAGCGTCTTGAGCCTAGAGTACCAGGCTGCACTACGGCGGGTTTCTCCGGTGGTAGAGCAGCATATGAAGAACCTGGTGCCCGGAGTGCCCCAGCTCAACATGTGTGACCTGGCTGTCATGGTGAGGAAAAGGAGGTGCCACACACACACCTCATAGTTACCCACTAGCCTAATTCTCACTTTGTCCTCAACTCTCACTGAATCCATATTCACTTCTGGCTCCATCTGCCATAAGTGCAAATGTATTTTTCCATCAGAAAGGCATGAAATAGACGAACCTGCAGTGTAGCATACAAAGGCAATGCACTCCTACAAAGATGCACTATATTCGCGTTTCTTAAAAATTAGCATGATTCCTCTGCTTGCTGTTTTCAAGGGTCAGTATGTTCACGTGGCTCTGCAGACATGAAAAGTAATGGATGTTTTCTGTCTTGGTTCACAAATGTTTGCCCTTTAGTGTGGAAATTGGTTTGTCATGACCATTTTTTTTTTCCTCTTTCATATTAAAGAGTCTCATTGTGTTTGTGCTAATCTAACGACATCTCCCCCATGGGTCTCTGGACCTCCTGTTGCTGAGGTGTTTGCAAGATTTAAACTGCCTGAGCCATAATTAAGAAGAGTTTCGTTGGATACATTTATCAAAAAGATGAAGCAAATTGATATTTTGCAGTACCAGTATGGGGGAGCTCGTTTGCAATATGTTGTGCAGCAACAGTGCCCCCAAGTGGTGCCTAGCGGAAAAGACCTGAATAGACAAAGGCCATTCGAGTCTGAGGCCATGCTTGCAGTTATATGAATGTGTAAGGTTGTACTTCTTTTTACAGAACTGGGCCCCAGCTGGGTGTGAGAAGATGGGAAAGTGCCTGAAAGGGCCAGAGTCACAGCCCTGGAAGTGCAATTGGCCTCACTAACCTGTTGATGAATGTGGCCAAAATGCCTGTCCAACACTTCAGGACAGACTTGTTTTCACTGTGATGATCAATGGTTGGATTCTTTTATTTAAAATTTTTAACCGTTTCATTTACTCAAAGGATTTTCTGAAAAATTTGTATGACGTTTATGATATGTTTTGGGGATACACTGGCATAACCTGGCAGTGACGTTGATACTATCTGTCTATCCATCTTCTCACTGCTTACCCTTGTAGTGGGGGAGCCTGGAACATATCCCAGGCAACCTGGGCACAAGGCTGGGGTACGCTCTGGATGGGATGGCAGTCCATTGCCAGTCTCTTTCTCTCTCTCTCACACTCACACACACAAAAACAAAAACAAACAAAAACAATTAGCCTAATGACATATCTTTGGACTTTGGAAGGAAGTCAGTATACTTGCAGGAAATGCGTGATACAGGGGAGTATTTAAACTCCACACCCAGGGCACATTGTTAAATGCTTCCATTTAAAAAGAAAATAAAAAATGCCTTGTCTTACTTTCATTCTTCTGTTCCAGAATCACTTGTTCAGTACAGGTTCTTGAGAGGCTATAGCTTATTCCTGGAAGCACAAGCCACAAAACAGGGCTACATCCTGGATGGGATTCAGATTCAGATGCAGACAACTTTATTAATCCCATGAAGGGCAATTCCTTTACATCCTTACTCAATACATACACACCACTGCTAACTCATTCAAAATAGTTATATGTCAAGTACAACAGATCAACATGTGTTTAATACAGAGGAACAACAATAAGCAACAGCATATAAAAACATTTAAAAAAATACGTTAAAAAAAACCTATATATGTCCTAACCTAGTTTTAAAAAGGATCAAACCATTATTTCCAATAACTACTGTCGGCATTTAATAGCCAGCTAGCAAAAGGAATAAAAGACTTGCTAGTAAACCACAGGGCACAAAGCAGGGCTACATCCTAAATGTGAGGCTAGTCCCCTGCAGGGTGCATATACAGCATGGGCCACTTAGAATGAGCAGTTCACAAACATGCATGTTAATGGACCGTAGTATTAAAGTGTCACAAACCTGAATAAGGCAGGCAGAACATGCAAACACTAAGTGGGTGGGGGTACTAAAAAGCTGGCTAATAATTAAATTAATAAAAACACCAGTCATAAATTGTTTTTAAACAGGTAAAGTTTATTGGTGTGGAGGTTAGAGTTTACTGTAGTCAGTTTCTTTGCCTGTTTTCACACCAAGGAGACCCTTTCATCCAGATTATAGTGCTCGGTTTGCTGGACCTCAGCTGGCACTAGGTTCTTTGCTAGAAGCTGCAAGTTTATTTCCTCTCACTAGTGGTCCAGCCTGCATAGCTTGTGCCTTCCCTGCCTATGGCCTGCCCACGTCACCCGAGATATCGGTGTGAACAGACTCCTGATTGAAGTTCTTCTGATTGAGTCTTCTGGACAACCTGCACATGAATGAGAGAACGTCAAACAGCATGGAGGCATTTCTAAATATAATAACTGTCTGAAGGGAGTATGGTGGCCCAGTGGGAAGCACTATTACCTCACACCTGCAGGGTTGGGGGTTTTAATGCCATCCCTGCTGTGTGTGTGGAGTTTGCATGTGCTCCCGGTATTATGCAGGTGTTGTGCAGGTGTCCAACAAAGACATGCGGTTAGGTAAATTATCATCTTTAAATTGACAATAGTATTCAGTTGTATGTGAATGTGCAGCATGAAATGGCTGAGCATCCAGTCCAGGGTTCACCGGTGCCATAAATATGCTGCCTGAAACAGTGCCTAGAAGATAGATGGAAATCAAGTTGAGAACAACTGCATTTATTTGGTGTTTTAATATAATTATTTTCATACAAGGTCAAAGGTCTATCCATCTTAATTCCATACAGTATAGCTTAATGAACAAATCAATATATTCTGTTCAGTTATTTGATACTGGGACAGCTGATTGGTGTTTACACCTATTAAAATCAATTTAGTTCTGATGAGACAGCAAGTCGAGAGGCTCGTTTGCTTTGTCACGTTGTCTTGTGTGGTCCTTTTTGAATGAAAGTTTTCAAGATAAAATACACGTTCTGATGAAATCTCTTTTTTCTGCCTCACATATTTGTTTAGCCAGAGGACAGACTGGCATCTCTTAGCTTCTTAACATTGTTTCGTCTATTCAACGTTGTTAACACAGGAACAACATACTCCAGTCAGTTGCATTAACCAAAAACTGTTCCGGCCAGATCACGTTTTTCAATATTGCTTAAAACAACTGAACGCCAACGAGTAAGACCACGTCCACGACCGGCAACAGAACACTGGTGGTCATCTGTACGCAGAAGAAGGCGCCTCATTGGATCGCGAGGACGACGCATCATTTCCGCGTGCCTACGTCATCCACGAGAAGAGCAGGCAATGGCTGGAGAGACGCGCGAGGAAAAAATTGATTTGATCACTCGCAAAATAAGATGCTTTCCGAACTTTCCAATAAAAGGGGTAAATTTCAGGTAAGGCTACCATTCACTGGTCATGTTATCTACATGCTTACTGCGACGTTCAGCCAGTGGTCGTAGCTAAACTGCAACACATGTACTGTAACGGCACCAACCGCTGGATAGTGCTGCGTCAGCTTTCGATGAGTAATGACTGCATTCTTAATGGCGCTTAATTCTCTTATTCCTGTATCACCTCTGCCCGAATACCTACGCATGTGACTTTAAATAACAGTAGAAGATGATTGAATTACTGATCACTGTTTTCCCAATCAAGTTGATGAAATAAAGGGATTACAGATAATCTGATTCAAAACGAGGCGCCAGTTGTTGGTAACCAACTGTTTTAGCAATGTGGCAGTCATGCATTGGTATTTGGTTAACTGTGAACTAAATCTTTAAAATCTGAGAATAAATGGCTTATTGAGTCAAATGGCTCTTTTCAGAAGATTAGATCAGAATGCTTTAGCGCTTTCCTACTAAGCTTGTTCTGAAGTGCATTCGAACCTGAACAAAATTCTGGTCCCTGCTGAAAAGGATAGCTTGCTGTAATTATTTTTTTTCTGTGTTTCAGAGATATATGCCCCATTTTGAAAGATCCTGTGGCACTCAAAGCTGTAGTTGATCTTTTTGAAGAACATATAAAGCAAACTTACCCTCGAGTTGATTTCATAGTGGGTAAGTTGTAGCCCAGCAATAAAATCTTTGACTACCACCCTGATATTTTTGTACACCGATTTTTTCAGCGGCCACACATCTTCCCTGAATGTAGGCATGGAAGCCCGGGGCTTCCTTTTCGGACCACTCTTAGCCCAAAGGTTGGGAGTCGGCTTCCTGCCAGTGCGGAAGAAAGGAAAACTCCCTGGACCTACAGTGTCTGTATCTTACGACCTTGAATATGGGGAGGTGAGCTTGCAGCAATGACTTTTGATCTTGCTGGTAAAAAAATGACCATATCATGTGCTTCAGTATTATGTAATGATTTTTTCTGAGCAAATACTGTATCTATAGTATTACACTTTAAATTTTGTTTTACAGCTGAATATTTGGATTTTGTACTTTTTAAAAACATTTTTAGCATTTTGGTCAGTTCCTTAACCAGTATAATGCTTGCTATAATTATTCTGCAGAGCTTATGTTGCTATACATGGTTTTTGTTCTGCAGTTTAAGGTATGGTGGCTCACTGTTTCCTTCAGTCAAGTTGTGGGGTTCAAGTCTCCATGTGGAATTAGCATGTATTTATGTTCAGTGGATATGCTACCACAGCCCAAGAACATGCAATTAGACTAATCAGTATCTCAAAAATGCCCAAAGAGTATCACCCTACGTAACAGTGTATTTGTCGAGCGATGACCTAGTATCCCATTCAGGGTGTACGCTAGCTTTGTGCAGGTTCCAGGCCCACCTGCAACCCCAACCCGGATAAGTGGGCAGATGATGAATTGAGTCATTGTGTTCTTTATTCAGGATATCCTGGAAATGCAGGAAGATGCTGAGGTAGCAGGACAGAAGGTAGTGCTCGTTGATGATCTGCTGGCAACTGGAGGTGAGCTACTGTATGAAGTTGCAATTTGTGTACTATAGTTGTAGGCTGAACGTTAGCTTTCTTTGTATTAACTAATTATGAAGTAACATTCTGTTGCACAAAGGCTCAAACTGGCTCAGGCTGGTGATGTTTGACTTATTGTAGTATAGCAAGTACTGTATTAAAGATCCAAATTTTCTCTTCAGGGACCCTGCATGCATCCTGTGAGCTGATGAAGAAGCAGCAAGCAGAGGTGCTGTGTTGTATGGTGGTAATCAAGTTGAAGGACTTAAAGGGAGATGACAAGCTTCAAAACTACCCAGTGTTCTCCCTGGTGCAGTACTGAGGGCCTCACTGCTCTTTAATCACAGAACTTCTGGTATTGCCTCAGCCACTGAACATAGAAGGCATCTTGACAGTGGAACTTGCACTTAACATTCCACTGTTGATGGTGATGGAAATGACAAGGCTTATGGTCCAAATCTGAGCATGACCTTTACTAAATATTCTTAAATAGAGAATACAAAACTTTATTGAAGCTTACTTCCCTAACAAGAAAATAAAAAGCTTGAAGTCAGCTTCAACTTCTAAATTCAGACCCTGGCACTGAACACAGAATGATTGCTGTACTTTGTCAATGACAGCTGAAATCCATTATCCTCAAGGTGATTACATCAGCAAAGGTAGACACATGGGCCTCTCGACAGTTTTAAGGAAGGCCACACTGAAGTTAAAACGTCACTTTAACAGCTTTGCCAAAAAGCTTAACACTCAGCATTTCAGACTTTTAAAATAAATGTCCCCAGATTTCACTCAGCACTTCTCTTCTTCCTGGATCTTCTTGTTGATCTTCTCCAAAACCAAGCTCAAATCTGTATTCTTGTTCAACTTCAGGTAGAAATCCCTCCTCACCCGGTGAACTGTCAGCCATTCGGGGGTCAGCTCTGCCAGCAGGTGCATGTGCTTCTCCATCTCAGCTGAATTAGGAGGGGGGGCAAAAGAAAGCCACACTGAGATGCCATATTGCAGTAGACATTTATGCACTATAGAAACACTCAGGAAGCTGCAGATTCTGCTTATGTTTGCGTAGCTGAACTGCATACACACACAGTACAATTCAAACTGACCAACTCCTGCCTTTTACCACATGGGAGTGTTAGCATTCAGCCTCTACAAAAATGGCTCCATTTCACCAGAGGCCTGCACTTACCACTACTGAGTGCAAAGTGATAACTGGACATCATGCGGTTGCAAGCCACCTCCATGAGCAGGGCTGGCTTCTTTTCTGCCACAAAGACATTACGCAGGATCCTGGCTAGTTCTGCAAGCCGTGACATCATCAGTAGGCGCTCTTCCTGCTGAGGACTACGGGTCATGGCAGCTTGCAGTTTCTGAGCTTCCTTTGCCCTGATCTGAATTGAAACAATAACTGAGCACATGACTGAAAGATACAGGTAATATGGAAGTTTGAGGACACTACTTAACATAAATGTTACAAGGCATATGTTCTAGGTAGTCCAATCCAGCAGATCAATAAATGCATATTAACCCTCTTAAATAGTGATCATAGTCAGGGTAGGGGAACACTTACCCTATCCAAGAGAGACTGGGAAATTCCTTTGAGGGCCTTAGGAGTTTCTGAAGGAACAGCTGACATTTTTTGCAAGGGCTCCACATCTTTTTTCACTGATGTTTCTGCCTTTAGGGCAATGCTGGTTAGGGCCTTTTCCATCTGCACAGGGCGGCAACTCTGTTACCAGAAGGCCAATGGATGCTGCCATTTGTCCAAGTTTACCTCTGGGCCAGCGGCAGGTATTGTTAGGGTCTACTTTTACCTTTGGCGTCATTATTGAACGGGCCTTGTCCAGAACTTCCTGGGCAGTTGTTAACTTGTCCATCTGTGGTGGCTGAGGCAGCTGGCTAGCCTGGATGTTGGGAACGTCATCAACATTGAAGCGAGGATGCCAACGGGTGAGCCTGTTGTCAGGGACAGTAAGGGGAGGATTCAGGGAAGCCAGAAACACCTAAAAGGGAAAGAGAAACACCATTTTCAAACCAATATCACAATAAGTTTAAACATGCCACGACACCATTGATGAAATGTTACCTTGTGGTGCTGCTTCACGATACGAATCAGGTTTTGGTGGAATGTACGTCTCCTTTCCAGCAGGCGAGAGGCAGACAGCTGAGTTCGTGTACCAGCATTCTCTGTGAGTTCAAACAGCTTAGCCATTTCCAAAATGCCAGATCAATCCATGACCAACTGATCATGTCAGCTATTAGAATTAGTCTCAAAGTAGTAACTTACCATCTTCAAGAACAGGCTCCATGGTTAACTGGTAGCTTGACTTCTTTACCATGGCACTAAAATTAGGAATGTTATTCTCCTGACGGAAGATGTAGGCTGAAGGATAGACTGTTTTAATTTGTCCCACATGATTCTCCTCAAATCTCCTGCATAAACGTGACAAATTCAACAGTAAGTTATCCAGGCACTTAGGTCATCTTCAATTTAGGTATTTGAGGAGCAATCAGCAAATAAGATTCAGGTTTAAATCAACAGAAGAACAAAAGGATTGCTGTTTTCCTTACTTGTGTGTCATGTCTTGGACACCCTGCTTGACTTTGGCAAAGGTGACCACCTCAGAGCGATTGTAGAGCATTCCCACAATGACATCCATGCTCCGGAACATTTCTGCCAGCACTTTGTACTTGTAAGGCAGGGAAAGGCCAGGTGGAACATCCTGGGCAAGCGTGTGGTAGCGCTGGTATGCTGGCGCCTTTTCCCTGTGGAAAGGAATGACCCGCAGTCTGTGAACAGGACCACCTTTCAACACAGCACACCCTGTCCTAAAGGATGCCAGCATACAAAACTTTACGCACTAAATTTAGATATTAGCAACCCCTTAGCTAACAGATTTGAAACTTGACTTCTGTTGTCCAGTTGCTTTCAGTACACATTTACAGTACTGGAGGTCATTAACCAACAGGAGTGAAAAATAAATAAAATAATGCAGTTAAGTTAAACTCAGCTCTCTACCCATGCTCAGGTTGGGGTAGCGTTTCCTCCCTTGCAGCCTTAGCTTCTTCTGTCTTGGCTTCCTCCTTGCGGTGCTGGGTTCTTGCCACCAGCTCCCGGGCACGAGCAAGTGTGGCTTTCACATCAGAGGAATCAACGCTGGTTGTGGAAGTGGGAGGCAGCTTCTGCCTCTGGTCCTGGATCTTTTGGAGACGGGACTTGAGTGCCACAACATCCTCTTTGGTGAGGGTCTTATGGAAGAAGAAAAATCCTCTTAAAAAAACAACCCACCTACAACCTCAAAATGATTTGAGCTTAAGGATATAAGGAGTTGAGGTGTGCGTGAGAAACACAGATACACCCAATGTTATTAACAGCATATAACCATGTCACTGAATGTATGTCATGGTGTATGGTAATCACCTTCTTCACTGCAGATGGATGCTGAAGATTGGCCACACCGTTCTGTTTACCCAGTGGAGAGGAACTGGCACTCTGATTAAAATCTTTAACCTCTTTTTTACCAGATAAAGGGCTGATGTTGCTCACTGTTCTGGTCACCTACAGACAAGATTGTACAAATGTGAAAATCAGACACAATGGGCAACTTTCACCACTATAGAGCAAGTATGACATACTGAATGTTTAGGTCCGGATTTCTAGCGGTATCCAAAACGATCAGATTGATCCCAAGCAAACTGAGATGATCCTTAAAGGCTTGACCTGACGCCCTCGTGGAGCGATTGGTCACCCAACTTTAACCGTTTGGCTATGGACTACGTCGTCATACACTAGACAAGCGATGCACTTCTAGTAATCACGAAATGCTTTTCAAGTCACAGCAATTTTTATTTGTCTCCTCTACATAATTCCCCTTGTGGTGGCTTGTATTGTTTTGTTTTTTTTTATTCGATACTGTACATCAGCATCTTCAATCCGCTCCGCGCTCCTCGTTGTAATGTCGGAATAATAAAGCGACCAATTCATCTTCGTTTCTGCTTGGCAGCAATGGACGATGACTATTTAGACACCATAGCGTCTACTAACATCGGTTTGGAACTTAGAGTTGTAAATAATTTAAGGTTAACAAACAATGAACATACCATTAAACCGTTACTAGAGAAATCTACCAACTAGAAGTTACAGTAGATGACCTGACTTTGGCTAGTGACCATGCCCCACCACTGAAACGCTGGCACAACTGACAAATTTGTTAAACTGGTTACAACCAGAAATGCGTATTATATCATCTAAGACGTACCTGCTGCTGCTCCTTAGACAGGATTAGTTTTCTTCTAGCGGACTTTTTCACCTCAGGAGCTTTCAGTGCTGTGGAACTAGTAGCTCGATCCGAGGCCACCCGAGCACGTTTCTTTGACGAGGATTCTCCAGTAGGAAGCACTTCCGAAGAAAGGCTGAACTCAGACGAAGTCCGCTTGGGAGTCCGGGGACTCTGCGTTTCAGTTTGCTCCGAAGATTTTTCCGAATGAGCTTCAGAAACCTCCACTTTCGAGTCATTCTGAACGGCTTTTGTGGAGCGCGTCGGTCCGGCTGTACTTTTACTCTTTGTCCGAGTGACTCTTGCGCTTTCCTTTATTATCTCAGTTTTTTGCACCTCGGTTTCTACAAACGCGTCCTGTACATTCTTACCCGTGGGAGATCTAACAAGCCCACCACGTTTGTTTTGGGCAAAGAAATCTGTTACGCGAGCCTGAGACATTTCAGTGAAATCTAGTTTCGAGTTCCCCTTAACTGACTCGGTCTGCGCAACTAAGTAGCCGTCTCTAATGCAATCAAAATAACAATGCCCAATCAAACCACCATTCTCGCTTTCCCTTATGCAAGCTATGAGGAAATAGTAAACTTTCGCGCGGAACATACCCACGTGGCTCTTCTGCGCTTGCGTTGCACCAATGGCCGCACACCATTCCCCTTATCGGTTCCGCCCCTTCCTCTCGGCCTTTGCTGGAATTGTTGATCGTATAATTTTAAAAATTGATCTTTGTGGAAATCCTGGCATGATTCGTGCCAAGATTACTTTACAATTTATTAGAAAAAGTATATGTGCTTGCGTTGATGGAACATTTATTGCAGTTTCTGAGAGGTTGATATGTTATGAAAAATCAAGCTTTTGAGAAACTTAAAATAAAAGCAGATATACGAAATTGTCGTGCAGAGGTTAATTATGTTTGACACTGTATCGTCGTAATTACGTAATAAATTCACATTTTAGCAAACTTTCATTTTGTAAAAATGACAAATTACAGTTGAATAACTTTTGGAACAATTTAGGGTGAAAACACTATATCAGAAACAGTTTATACAGTTTTGCAGTACTCTTCTGGGGTGTACTGCTGGAAAAATATTGTGGCACTGTACAGAAGTGGGGGGTACCCAGAGTGCCACGGGGTGACCTGATACAGTGCCAAATGTAAAACAGTGTGTAAATAGGATGTTAATAATTTCAAATACAGTATGTGCTGTAAATAGCATGTACCGTGTAGTGTCGTGTTGTTCTGTACTGTGCAGTGTCATACTGTACCGTTTGTCCAATATGCTAAATGCAACTGTTCGTGTGTGAGGGGCTAGCAAGCTAACCCCATGCTGTACAGTGAAAAGGTTGTTGGGTTGATTATCAGAGTTGCTAGTAAATACGTCTGTGTATAGCACCACATCAATTGAGTCCTTATTACGCACTCCATGGCACGTAGCTGTGCTACAATATGTTCTTATCACAATCATCTGAAAGTAGATTCAGAATATAGCTGTAGTTTTGTAAACCAAAACCGGGATTAGTTTTCAAGACATACAACCCCAAATCAGAAAAAGCTGGGACGGTATGGAAAATGCAAATAAAAAAATGTAGTGATTCTTAAATTTACTTTTACTTTTATTTCATTGCAGACAGTATGAACCCAAGATATTTCATGTTTTGTCTGGTCAACTTCACTTCAATTGTTAATATACATCCATTCCTGAATTTCAGGCCTGCAACACATTCCAAAAAAAAGTTGGGACGGGGCAATTTAGGGCTAGTAAGGAGGGAAAAAAATTAAATAATGTGATTTCAAACAGGTGATGTCAACAGGTGATTGTGATCATGATTTGGTACAAAAGCAGTATCCACAAAAGGCTGAGCCTTTGAGAAGCAAAGGATATTCAGTTTGTCAACAAATGTGAGGAAAATTAATGAAATGTTTAAAAAAAAAAAAAAGGGGTCTCCAATGAAAGAGTGGAAGGGGTTTGCATATTTCTCTCTCTACGGTGCATAGTATCATTAAATGGTTCAAGAATCTGGAGAAACTTCAGTGCATAAAGGGCAAGAGCATAAGCCTAAGCTGAACACCTGCGATTCCCCAATCCTTCAGATGGCGCTGCATCAAGAACCGTCATTCATCAATAGCTGATATAACCACATGGACAAGGGATTACTTTGGCAAACCTGAGCTAAGCACTACAATATGGAGTTACATTCACAAATGCCACTTAAAACTTTACTATGTAAAAAAGATGCCTTATGTTAACCATGTCCAGAAGTGGTGTTGACTTCTCTGGGCGTGGAGGCATCCGGGATGGACCATCACACAATGGAAACGTGTATTGTGGTCAGATGAATCAGTAATCCCAATCTTTTTTTGGAAGACACGGACATTGTGTGCTCCAGACCAAAGACAAAAAGGACCATCCAGACTTAAGTGTAAGGGTAAGCCGCCCCCTGGCCCAACGTTGGAATCCAAGTGGACAGCCGAAGGTATAAATGCATGTAGGTCCTTCCATGCACATCTGGAAAGGGCTTAAAACCTTAAACTGAAAATAAGAAACATATTTTAATCTGACGCCATATAATTTACTTATTAACTTATAATGCAGTGGCCTTGATCTCCAATAAATTTAGGTTGGTTCTGATAATATCAAGACATGCCTTACTCTCACTTACTCTTGCCTCTGGGCATTGGTATCATTCAGGGCTTTGCTCCCAGCTGGTTGAGCAAAGCCCAGCGCAATATGAAACCAGGCAGACGGTTCAGGGACTGGGTGATAACTACAAACTTGACGCATGCTCAGCATGTTTGAGTTTATCCAGCTCAGGGACTGCTAGGTTCAGTATAACTGGTTGACCACATAGTCTGTATAACAACCTATTAGATCGCCCAGTTCAGGGACCAATATAGCATGTTCAAATAGTTTACTCAGGCCTCAGCGTGCGTAATTATTTTGCCTCAGAGGCTACTGCAGTATGTTTTACCGGTTCAATTCAGAGGCTGGTTCTCGCTGCCCCCATGTTTGTCTACGTTAATGTCACGTATGATGAATTTCGGCAACTCAGAGGCTGGTGGGAATTGTCAGCATGTTTGACCGATACAGCTCAGGGACCACCAAAGTGCGGTATGTCTGGTAGATCTACAACTCACAGGCTGTGCGCCAGTTACGTCTGTGCGATACAGTGTAGCTACTCAGAGCCAGTATAACTGCTTAATCCTAGTCAGGGATTGCAAGAACACCACCACGAAGAACTCAGCAGAGATAACGATTTCAGACAGACAAGCATTAAACAGAACACAATTTATTTGCTGGGTAGGCATAACGTGAATTAATTCCAATTAGACAAGACAGAGATCAGACTATGTGACCACACAAGTATCAAATATAACGAAGAAACAAAGTATCATAAATGATGGAATAATGCAAAAGACAAAATGGTACATACCCAGCAGAAGTTACATACAGTAAAGGCAAAAAGGGATCTGGCTGCAGATATTAACGCACAGAGTTGTATGGGAGTCCTGATTACAGGAAAACTCCATTATGGCTACACATAAAGCATAGGCTAAGCCTACGTCTTATGTGGGAGGTTCTGAATACAGAAGTCCCCCCTCTCTAATGTTTAGCTCCCTTAAATATCATGCCAAGTGTTGTGTTATCATTTGAATGATCCAATCATTGGTCAGATGACCACAGGACAAATGGTATTCAGTTGGACAAATGGTATTCAAATCCTGAGTTTGGAGGCCCCTCTGACTTTAATGACAGGTAGCCCTGTGTCTTTGATGTTTCTGGGGGCTGGTTCTTGTGACAAGGACAGGATTTCTCTATAGTTTTACCTTTAAAATGATACAACGTACTGTTTTTGAACTGAGACCATTGTACCAGTCGCACAGACCATTCAAATGGGACCAAACATGAGTATACACATAGCTTTGTTTTACAGTTACTGTACAACCATTCTGTATGAGTTTTTGTGTGTCCTGAGTTAGGGGAAGAGAGAGCAGGATAGGTCACCCTGTGGGGGTCCATCCTGTGGGTCGTCATCTTCCTGAGTAGGGGAAGTGAGGGGCAGGAGGTGTCTCCAGTAGGGTGTCGATGTGTAGGTCGTTTCCCCCTCCATGAGGTGGAGGCCTGATTGACATTTGCATGTGAATTCAGCTACCCTGGAGCCAACTTCACTACCTCCCAACAACAGGGCCAGTGTGTCTACAGCCTTACATAAGCAACAAGTCCAAAAGCCAGGGTCTGTCATAGTATGGGGTTGTGTCAGTGCCCTTGGCAAAGGTAAATTATACTTCTGTGATGGCAGTGTTAATGCAGAAAAGTTGAGATTTTAGAGCAACATATGCTGCCTTCAAGATGACGTCTTTTCCAGGGACGTTCATGCATTTTTCAACAAGACAATGCATAAACACATTCTGCACACACTACAAAGGCGTGGCTGTGGAGGAAGAGGGTACGGATATTGGACTGGTCTACCTGCAGTCCTGACCTGTCCCCGATAGAGAATGTATGGGGAATTTTGAAACAAAAAATGCGACAATGACGACCTGGTACTGTTGCACACCTTAAGATGTATTTACAGGAGGAATGGGACACCTGAAATGCTTCATTGCATGGTATTCTCAGTGCCAAAACGTCTTTTAAGTGTTGTGAGAAGGAATGGGAACATTCCAAAGTGGTAAATGCTTTACCGTCCCAACTTTTGTTGGAAGGTGTTACAGGCCTGAAATGTAGTAATGGATGTATATTAAATGAAATGAAGTTGACCGGACAAAACATGAAATATCTTGTTCATACTATATGCGATGAAATAAATGTCAAAGTAAATTTAAGAATCACTGAGGTTTTTTTAAATTTGCATTTTCCACACCGTCCCAGTTTTTTCTAATTTTGGGGTTGTATGTATGTAAGGTCACCGTTACACAACGTTGGTAATTATTTTTACCATGGATTCGCGCAGGATCAGATACTGTATGTCGGGAGAAATAACAGGAGTGGCTTCCATTGATATAATAATAATACATATCAATTGTGCCTTCGAAAGGTTACACAATATCGTCACCTCTAAACGGCTGTTATTGCTCCTCCCCGTAACGTACATTTGTAGGTGTGAATTCATTAATGAAGTCATTATTAATTAATTAAAACAAGATAACAACGGGTCATGTTGCATTAGCTATATCTAGAAGGCTCGAGTGGCTTGGTTATTTAACGATGTCGCACGGATGACTTTTCTGCTATGAATTATTTCTGCCTTTGGAGCCCCTTTGTCCAGAGACTGGTCCCCCCAGCAAACAGGGAACGTTACAGGTACGTTACAGGAATGTTAAAAACGTAATGGGAACTTTATTAGACGTTATGGGAACGTTCTCTGTTTGCTGGGCCTTGACTGATACGGTATGAAACGGGTAGAAGGGTGCAGTGTGAGTGTGGACAATGTCTTCGACTGCCTCTTTTATTCCGGGAAAACCTCCAAATTCCTGTGGGAAAAGCCGTTTTCACAGAAACATGTCGATTCGCCCAGGACTACTTTAACCTAGTGTTATTTGTTTTTTATAGACTTTTGGTAGAAAATAAAATGCTCCGTAATTTTTGCTGAGACGTGAACTCGTAGTTCGTAAAAAGTTACTGACATTAGCGATTCGGACGGGACTAAAATGACAGAGGTCCTTCGGTAATAATTAGACTGTGTAAAATGAATCCATTTCAAATAAGGCTAAAAACACAAAAATGAATAGAAAAACTGTTTATAAATCACATTTGATTATATTTAGCTCAGTTGCGTTAAACATTTTTTGAATTGCAGTTTGGTTTTTGCTGTTCCTGACATTTTCACTAGGTGGGACCATTTTGACAATAATAACTAGCTAATGCCATAAAGCTGAAGTTTGCCCACTTCAAACTGGGTGAAACGGGCTGAGCTCGTAACCAACCGTAAATTGTGGCAAAGAAAGAGCAGTCCTTTCTAAAGCAGAAATGAGCTGGAAAGTTACAGCAGGACTGGGTCGATACGTGTGTACACAGGAATTTAGGAAACGCTATAAATGTTAACATGTAATATAAAAGTTGTTTTTTTAGACACGTGTTAATAATGTTCCTAAACATTGTGCTTGTATGACAAAGCACATTATTTGAAACAGAACTTGTAACTGAAGTGGCTTCATGCGTTTATTTTTTACTTTTAAAGGCAGACTTTACTGTGAGTGTAAAAGAGTGTTTAGGGAAACTTTTTCTGTAACAGCGCAAGCACGGGAAGATATCGAAGACATTGAAGTGGAAGTAAGGGTTTAGTTCAAAATGTTTATTTAACGTAAAATGTATACCAATCATGTATTAATAGAACAGTTTTGGTTTCGGATATTAACAAGTGAAAAACGTACGAGTCGATCTAAACATATAAAATGATGTACAGTAAGTAAAGGAACAGCTGCACATGGCTGTCTTGCAGACTTTTTAAAAGTGCTCTAGAGTCTGCCTATATGAACATTGCGTTGAAAAAGTTTTATTTACGTTCTGCTTTTTTTCCACTTTAAAATACGCACGTTGACACAGAGTTTATCATTTTCGAAATGTTGTAGTGAGCTCATAATTTTTTTATGTTCACGGGTAACAGAAAGGGCGAAGAAGACATGTATGTAAAAACGATGGGTGCAATTTTGTCGAAATCAAATGTAAAACATGAAAAAACACTGACAATTCGTTCCATTTGGCGTGACACTGGGCTGGCTTCAGAAGAAGGCGTTAGAGGGTGGGCGCTCGCAGTAGCGATGGGTGTAGTTAGAAAGCATCAAAATGTGCTTCACTGTAGGTAGAAGTATTTAAAAAGACGACGCATACCCAGGGTGAGACCAGGATGCCTGGAGCCTGAGAGTGGGACTTCACCGGGCTTAAGCCCACGGGCGCCGCAGGTCACAGCGAAAGAAATGCGCACGAAGAAGGCGAGAGACTCAGTCTGTCCAGTCGGGGCTGGAGGAACAGTGCATCTGTTGCAACACAGAAGAATCACTTTTTCCATGAAGATGTGAAATGTGCTTCACTGGGAAATATTCTACCTACGAAGCGTACTTTCAGAGGGGAGAAAGTCTTACGCGGGGACTTGTGGGCAGGTTTGTTAATATTATGTGCTTGTGCGAACCGACGGAGTCGCGAATAAACTTCTGACCACTTAGGAATGTCGACGGCACGGGCGAACTGCTGGATGTGACAACTCCTCTTCCTGAACGCCTGAGATGAAATGTTGACTCATTTTATGTAGACGTGGAAATGGAGCGTCTCTCCGGATCTTAAGATGAACATTGGTGTCGAAGAGGGTTCGCTTGATTTGAATTCTCGGAGTTTGCCGTGGCGTGGAGGAATGCTGCGGGGAAGTTGCCTGGAGGAGTGAGCCTTGCGGGACGCGCTTATGGAACTCCGCGTGGTGTGCGTGTTCTACTGCTGTGTGCTGCCCGTGTTCTTACTAGCAGGTAACCTGTCTTTTACCGTTATTATTATGACGAGCCGTAAATAACGCACTGTGTCGCTGTAAACACGTCCCGTCCTGTACTTTTGAAAGCCACGCGAAGATTTAGTTTCGTTAATCTTGCGTTTTGTAAGGAAGTGTACGTTTTGCTTTGAATTTCACAATGCATTCGTTTCTTTTTTTTTGTTTTTTGCTTTAGGGTGTGAATATTTCAGTATCGGATTAAATAAGTTTAGGAAAGCGCGGTCACAAGTCTGATTTTAATGTATTATTTCAATCCTAATACAACTGTAGTCTCGCATGTAGTCAGCGTTTTGTGGCTTTCAGAGGAGGTCGGCGTTGCGTAATAAGTACTACCGGCAGACTTTTTGAGAAGGTTCAAATTTGTTGGGCATGACAAACTGGGTAATGTCATACATGTCTGGTATAGATTAAAGAGCGCAGGAAATTGATATTAAACAGAACCAATGTGTTATTACCGGTATAGTTAACTCTTCGTTTATGAAGAGAATTGTCCCATCCATTGCGTACTCTGCCTTATTTTCTGTGCTTTCCAGGACAGGTCACCACAACCTTGAGTGGATACACAGTTATTACGTTATAAATGGATAGATTAGCTATTATTGCTGAGGGCTGGGATGTATGTGACGCCATTTGTCAGTTTGGAGTAAGACATGTTTAAGTGAAGTTGTCTGGAGGTGTTTCCTGCCGTGGTCCCCAGACACCTGGACAAGTCTTTGGTTCTGACTCATCAGGTGGCATTTCAGCAGTCACACCCTTCTCCTCCTTTTCCACTGGGCCTGAACAGCTCCCTCTGTTAGGGCAGTGTAGATTCAGTGTCCTAACTGGTCCCTTTGTGGTGAAAGTCCGCTCAGACCTTTTCTGCATTGTCAGTTTTGATTTGTCTTGTCAGTTTTTTTTTCTTTCCCTCCAATTTGTGACACTTCCGCCTGAGTGCTGTCAAAGCTTGGAATGTGCTGCAGTTTTTCTGCAGCTGTTGTAAAGAGACTTTTGACAGGATATCATTGGCATGTGTGGCTTCCTCTGTCACATGGGCTCCGTGTGACTTACAGGAAGTTAACTCCACTTTTTCAGATACCACTGTCCTCACCCACTCCAATATGTGATCAACCAACTCAAATCCAGATTTTAGCACTGGTTAAAATCGGCCTTGTTATGTTGTCTATCAATATATTGTCCCTCATACTACATCCTTTAATGGTACATGGTTGGCAGAGCAATCATCTCACCATCCAGTTAGGGCCTTGTTGAAGGGCCCCAATTCCTCTGGGGGGTGCTGGATGATGGCTGACTCTGCTCTCTACCCCAGGCTTTCCTCACTTGTATGTCACTTTTGGACAAAAGTGTCTGTTAAATGAATGTAAATTATGTTGTAGCCTAGTCTCAGCATTTACCTAGTCATTGCTGTGTAGGAACCCATCTTGTGAAACAATGACCCATAGTGGCCTCAGACAGCTTCTAGACAGAACCCTTTCTGTTATGGTTTTGCTGTTTGTAGTCTCACTTTAAAGGTCATTTAAGGACATTACTTTCCTGTTTTGCTCTCAGTCGTCTCTCTTTTTCTTTATTTATTTCTCACAGTCTTTCTCGCTTGGAGAATGTTGTGACACCAGGGACACCAAGATGGAGATTATACCAGTTTGAGCTCTTCTGTATAAATTAGAAAGTTAAGACTCTTAATACCATTTTATATAGAGGTTTAGTATGACATACTTTCTGTTTGTTTGTATTTTTACATTTAAAAACATGTTGATCTGAACTAATTGGCACAAAGGCTGTTTCCTTTAATTGAATAGTTTGGATAATCAAAAATGCTTAAGAATCCTCGGTTTGTATGAAATAGAGTTAAAAGAAACTGTCTTGAGTCCATGCAGTACCTAAAGCCAACATTTAATTTTTAGTTCCTATAATGACAAATTAAGATTATTTCTATGATAAACTGCATATATCTCTAAATAAATCATTAGCAATGAATGCATTAAGTGGCAGTATTAGTCTAATACTTAAGCATGACAATCACTGAATTAAAATTAGATACTGTATGTGCGTGTGTGTATATATAATTTGGATGGGGGCAGTGATTCAAATAATTGATGGTTTAAATGATTAAAATTTGGATAATTAATGTTCTCTTGTATTTGTGTTTTTATAAGGTTTAAATTAGGGTTTTTATCTCATTTATATTGTAATATTAAAGGAAATTCTGAAAGATCGGCTTCTGTTAACGCAGAAAGCCCCTAGCATACTGTGGTAGAGGTGTGTGTCGGACTGCCTGTACCACATTGTCCGTGTACCTACTGTCTTGCTACTACATTGTTCTGCTGTGGACAAAAGCGCGTCTCGGAGTCAGCAGTCATCTGACTTCTGATTGTTTTGTATGTTTTTCTCCCTTCTGAACAAAACAAATTGACATAGGCAGCACTATTAAATAGCAGACTTTTTTTAACAGAGCAGTTCAGGCGCCCTCAAGTGGAATTTAACAGGGCCTAACGATCCTTAGAGGGTCAGTGGGATAAATGATCATTTGGGACCCGCCCTTTTTACCTTTCAACCATAGCTTGGAAAACGAGCTTCAGCAACACTGACCCCTGAGGTCAGACTCATTTGTACGTTAGAACAGGACACTCGTTCTCAGTCATTTCATGGTCATGCCATAAAGTTTCTGTGGCTGTTGCTGCTCATTTTGCACTGTTAAAAAAAAAAAGGCAGATTTTTTTTGAGAAAGCTATGGGAGTACATGCCACATCTGATTATGATTGGGAAGTTCAGCCCAGTTAATGTGTTTGAAGGTGAAACAACACACACACAATCTTTGATAGAGGTTGACCCAGAGGCTTTGTCACACATTGTAATTCCCTCTCTGTCTTTCTGTGCGAGAGTCATAAAATATGAGCTGGCAAATAAAAGCCTCCCCTCAAAAAAATCCCTCCCCTTTCATCAGATATAAATTTACCATTTGCCACCTGTACAATAACTGGATGACTGACCTTGACATAATTTTGATATTACTTTTGTAATCTATGCCGACAGATAGTGGCAGGGCAGTTCCAGTTCAGTAAGAAGGCAGAATTATCACTAGATATGGTGATGGTGCAGTTATGTAGCTCTGTGGGTGAGGTATCTGTGTCTGTGATTAAAAGGTCACAGGTTTAAGTCCTGCAGCCAGTAAGTGTTTATATCACCATTGGGCTCTTCTGCAAGGCCCTTAATCTGAATTGTTCCAGAGGTGCCAGACACTGGCTGCCTGTGGACTGACCCTTGGCTCTCTCCTTGGAGAGCAAGATGGGAAACCACAAAAACAATGAATTTCCCTCCTGGGATTAATAAAGTACTGATTATTATTATTATTATTATTATTATATTTTCATTTTACTGTAAGTGGGCATGGCTTGTGCCATGTCCAGTCACAGTTAGGCAGGATAGGATACTCACCCAACCAGTCGAGGAATTGGTGCGGGGCAGCAGAAGTGCATCCCTGGAGTAACAACCTTGTTGTTGCAAACTCCTCCCTCCACTTGTTGGGACCTGCTAGGGGCGTTTGGTGATAGGATGATAAATCATTCCGTGGGTGCTCTGTGCTGGAGGGTGTTGATAAACATTACTATCCTGTTGTAGGCCCAGAATTCTTCAACTGTCTCATAATACTCATTAAGATAAATTACACTCATGATTGTGTGAAGAATACACATTTAGTTTAAGCACTTTGAGAGATGGCCAACGTAAATGGTGGGGATGAAGTACGGCTTTGTGCCAGAGTGTCATCAGTTAGACTTGTGTGCATGGCAGACTCTGTCTTCACTGCCAGGGAGTGCCAAGACAGCTAAAGCCATGTCTGTTTTGTCACTTTAATTTTGTTTGTTTCTGCAATGGTTAGACTTGTGAATCAGTCAAATGTGTGTAGGAGAGAATCAGGAAATGTGGCTGGTCTGAGTTGTAATAAGTGGCTCTCTTTATATGCTGCATGCTTCTAGTGTTGGCTTGCGGAGATGACCTCATTCAGAGGCGTAAACAGCCGGCTTGACACAGCTTTTATTTATTGTTCTACTTGAGCTTTGCTGTTTAGCTTCTGCCTCTTTTTTTGTGCGAGTGGTTTTCATCCATTTATAGAGCTCCACGGTGAGTGGGCTGCAGGCCGAAGCCTTGGCGGCAGCCTTTCTGAAGTTCTTGTCCCCTTCACTGACCTGTTTATTATCTAGCCATGTGTGATTTGGGAAGGGCCTTCCACCGGGGGCACCCACCAGCAGAGGTGTGACCCTGTTAACCAGAGCACCAGCAAGTTATAGTTCACCTATGAACATTTATATCCCCGTATACCTGTGTGGGAGTCAGGCTTGGGGGTACCAATTGTGGCTGTTTATAATGGGGTCCAAGGCACCCTTTTTGGCACAAACAGAACACAGGCCAAGCAGGGTGCTGATGTTTCATTAATAATTAAAGGGATTTTTGGGGTGAAGGAATGAACAATCAAGCAATCTTTTTTTTAATTCGGTTTGAAGTTTAAGGCAGACGATGTTGACATGCTTCCCCCCTGCAGCTCATTGTTTGAGAAAATAAACATCGACAGACTCGTTTCTCTCGGCGCAGACTTCCAGTGAGTCTCCATGTCTGTAACACACACCCACAAAGGCTCATTGCGAATGATGGTAATTAAATGACAATTACAAGGCAGTCCGTTGCCAAAGTGGCCTGAAATTGAATATTATACCTGTCCGTCTCCATAGTGGCCACGAAATTCTTTCATTGTACTTTTTATATTCATCGTGTTCTTTTCTACCTTTGACCTGTTCTGAGGAGCCCGCTGAAAAAAACATATCGAATAGTTTGGAGCAGGTTAAAAGAAGATGACAGTAGGTAAACAGACTGCATTGTAATCAGAAGATAATTGTACTATATAGATCTGCCAAATTGTATAAGACCTCTAGTAGAAATCTACAGTATATTGTTACAAAATTTCCATCTATTCATCGAGCAGATTAGACAGTGTGATTACTCTGCACCCCAACAAAAAAAGGTTGTAGTAATGAAAAATGTCTCATATAGTTTAAAAAATTGATCTTAGTGCTATCTGCACAGTTCTGAAAGTGTTTAAGCATTCAGCGTTGGTTTAAATGTGGTAAAACTTTGATAGATCAATGGCTTCAATTTTGATGAAAGTGTGCACCGGAAAATTTGATGGGATTGTACTTTGTAATTGCGCCGCCTCAGATCTTCGGGTTTTGATGGTGTCTCTCTGTAATCCTGCATCAACCATCTTTTGTATTACCAAGACTGACATTAAGTCAGATATCTGTCATAGCTGAGAGTCGTGTTCAGACATGAAATGACTAGCTTTCCACTTGCTTAATATGACGGCACATCTGAATGTGCCAAAGGCCTTTGAATCGATTTCACCACACCCCATCAGCTAGATAGCTGCCCCCCCCGGGTCTCTGAAAGGCTGCCCTGCAGGCTGTGTGTGCTGCATGGATGTTCGGATTGTAGAGTCTGGAGAGACGGTTGGCCTGACTGGTGCCTGCCACAACACACTGGTAGATTATGGGATGCTTTTCAGCCCCTTGTGACAATGAGGAAGGTGTGAAGTCCATATTGTGTTTCTAGTGTGGTCATGGAGAGGACATCTCTCCATGGACCTATTGTATCTGAAATAGTACGGTTAGAGCAGCCCCGGGGCTGCTTTTCTGAGATCCGCTTGTGTGGATTTCTGTATTCTTAAAGCTGTATTTTTGACATGTGGTAAAACCATCATAAGTATATGAATGTAGGATTTGCGGAGTAGATACCCTTGAACAGTTTTTAAGGCCTTTTGTGTGAATGGGCGGCACTTTTGGATGTCAGACAACATTATCACAAGCATCACGAATCTGGGGCCCCTGGGTACTACTGTTTGACTCTACCTAGTCGTTTGGAAATCTCTGTGGTGGACTTTTAGCTACTGGACCTTAGCCTCCGGATATGTAATGATGGGACAAATGAGGCTTACTCCCACCCACCATGGGTTTTTATCCTGAACTAAACAATCAATACCAGTGACATCTCATTTAGCGCCAACACTGATTGATTAGTTCAGGATACTCCCACCTAACCATAGGTTTTGAAGCCTCTGTAATCCCATCATTCCAGATATACTATATTTTTGTGAAACTTGGTGTGAAGGAATGCCGTGGTCAGAATAGTTATCTGTACTGGGTGGCTTTTACTTAAATACCTTTCTGGTGAAATGGGCATCCAGCAAGATTACGGTTAAAGGTCAATGGAATAGTTCCTATATATGGTCATTTTCCCCCCTCAGTGTGCTGTGCTATGCACAATGGACAAACTCAATGCAGGGTTCTTAAATGGGGAACTCAACAAGCTCAATTACTGCACCATAACACCGGAGATATGGCATGAGTGATCACAGAAAGACCCGCGGTACTTATTATCCGGGTTTTCTTCCCCAGCTGCTCTATTGTGTAATTGCACATGGTCTTAAAGGAACAGTACCATCATAATACAAAAGAAACCAGTAAACCGGACAGCAGTGACATGAAGGATCGAAACAAGATCAAGATAACTTAACTCAAGGATGATATTTAACGACGTCTTAAATGGTGCTAATTGACTTGCAGTGCAATTCTGTATTGAAGAATAAATTTGCCACCAAAGATACTGTAGTAACATTTTATCAGCATATTGCACCAGACAATCCAAAACTAGCAGCTTTTGCCTCTGTGATTATTATGCACCTACATTTGTGAGCAGGCATTTTCTGTTATGAACCTGAATAAGTTAAAACTGTGCTTTTGCCTAAAACAAAAACAATTGAATGACATAATGAAAATTTCCACTGCTCGAAAGCTCACAGCAGATGTTGATGACCTGGATAAAGCCAAAAGATGCCATGTGTCAGGAGTAACCTAGACCTTAGTCTTCATTCTGCACATTGACTCGTTTATATACGATCGAGTGGAGTGAATGTTTTTTTTCAGCAGCAGTTCGATTGTGTGGTACAGTCAGCTAGGGCGCTGAGACAGTTGTCCTTGTTCAGTTGGTAGCCTGATAACAATCAGCCCTATGGAATAAGGTAAACATATTTCTTTGCATTGCGCATTACAATACATTTATGATAATACAATACAGCAGCCTTGTTTTTGCATTATATTTTTCTGATATCGCAGGAAATATAAGTCAAATAACATGATTGAGGCACAAATCATTGATGACCAGGGATTGAATGTTTGCAGTGGTCTGGCCCCCTTAATATAACATTTTAATCAATGTGGCTCCCAACCTCAAATGAGTTTGCCAACCCTGGTGTAGATCCTGTAAAATAAGTTATTTGGATGATGGCTTTAGTGGTGTTCGCCCTGGAGGTCACATGACCTCTCATTGTCTGGCCAGCGAGACAGAGTCCTGGCATGGCAGAGGCATGTACTCTGCCGGGCGACAGAGAGAGCGGGTTGGGCCTGAACCAAGAGGGCAGGCAGCAATCCCATAACATCGACATGAGCCAGCCAGGCCGGGAGCCAGGGCTGGTGACAGAAGAGGGGCCCCAGCCCTCACCACACGAGACTGCTTTCCTGTCAGCCCCCAGGGGGATGGTGGCCCCCAGCGTCAGTCCTGGCCTTTCAGGGTGAATCTCCCCACTGTTCCTCACAGGCAATATAAGCCCCTAAACCTGCAAGCCAGCCTTAGCAGTCAGGTGGGTCTCTGTTTGTGGGTCTGTGTGTGTGTGTGTGTGTGTGTGTGTGTGTGTGTGTGTGTTTCTTTTCAGATTTGTATTCTGCAGATGATCTGAGGGCGACTCCCTCTAGTGCCCCAAATGCGAGGCTATGTCATTAAATAAAAAAGGCCAACAGGGTTTTTTGTGGCCTTTAATTAAGGGCAGAATTGGTAGGGCGGATTTCTGTAAAGCTTGCTTCAATCTGAGGAGCACTTTCTCCCGGGCATGTTTGGAAGCCGGTACTGCAGCATAGATTGCAAAATTAAATATGAGCAGAGGACAAGGAAATGTTGGCAGCTAAAATGCTGGAATTTGGGTTAAGTGGGAAGGAAACATATTTTTACATGAGGCTGTGAAATATGCAGAGCAGGTTCTGTTCACTGAGTGGATGCAGATATGGTCAGGTATGGTAACAGTAGCACATTTTGTTATAAATAATATCAGACTCATAGTAATGGCACGGTATTGCACGAATAGTGTGAGTGCCATCGAGTGATTAAGAATTCATTTTGTTTGGAGGAATACAGCAAGTTGCATTGTTTTTAGTTTATGTTCTTCCCCAGTGGATTGCTGGTTCTTATGCCATATCAATTAATGAATCACTTTTACTAACACGTGTACAATAAATAAATATTTTTCACTGGCCGGAAGCAATACCTAGAGTTTCAGGTTTAAAGGTTTGTCCCCCAAAACATTCTCATTCTTGGCCTCACCATAAAGTGAAAACTTGGTTTCATCTACATGTTGCTGCAGTGTCAGTATTTCATGTGGGGAATTTTGATTTTGAAAGAGAGGAAAGAAACAAGGAAAAGTGCAGCACTTTGCTCGGTGGAAAGGAAGCTCGTTGCGTTCCTGAAGTCTCTAAATGTATAGAAAATTTAAAGCTTAGTGGGAATCTTTAAAATAAACAACTTTTTCAAAGGTCTGCTTTTATGTATATCAGCAGAATTTGGAATTGAGCAGGGATTGTGAGATTATTAATGAAGTTGATGTCGTTTCGAAGAAACAGGGATATTAACAATTTAATATTTTTTGGTTCTGTGGCTTGATATAATATTCTGAGACTGAGATTTGGACAATTTCACCAAACAAATGTCAGTTTCCTGGCAAATTGCAAAAATTATATGGAAAAATAAACAGATTTCAATTGTGCGTGAGCCTGAAGGCAAGTCAATTTCGACTTATTGGAATCAGAAAGCAGACGTTGTTGGCCTACTTCTAGGAGAGCAAGGCGCCAATGAAAACGACCTCAATCAAATGGTAATTTGACAGTGTCCTGTGGGCAGTGGCCAAACAGCAACCAGAAAATGACAGGAACTCATGGCTTCGTCTTCTCCGGCACCGGCTGTGAATTTGTTTCGTAATGGGAGGCAGTTAGGCCAAACTTCTTTCAGATCTGCTGATATTGGGTCACTAGCCTTCCTCTCTAATGCATCTTGTTAAAATTGCTATATAGATAGAATGGAATTGAATTTCAGATCACTGCAGCTCAGGTTATCTGCAGTGGGGGGAGTCTCCATCCTCTGTCTTTGGTGAACAAACTAGAGGTGCTGGTCAACGCAGCTCTGTCATCAAATCACTTCATGAATACCCCCCCTCCCTCCCCTCCCCAACTTCACAGGTTTTTTTGCGCAAACATGTTGCTCACTGACTTTTTTCTTTGTCTGTGATCATACTGCCTTCACTTGTCCTGACAGGTCAAAAATTTCAGTCAGTTCTGCAAACCCAAGAACTTAGAAATCTAAATTCAGCACGGAGCAGTAAAATGGTCTGTTCCTCCTTCCTCATTTTGTTTTGTAGTTGTGGGTTAAAATGTTAAAATGTACCCTTTGCCTATAATGAGTCTCTTCATGTGTGATGTCTTTTCTTTCATTAATATATAGTTGAGGTTCTACAGTCAACCCCTCAGGCCTAATGCCACTCGTGGAGAAATGGCTTCCTCAGAGTATCTGCAATGGTCAGGATGGTAAAGATGAGCTCATGACAGCTGTGCTTGGAGCATGATGGTGCCCATTGTGGGGGGGGGGGGACAAATGCACCTTTCATTACTATGATACTCTTCCTGCCATTTTTAGTTATGTCATTGCTGCTTTCTATTTATCAACTTTTACCACATTGGCCTCTGTGCACTCTGTTGGGGTCCAAAGGCAGAAGTGGCATTTAGAGATTAGATTGTGCTTCCACAGTGTCTCATACTGAAGTCATTGCAAATTCAGCAAGGGAGTGGTCTTAGCAGACACAGGGACAGCATGTGACCTGTATCAATAGTGGATGAGTCTGGACATGAAAAGTAACCACGCAGCTCACAGGAAATGAGTTTCATGACAGAATATTCTAAATGTCTCGTATTCAGATGGGGGGTTTCTGATGGGGATCGCCTGTGAGTGTTTCTCTCAGGCTGCAGTGTTGCAATGCAAGAACCATCTAGAAGTACCTGTTTTTCCAGATGGGTTATTGCTATGTGTGTTTTAGTGCTCATTTTTCTCACCTGTGTTGCAACGCCACGGCCCTCACCTCCCCTGTCCATGAGCGGAAACATGAGGTTTTTGAGTGTTGACCAGGTGCAGTAGCAAGAAATAAGATTACCAGGAGCATGTCACTGGCTCAGAACCCACGTGGGCCATCCCACTTATTTCCTGGAGTAGTGCACTTTACATGTTTTAATTACAGTTGGTTGAGGAATAAACTACACTGGGAGGCAATGCATGGTATAAAATGAGATTTAGCATTTGCCCTCGAGTAGAAAAAATAATTTCATGAGGAGAAGGGTAGGAAAATCTGCTTTTCTTCATCCTGTTTTCAAAGTCCAAAGCCTATGAAAAGGCTTTCGTAAGTTTAGTAGGTTATCATGTTGAGTAGCATTATGCAATAGTGGCCTGTCTATCCCACAAGGCCGCCGAGGATGGCTTTTGATGAAGGCTGGAGTTCTCATCTGGATTTATCCACCAGATCTTTTCTGATGTTAGAGTTTCATACATTTTAAATACATATTTTGGTGGCTTGTTCTGCAAACAAAATTTTGTCTGTTTTGCCAATATTACTTGATGTTAGTGCTCACAAATGGAGACAATAACAGACTCCTAATTCAATCCAGATACAGTTAGCTGCATCTTTTGTCCGCAGCTACAACTCCTTTAATCTGAAAATGATGCAGTTGTCAGTTTTTTTTCAAACTTCTTTTTAAAATCTAAAATTTTTCTGAAAAGGACGGTTTAGCAGAAAGAGAAATGCAAGGAGTTTCTTCATCTTCTTGAGTTTCAAACAGTTCCACCAGGAGAAAGCAGATTTCGTGCGGGTTGTATTTCTCTCTGTAGTTTCTCGTTGTCCTTTCATCTTCTCCATGACTGTCTGGCAGCCCCCCCACGGCACACGGCCCGCCAGAGCCATTCAGCTGCGTTCGGGATCTTGGCTCTGAGGCACCCGTGTCACGTTGGCGGGCTCTGGAGCAGCTGCTCGTGTGGCCTGACTGGTCCGGCTCGGCGCCTGGGAACGAGCTTTTGGAAAATCTCCTCTGTGGCTCTCACTGATCACAGTGACTAATTGCAGCACATTGGAGGGCGTTCTGTAAAGCTGAAGTGTGTCATTTGAAGTGACGAGGGATGAGGTGCAAAGTTGGTCAGCAAATAAATCCGAGTCCAGGAACCGGTAAGAGCTGTTAAACTGGGTTGCCTAGTCTCGCTCGCTGAAGGCCAGCACTCGGGCCACTCTTCCCTGAGCTTCAGACTGTATGTTTCGTATTTGCGTGCTCATAAACCCACACCACATATCCTATGTGAACTGATTGTGCAGTATCCAAGCTGCCCGCTATTGAAATGCTTTAATTCTTATAATCTTTTGTTACTGTTGGGACTTTTTTTGGAGACCAGTGGTGAACTTGGTATCTGACCCCTCTGTGATGATGATGATGATGATGGTGATGAACATATCAGGTGTCTGAATTCAGTGCAAAGCTCCATCTGCTGGATGATTCCCACTGCTCACGGTTTTCCCATTAACATGCTGTCATGGCGAAACGGAGGAATGATCCGGATCCGGAGGCTTAGGAAGGAGAGTTGCACGGATAGAGAGATGGATGAAGAGAACGTCGGAGCTCGTAGTAGAATTTTTCCAGGCAATCCCTGGCTGCGGGAGACTGGGAACCCAGGATATGTTGAGGATGACAGATTGAAGGCCGACCGAGCAGAGAACCAAACCTGTGACTCAGTCCTGCCAGAGCGAAGAGCCAGAACCAAGCCCAGAGCCAACATTCATCAGAGGGGCTGTGTCAGATTCAGTCCCTGCTGGGATTTCTGGGTCATTTTTTGGCTTTGATTGACAGTTTAACTTTGAGAATATAAGCAGCTGGTTTCTTAAGGGGAAAGAAATGCAATGGTGATAGGGAGCTGCAAGTACACAAGGCTAGGAGTACCTGGACTGACCAAATTAGAGTTCAGATTCTCTTCTTTAACAATCACACATAATCGAAAGTAGGAGGATGGTGGTGGCATGTGATGTAAACAAGGCGAGTAATGTTTAGTGTGGGAAAACAAACTGGGCGATCGTCAGAGCTCTCAAAGAGAGAAATAATTGTTGAGCTTCAGAAATGGCTAGAAGTTCTGCAGAAGCAGAAAGACAGCAGAGTGTCTTCTGCAGTCCTGACTGGTTGCAGCAGGAGAAAGCTGACTTGGAGGGCTCGGAAATTTCTTGCCATGGGTTTTTTTTTTTTTCTCCTATCGTCTTTGATTGTCTGCCAGCCCCCATGTGTGACTTGATTTTGAGTGATGAATCTGCTTCCATTGAAGTTCAAGAGAATCGAGACCTTTCAGTTTGCATGTGGTTTTTTTTTTTTTTTTTAAAACAAGATTTCCAATGCACTGTGACTGATTCCAATTAGTGCAGGCAGCAATAAAATGCAAATCAAGCTGTGGGTATAGAATTACAAGTAGCCTAACTCCATAGCATTGAAATACCATGTTAAGACTTTGCAATGCCATTCGGGCTTATGAATAGTATTGCATTAATATGACAACCAACTGAATATAAATGTATTGTCTCAATGGATTTCCAAGTGTTCTGAGCTTGTTGCTTTGTCACATGGCTGAAAGTTGTGGCCATTGGTGCATAGCTTTATGGTGCTTGTGTTTCTTTATAGCTTGCGTCACCTCTGGGAGTTGACTGTAATGTGTTTCAAGTCGATTGCGGGCAACATTTTGCTTGTCACCACCCTGGTCCTTTGACTCCAGTCATCACTGGTCAAGTCTCACTTGTTCTCTCGTATTCCTGACTAGGCTTCTCACACTGAATAATGGAGACTCCAGAGAGCTTGTAGCTCCAGAGACTTCAGGTATCACATACTGTACATGATGGGATATCCTCACAAACAAACCTAAAAATCGATTTTGTCTTGTTTGTTTTTGTTCCTCTGTGGTTGTGGTGTCGTTTAGGAAGCCCGCTGCCGTTTTGTTTTGTGCTCTGATTGGCAGTGATCATGTGACCTCATACAGTGTGCATGTGTTTGTGTGTATGTCAGGTGCTGTTTTCATTTTCCTGTTCTCCATAACTGGCAGACTCACTCATCTTCGACACCAGCACAGCACTCTGTCCTCCATGTGATTGTATGGGGAACATCATGTTTGTTGCGTGATCAGATGGTTCTGTACGGACTGCAGTGCCTTATCTAAATAATGCTAACCTTGAGAAATGATAGTGGCACATACTGAAAGTTTTTTACTGTACTAGTGTTTCATTGTGCTTCTAAAATCACCAGTTGCTGCAGTATGTTGATGCCCCAGAGTGAAAAGTGAGGAAATGATATGAGAGATGCTGTGTAGAAGGCTCATCCTGTTGCATCAATGATAATCGTACCTAATGGCTCTGGCTACCAACATGAGCCAGCATGTCAACATGATGCCACCAAGGGCTTTCATTCTGCAGTCGGTCTTGCTATGTCAGGCAGCTAAATCAGACACGAGTTCCCAAACGTTTAAAGCTGGGGCCAGCTGTTGAGCAATAGATGTGAATGATTTCGATTTCGGTATGGTGACTCAGTGGGCAGCACTCTTGCCATACACTTCCTGGGCCGGGAGTTTGAATCCTGACTCTGCTGTTGTGGGATTAAGTTTGCATATTCAGCCCGTGTCATGCAGGGTTTCTCTGGGTACGTACCTAAACCTTGTGGTCTGTGCTACCTAGGTTAGGCTCCAGGCATGGCCAGGTGAAGCAGTTACAAGATGGATGGATGGATGGATGGAAGGATGGATGATTTGTTTTAAGCAGCTGATAGAGGGATTGTTCTATTGAGGAAAAACTAGGCCTGTATTGTGAAAAATGTGTATATTACAAACTATAAAATAATTCCTTATATTGGTCATTGTCTTTATTTTCACTGTTGTTTGAAGCCAAACTCAGTCATCTTCTAGCTGCTGACTGTGGATGGTGTATATATGGATCATCCCACAGAACACATTTCGGCTTGGCCTTGTGACCCACTTCAAACTTTTCTGGTTAAAAATGTCCTGTGGTCCAAACAGCCATCCAGCACCACCGGGTGGAGTTTTGAATGGCCAAGCCTTCAAGAGCCATTCAGTGCTAGAGGGTGGAGCCTTGGATGGCCACACCTTCAAGAGCTATCCAAAACTCTATAGCCACGGATGGCAACGCCTTCAAACCTGGTGGAGTGTTGAGGCTCTGTCTGTGCAGCCAACAGTATGTGGAATGATTCGGAAATAGCAGCAGGACTGCAAAGTACTTTTTTTGGGGGGGGGCGTTTCCATTGAGAGTGAGTGCAAGCACAGCTGTTTGTTTGTATGCGGACCCCTAGAAACAGCCACATTACTGTGTATGAGAAGGCTATCTGACGCAAGTAGCCAATCTGCCATTAATGAGAGTGAACCAAAACTCATTTGTGGATGTTTGGGTACAGTCCAGGCATCTTCTGCTGCGGCGTACATGTTAGCACTAGAGGCTAACACAGGCCCGCTTTCAGTGCGCTCTCCCGCAAACACCCCTCGAGCGTGCTAATCTGGACCCAGTCGTGGCTTCCACTCTATACCAAGGTGTTGGTTTTTCCAGTACAAAAATTAACATAATTTCCAGAATGTGCCTGACAGCCAGTGTGTAGGGGGCGAGTCAAATTCACATCATGTACGTGTTGTGCCCAGAGTGTGGCCTGGTCTGACAAAGATGGCAGACACCAAGAGCTAGGTTCCTCCTGAACTCATCGGCCTTTTCCACCCTTCAGAGGCCAATGGCTCCTCTGAGCACTCTACTGTTTCACTCAAGCTCGTGATCCAGAAACTATGAGCTCACGTTTCTGCAAAGGTGCCAGATGACATGATTGACAGATGGTTTTTTTAAAAATGGACAAGCCAGCTTTAAGCTACATTTGGCAGCTCAGTAGGTCTCTCCTGTCTTGCCACATTTCCCATCATCCATTTGTCAGGATCACTTGTAATTTTTTTTTTTTCATGACCCCCTGTCAAAAGTTTACCGACATTTTCGCATCCCTGCTGTCTCAGGGTACATAAAGTACTCCATCACATCTGAAGGACTGCTAACAATGCTAAGTTGTTAAGCTTAAATCATGGTTGACGAGAGGTAAGGGGAGGGGCAACAGGGCTCTGAAAAAGACGCTGTTGGAAATAACTGCATTTGGGGGAATTTAGCCGAGACTTTCATCCAAACTGACCCTCCTCCTCTGCCTCACATCTTTAGCGGAGCAGCGTTATTGGGGGCTCCAGATTATGAGTGCTGGAAGTTACCAGGCTATAGTGAGGCTTTGTATGTCATTTTGAGAGGTATGCTTTGTGTCATGGGCCAGTATGCATTGGGAAGAGGAAGGATTAGACGGGTTTTCTTTCAGTAAGGGGAGAATTTATTGTGCTCTTAGAATAAAATTGGCTCTTTCCACCCGTGAAAGAGGATACTTTAGACCTGAACAAAAAAAAAATCTTTTTGCAGTTTTACCGGAATATAATTTACAAATATTTGATTTAATGATAATCTGGCTCCTGTTTTCATATCCTGAAGTGAGTTTATTATGTAAAGTGGAAATGAGTTTTTTTTTTTTTTTGTCATGGGTCATACGGTATGATCCTCTGCAGTTAAAAACGTCTGCCTCAGTGGCTCTCATTATATTCTCGCAGCCAGAGGCCAATGTCAAATGCCGTTTCATACGAATAAGTCCTGAGGTAGACCTATACAGGATATAGCAGTTATAGATAAAACCTGGTGCAACAATACATCGCTTTCTTTGTAGTTAGAAAGCTAAGTATTATGTACATACTTTTTAAAAAATGAGGCACTGTAGACTAATTAAAAATGAACGAATTGAAGTGAGTGAATTGATCACAACAGAACAGACCTTTGCACTGTGAAGCATTTTATGATGATGACCTATGTTAAATATAAATGAATTTATATTAATAAATTTGAATTGAAGTGAATTTCTTCTGGGCCGCAGAAAATACACCCAGACCCCAATGCCTGACCCTACACCGTTGCACAGCGGAACCCATTTCATGATCTCATGTTTTTGGTGATTTTATTTTTTTGTTCGGTAATATTGGCTGCCTGTAGCATCTTTGACTCTCCGCCCCAGTCCTGAAGTTCCTGTTAGTTCCTCACCATCTTGTGCTTCATGGATCTGTCCGCTGTGTATTCCAGACGAAATGCCCCAAAATGTTGGGAGCCATACAATTTGCCACTTCTAACTCTCCTACGACAGAGAGGTGTCTGAATGTGGCCAAACACGAGTAATGCAAATGTGTGCCTGTGAGTCAGATGCTTTCCCTTTGCCCCGGTGAGCGGGTCTAGCTGTGGAAGCGCTGTCGGCTATGCCTTCCTAATTTTCTGGTGAATGACTAGGACAGCTCATAGTGAAACTTAAATCAGTGGCTTCTTTTGGGACTGAAACGGGAGAATACACGGTATTCGCCGGCAAGGCTGATCATAGTACGTGGCCATTCACTAGATGTGTTTTAATTCACCCTGTACCATGAGAAGGATGCCAGAATAAATGAAAATCAGCTCCCAGTTACGGAAGTGAGCGCGGCATAACCAGAATAAAGTATCAGTAGCAACGCACTGCTAATTCCTGTAAATAGGCTCTGTCACATGATATCACCACGGTGATTTATAAATCCAGCCAAACAGAGAACAGCCTTGGTCAGTCTAAGGGATTACTGGACAGGCCTATTTTATTTCTCTTTGAGGAGGGTCTACATAAGCAGGCCAGTTGCCAATGTGACTGTGATCAAGGTTAGGCTCTGGATGTCTCATTAGCCCTTTGGCAGCAGGACTGGAAGCTGCAGCCTTCTCCTTCATTGCCCTTCCTCTTGCGTCAGTGTCCAGGTGTAAGGATGGCTGTCGGGCTAATCGTAGTGGGAAATGGTTGATTGGAAAATTGTCAGCGATGTCGATGGGCCCAGGTGCTGAGGGCTAGGTCTGTGCAGAAAGACCAAGGCACACCTATTACATGGAATCTTTCCAAATGTTTGTTGTTAAAAGGGTGATTTTGCATGAAGCAGGGTTTTACTCTAAGTCATAGCTTGCTTGCTAGCACTTTGAAGTTGGTGAATTTGTATGTTAGCTTGGGTTCATCCATTTATCTGGCATCCCTGGAGTAGTTTTGGGCTCATTGGTGATATGGGCACTTTCTGCAAGTTGTGGGATTTGAACCAGCAACCGTCCGGTCATGGGCACCTAACCTGCTACACACCACCCCTTTCTTTCAAAGAAGCATGAATCATAATGTCCTGTTTCAAAGTTTCCCAGTCTCTCAAGTGACCAGTAATATTCTTTGTGTTCCCACAGCCTGCCTCTTTCGTCACAATGCCCTGTCCTTAGTCTACCTGCTATACCTGCTGCTGTTACCGTGGTTTCCATGGCCCAACAAAGACTCCTTGCGAGGTAAGTGGTCATTGGCCTCATCAGTCTGTCTTCCAGCTATTTATGTAGTAGACGATAGCGGGGGGTACTCAAGCCAATCCCAGACAGTATAGAGAACCAGGTTGGAGTACACCCTGATTGAGGTACCACTCTATTACTGGGCATGCACACACAACCACCCAGTCACACACTAGGAACACAGAGAGAACATGTGGACTCCACACGGAGCAAAGGCAGAATTCGAACCCCCAACCCCAGAGGTGTGAGGCAGCAATGTTGCCCACTGTGTGACCCTGCTGCTGACATCATCTGTTTTATTTTAACCTGCTAGATGTTTCAGAGCATCCATGTTGTGTCATTTGAGAAATATTTTCAGAAGTAAAAGTTTATAATCTGTTTAATACAGAGGATGATGCAGATGTAACAGTCTGCCTAAGAGTGTGTTGCTGCACTTCACTCCCTTGTATCTGACTTGGTTTCTGCTCATTTTCTCATGGGACTGATAGTAGTCAATTCAATTTTATTTATATAGTGCCTTTAACAAGAAGGACTGCCACAAAGCGCTTTACATGGTCCCAGGCCCAGGGTCCTCATAGAGTAAGCCAAAGGTGACAGTGGTAAGGAAAAACTCCCTCAGGAGGAAAAAACCTTGGGAGGAACCAGACAAATAGTAGATAGTAGACCAGCCTAGTATTATGCTGAGCTCAAGGTCAGCAGCGTTTACAGTTGAAAGTTACAGTTTACAGATGGGTACAGTTGAATTAACGGGATATCGCATTTCTTCCATTCCGTCTTTCCTGCACACATCTCGACCTAAGATCCCGTACTGCGAAAAGGGATTTGGTTAAGGTGGGTCTTTGGTTAGAACTCCAGTTTGCTCTCCACCATTCTTAAGATGGCACACGCTGCGATGCCATTTCTGAATGAGGGATTGTGTTTTGTCAAGGCCTCGCTTTTTTTCCTCTATGGATTGTTGCTACTTTGCCTTATTTTCTCTGCAGAGGCCCACAGTTAAATGCCTGCCAGGTCGGGGGAGGGAGCTAGGGTCCACCTAGGATGGGTGCCCATGATTTCACTATGCCCAGCATAAGACAGACATTTTGGGAGTTCAGAGGCCAAACAAATGGATCTTCAGAGTAGTGTAATTTCTGTTTTTACTTTGCAGAATGCTTCTGTCATAATACGAGATTAATCCTTGTTTTAGTTGTTGCGATTCAGTTGTCAGTCAGGCCTGTTTTTACTACCCTTGTCTTGAGTGTGCCCCACTGACTATCTGGTTACCAGAAGCTTCTTTTAGTTCCCTGATTTATACATAGCCAGCACCCATTTCAACAAGTATCATTTTACTAGTTCATGTTTTTCCTGCCAAGTATTTCATTTGAAAGTGATTAATTGATTTGTATTAAAATAGCACCTGGATAAACGCCACGTTAACCAGCGTGAGTATTGGAATTAGTGCAGAATAATTGTACTTTTGTTCAAAATCCTACTTAAAAGTTTTGCTGCCAAACCGATAGCCTGTTAGCATTTCTACACTTATTGTGACTACGGTCATGAAATGGTTGCAAGGACAGTGATATTTCAGGCTTTAAAGACAAGGAGATTTTTCTTAAAACTACTGTGTTTGTCAATAGCGTTTCAGCGTGGACTGTCTTGGAAGTACATGGTCCTAACATGGTACGTGGCAGGGTATGGTTCAACTTCCCAGTGCTGGTACCTGAAATTGTTGCCAGTGAGCCATCATGATGTCATTCTCCAAGTAGTTTCATGTTTATGGTACTGTTAACCTGAGCGTGTGGAGTCATGTTCTGCATGCTGGTATGTGAAGCCCTGCTCAGTAGACTAGGGTTAGCTTAATGCTGTTGGCTAAACTGACAGTATGGTCACTTACCAAGTTATGAAATAACTGACCGTTTTAGAAACAAGTCAACCACTTCCAGAGTTTTAACTGGAAACTAAATATTTTGAAGTTATTTTAGCAACTGACCCTTATGTGGATTTTTATCCTTCAGTTCTGTAGGTAATGTAGAGATATAACATATTTTCCACTGTACAATATCAAAAGTAAACAGTCTGGCAGGGGAGTGAGGAGGTTTGTTTGAAATTTCTTGGAATTCCTGGCTTGCTGTTGCTTCAGTTTTGGCCGTCTTCAGGCTCACAAAGTCCTGTACTGCATTTACGGATGGTATTTTTGGGAGTTAGGTCATTGTGAACTTTACTCAGGGTTCACAGGTGATATTCCTTCCCTGGATCTTCGCAGCTTTTCGAGCCTTTCATTTAACATGCTCGTCTGTCAGGGACAGATGGCTGATAGTGTTTTCCAGCCATGTGTACGGCATCATTTTGGTAGCTTAATACTCGATTAAATAAAAATTTGAGTACTGCAGAAGGCCATTAAAGTTGTGTGTTTTACATACTTGGAAAAATTGAGAACATGGCTCTGTAAATGCAGCTCTGTGGGATGTACAGATATCCTTTAACAAAACACACAGTAATGCGCATTGGCTGTGGGCACACATACATGTAATGCGTGGTCGCATGCGTGCATGTGGAATTGTGTAGAGGAAGACTGCGGTTTGGCTGTATTTACATTGGCGGCTTTGGGTCCGCTGCTCCCAGAGGTCCTTCGCAAAACACCCATGTGCAGTTTTCATTTGCACAGGCAGATTTTCCTATGTGCTCAAATACTCATGCACACTGCATGTGTTCTCAGCCATGGGAGGGTTTTTTTTTTCCACATCCTGATGTTTCCCTGGTGTAGTGGGAGCTACAGGATGGTCCCAGTCTGCTGGTTGGGAAACAATGGGGACTGCGCAAATCTCTAGGTGTGTCATGGTTTGTTTTTTCAACTTATCAACTCTTTCACGCTCTAAAATTTCACAGAGCCTATCATTTCCTGTTTGTGATAAAGCTCAAAATGAATCGGCCGCTGCTGTACTTTTCCTGGAAAATAAACAGGAAGAAGGTTAATTTTAGATTATAGTTTTTCTTTTTATTATTTTGAATGCTAATGAATGACTTTGTCGTGTGCATTTTATTTTCAGTTAAGTATAGAGTGACCAACGAGTTCATCCTCAGGGAGACACGGTAGACTGAATTCTCTGTAGGAAAAACTCAAACGCTGCCAAGTTTGTTAAGCCGAAGCTGACAGCAAATGATATTAAGAATTTAATGAAAACCATCATGTTTGTTCGGTTCTCCTGTGGGGCAGTTTTTGGCTGCTGGACAAGTGACCAGATGTGTGCAATTAAGCCATCGTTGGGGTGCAAGGGAAGGAAAGCTGGAAATGGAGGCAGCAGTGGTGGCCCAGGGCATGCTGGGATTGCAGCTCCCGAACAAAAATGGAATCACCTGCCTTGCATGACGACAGTGGGCTTCAGTTTCAAGTGCCCAGTTGTCTAGTTTGATCGAATAAGAGAATGGTGGACCCTGCTTTAACTTTTGCCGGTTGTTGTGGTGCCTGGAAAAACCACCGGCCCAGTTTTATGGACTCACTTCCAGATCCCACCTGTAACTGCGGAGCTGATTTCCTGAGCTACGACTCCAGGTCTTCTGGTACAGGAAGTTAAAGTGTTCAGCCCTGAATTTAATGTAGAACATGTTCTATTTTATTCCTGTTCCTACTAAACTTGTTTTTTGTCAGTTTATGAGAAAATTATGGCTGTGTCTGCCAAAGCACCTTAAACCAATTGGTCACTGTTCTGGTTTATTAACTGCTGCTCAACCCATGGTGTTATTAGGGTAGCACCAGTAGAAGTACGTCAGGCCTGTCTTCTAACATTTAACTTGGTTCCCCAAGGTAGACCCTTCCTGTTAGTACTGACCATTTCCCATCTCATCCAGCATCTGCTTGGAAGTCTGTGTCACCCACCACTCTTAGGGGGTTCAATTGCATTGTTTCAGTAATGCTTCAGCTGTGGTGCCGTTCCAGTTTTCTGCCCAAATGTCTGTGTTCACATTGGTCTTTAACCGTGCCCCTCCTGTTGAAACGACACGCGAAAAGCTTTTCCATGGCACTCAAAATGACCTCCCCATGCTTGGTCCCTTTCTGTTCAAATATTTGTCCTTTTAGCCAGTCCTGCAGGCTGCTGTTCTCGTCACACCATGGCCCTGTCAGTGCCGGCTAATAAGAGGGTGTGATGGTAGTGATGGGGGGGGGGGCAGACACCACATGGTCAGCATCGGCAAGTGCCCAAGCACAGGGATGGCCGGTTGGGCACGTGTTTGAAAGGGACCGTGTGATATGTGGATAGCAGCCAGACAACAAATCTTCGTAATTCTATGTTGGAAGGTTGTACGGTTGGTATCTGTTGAAGGTAAACAGCATTTGCTATAAGGTGTTTGTGTGTGTGTGTTATTGGTTGTGAGAGTGCAAGCACAGATTTAACACTGTTTGGCTGAATGTTCAACACAGGTAATGGTTGTCTTCAAAGCACTGCTTTTTCAGTTCATTCACAAAAGCTTGTAGAATTGTTAGGCAAGGTCCGACGTGAATACATTATACCTTGAATATAATAATAAAGGAGGCGTGTCTTTTTGGAGTCTGACTGCACTTAAAGGAACACAATGACGACTTTGCAGAACCTCTCATATCTGTATTACATGGCAAAATGTGTGATCAAGCATCATGACAAGGGCGCAGATTTTACCGCTTTCAGATGCTTCTTTGCTTTAAATATTTTATTTCCTTATGAAAAAAATCTTTGAACTAAAGAATTATTGTTGCATAATGTTAACCCTTTAACAGCTGGTAACAAAAATCTGTTGTCTTCAGTCATGTATTATGTACACGTTTATGTGATGCAACTTGTAATACAGTTTACCCAATTACACACAGTGTTTAGTTTGCATAACTCATTTGTGCCCTTAAAGTCCTAGCTGAACAAACTGCATTTTGTTCAGCTGACTTCCCACTTTGCAGATATCTCACCTTGGATGTCTTCATTGTCCTGTTAAAATTTCAACTCGGAAGAACATTAGCCAGAGGTTAAAATGAAGCAACTCAAAAAGCTTAAGCATGTAGCTGGTCTGATGGAGATAGGTGAGTTTGTCTACCAGCCTGTTTTCAATAAGAAGGATGGGCTCGGTCGGTTATGGGTCACCTGGTGACTGAATCGAGCTGAGGGTCTTGTGTCCTACAGGCATGTCTGCAGTGTGACCTCTGCTCTGGGAAGGAACCTAGATTCCCGACATTTGTTCATTTCAGCTAAAGATCTTATTTTTGCAGTTCAAAAAATTGTTTTCACACATAACAGAAGGAAAGTGGAAAAACATCCGATAATCAAAGCCGAACGCAGGTCTCTATACAGGAAATTGAACTGCACTTATTTGTTCTGCAGGGTGGAGGCTTGGCTGTTTTTCCAGTTTACAAGGTCCGAGTTTGCCACAAAAAGCTGAAGTCAGTTAGTGATATTTGTATTTAAGTGTTTTGTTTTTCCTTTTTAAGCTGCTGTTATTTGGACAAAGGCTGTATCACCTATTGCCAAAACCTGCATTTAATCCTGGCAAGCCTTTTGCCTAAAGTGTTTTCCATGCCATCTTGAAGTGGTGGGCCCACCAACAGTGATAGTAAGGATGAAATGCACAAGTGGAGAACGAATGAACTAAGATGCGTTTTAGAAGCATGGCAATGTCATAGAGTTCTCGGTGACATTTGCCGACAAGTAAACGCTGGAGGGTTGTGATGCTGTAAACAGAGAGGAGCTGAGCTACGCGCCGTCGTGGTGGTGCAGGGACAGTCAGGAGCCACTTTGAAAAGGCAGGGCCAGCACGGTGTCACGTCAGCACTTTCTGTCGTGGCTAGCGAGAAGGTGCAGATGTGCTAGCCTCAGGGAGGGGGTTGCCTGCTGGCTTTTTGTTGCAGGTATGTGAGGAAGGCCTTGCCCTGAGCCAGGGCCCTCAATGGCTGTGCTATGCTACTCATTGGGCCTGCCCTATCTTCCTTTGAAAACACCTGTTGTTTACCTTGGGTCCATAAATCCAGTGGTACAGTCAGGCTATGGAAAGACAAACACGTTAGCTAGAGGTCAACCTTCGAAAAGAGAAACCTTTTTAAAAATTACAAAAATGAAACAGGGAAAATATGTTTTCAGATTATTCCAGAATGAAAAAGTGCATTCAGCACCTTCTGGGTGGTAAGAGAAAAAGCCTTTCACTTTATATTTTAACTTAAGTTTACAAATTGAACCTAACTTCTCCAATGCTAAAATTCAGAATGAATCCGGGGTATCTTCCAGGACTTGAGACAGCCCTTTAAATTCTAAAAAAACAGTGCCCTCACCTTGAATGGCATGTGTTTTTTCTTTCCATGAAGCTCGCGACATTTCTATTACCCTCATATAGAAGGTTCTAGATGTGCAGTTGTCTCAGGTGAATGAGAGCTGTTAACTTGTTAAAATAATGTGCATGGGTACTCTTTAAGATCACATTTCATGGAAAGCCTGTCCCTGTACCTTAAGGCCCTTTGGCTTTGTGTACATTTCTCTAACTACCCTGCCGATAGCAGTTAAGGGAGTACCATGAAGTGGCTGCCTTTACAGAAATCGACTGTAAATTCCTGTCACCTTCCAGGGTAACAAACAGGGCTGCAGGAAAGGCACTGTCGGGTTAGCTTCCTCATCTGAAAATCTCTTCCTTAACTCTTATTCACGTACAGTCCAAAGATACACAATTTGTGTCCTCAATGAAAGATTTCTCGTCCCAGTTTTTAAACAAGCTTAAAAGTTACCAAGTCTGCGGTGGATTGGCGACCTGCCCTGGGTGTACCCTGCCTCTCGCCCGAAGTCGGCTGGGATCGGCTCCAACTTCCCCATGACCCTGACGGATAAGTGGTATAGACAATGGATGGATGGATGGATGGATGGATGGATGGATGGATGGAAGTTACCAAGTTGGAGATCACTTCTGGGTTTGTAACCGTAATGTTACACAATTTTTTTTCTTTTTGACTGCTCCAGAAGCAGGCATCTAGAGAGTGTAGGGGGTTCTGTCCAAAACACCAAAATATTTTATGGGCTTTTGAGCAGAAAAAGCAGCTATTTTGAGCAGTAAGGCTAAGGTTACACAGACCGATGTACACCAGTGTACTCCCGGCTGAGGGTTGTATTATGGTAACATACTGTATTACTGCTCAGTTTATTCGCCTACGGTTTGGTAATGCTGAGCGAACAGTGCGGTCTTATGGCATTCTGAGAATTTAAGATGATCTGGAAATCACTTGATAGAACCTCCTGCAATACTTGTAGGTAAAACATTTATGAAACCAAAGAAGGACGTATGGACGGAGATGTGAATGTCGGGGAAGTTGGCTCTGTGAGAGTCGGGGAGCTTTTTAACGGTCTAGACGCCCATGCAGATTCTTTCACGGTTTTACTGCAGTGTGAATTCATATTGCAGGAGGGCAGTGAATAGCAATGGCAGCTGTTTAGGCCCCAAAAGAGGTGAAATAGAGGCTGCGTTGTGAAGCGCGGGATTTGAGAGAAGTCCAAGGCTGAATTATTCAGAGTTTTCCCTCATGGGGCTCCTGTCAGTGAAGTAACCGTTACTGTAAGTCACGTCATCCCCAATAGGTCCGAGTTGCCCGGAGCTTTGGTAGTTTACTGTACGGCTGCTTTGTATGCTGACGTAAGGGGAAACGTGAAACTCCAGAGCTGACCTTCACTGCTTCCCTGTCCCATATGTCACTCACACATCCACCTGTGTGAAGAGGATAACTTCAGGAAATTACACACCAAGCTAGGCCAAACTGGTGCCACTGGCATCAGATGTAAAACGTGCAGTATTTCACTATATCAATGTGTCAGTCTGTGCTTGTGTAGGTCTTCCTTTTTTCCTAAGACACCCTTACCTAGGAACATTTACCAGTGTTACCAAACAAAACGACTGACCAGTACTTTGCGGTTGACTGGACTGTAGGTCTGCACTGTCGCCGGGACTGGTATCGTAATTAGGGACTATCGTGTAACAGAGGATTGCAGGTTCTTGAGAGGATCCTGGTTGTAGAGTTAGGTTCTTAGCCTGAGCTCCTCCAGTAAAATGTCAATCTGCATAAATAGGTTAAAATTGTTAATAGCTGTGGAACTTAGTGCTCAGGCCTGAATTGTTTCCACACCTTGACTGCCTCCCCTTTCCCTCCAAAATACTCCCTGGTTGGCAGCTGGCTCTCTAACCGTCCTCTGGGAGACCTTGGGAGTGCAAGGTGAGGGATGTTTGACAGCTGGGACTGCAACCATTTGGCTGCTCGCACCTGGGAACATGTGTGCTTTTGACAGGATGGGGGCCATTGAAGATTTAGAAGTGGTCATGCAAAGTTTTCCATTAAAACCTGGAAGCTTCAGTGCATCTCCAGCAGAGATAAAGCATTATAAATTCAGTTCTGTGGGATTAAAAAACAAGCTTCCCTGAAGTTCAGCTGGTCTCATCAGGCTGGGCTTGGAATACAGCTGGAAATTGGATATGAATGCGAAATGTGAAATGTTTATAATGGAAGCAAAAACTGAGCTTTTTTTTTTTTTAACTGCAAAGGGAAAAGTGTTAGTGAAATTCCAGTATTTATGCAATTTGAGGCTCATGTTGGTGTCAACAAAACCACTGACGTTTCTAATGACATTAGAAGTTATTACAATAGCTGTCTCTGGATGATGTAGAGTTTTATGGCTCGTTCATAAAACTGAGATGATTGTAAATCAGAATTACATACTTAAAATGAAGTGTTTCACGTGTCATTAATTTGGGAGAGTAGCTTGGATGTAAATGAGGCATTTAACAAACCTTTTCCCCAAGCCAGGAAGACCGCCATTCGTATTTAAACTGGAACAAAAGTGCAATCAGATGCATGCTAATTACAGCTGCTAAATTTTCTCTGGCTGTTCAGTGTCATTAAAATAAAATAACCCTCCACTGCATTTTGTCGGGCTTTGTGGGGCTCACCTCCGCTCGCAGCTGCCGCGGTGGGATGGCTTGTGCCTCCCGCTTTTACTACAGCTCGGTTTCCCCATTGAAAATGAGAGCCGGCAGCTTTAGTTTGGAATGTGATGTCCCCTCACCCAGGGTGGCTTTTACACTGCTTTGGCATTGAGGTACAGATCTACAGTCATTCCCATGGACCGTTGAAAGAAAAATACATGTGGGGACCTGGCCGGTAGGCATGCATTTCAGCCATGTAACTGTCCATGCTTGGGAGTTAGGTGGCCATAATGAAGTGACAGGTATAGAAGTTTCACAAACTGCACTGTCAGCACTGAGAGAATGGACTGCAGGCATTGTATACAGCCCATAACTGTTATACTTTGAATGTACATTTAAAAAATTAACGTGTCTTTCCCTCAGGTTTTAAAATGCGAGATGTTCGACTTTTGAACTTTCAATTCTTTGAATGTACAGGTTTTGCTTTTCTGTTCCAATGTGTGATGTATTCACACTGTGCATTCAGCGGACCTGAAAGAACAGTCGGATTTGCATTCCTGGAATTCTGTTGTTCTGATTCTCACGGTTGGCTGATGCGCAAATTCGCAGAAAGCACAAGTGTTTACAGGTTAGCGGCCTTGGCAAACACGGATTGCAGTGTTTGGACTCATTTTGAAGTCTTGGGTGGTCATAGTAAATCTTCTCTGAAGCACACATAGTGTAATTTACCCCTAATGACTATACTGCTCATTCAGCTTATGCACCTGACATAAGCGACTTTTATAAATGCTTGTGAAAGGGGAATAACGGGGGAAGCCGGGAGGTCAGGGTCAGGACCCTCTATATACCTGCTGGTAACGAGAATTGTTTAAAGTTGGGGTTTGGAAGTTCTGCCCCGGCTCTCACAGGTTTTACATCTACAAGATGAATATTTGTTTTCTCTCTGGTTCATCTGCCCATCAGCCATTAGGCCAGGAGAATGCCAGACAATCTCACCCTGTTCCATACTCCGATCGATACGTGTGCCACATAGATCTCGTCGCCGTAATAAAGAGTCACCTTTCCTTCAGATAATATCGGTAAACCACATTACCACGTAATTCTCATCTTTCTATCATAGGTGTGGATGGGGAAACACCAGATTATTTTATTCATCCCTGGCCCTATCTTCGTGCCCATTCAGAGCAAGAGGAGACTTGAAATCACTCGTAAAGCAGCCAAAGTGCGGGGGAGGTAGCATAGGTTGAGGAACAGCGAATGAGCTGAACGGTGTCAGTGTTTCTCCAGCTTGGCCATCACACTGCCAGGTTCTCAGCAGCCCCGATCCAGGGAAAGCACAAGTTATTGTAATAGAACCCCATAAAACTTACACCCTTTTGATTCCTCACTTATAAGCTTTTTAACGAGGCTTCTCTTGTGTGTGTGTTTCCGCTCCAGGGCGTACGGGACGGTTCACCAAAGCCCTGCTCTGCACCAGCGTGCTATTCCTGCTGGCTCATTTAACCTTCCAGATATGCTTGCACACCATCCCACAGCTGGACCAGGAGCTGGGACACAACTGTAAGTGAACTTTGACCCCCTGTTGCAGACACATTTCCAGGCTCCTCTGTTCTTCAAATGCCATCCTGATGCCCTGTAGAAGGTCTCTTAACGATCAGAGCCACACTGGTCGCCTGCGGTCCGTTGAAACGCATCAGCATGCTCTGACTCCTGCGGCCAGGCAGCGATGTGAGGAATGCTCACTGTCTTTGCTTGTTCTTGTTTTTCGACAGGCAGCTCTTGGGAGACTTTATCTCGCCACATCGGAGTATCCAGGTACGTGCTTAGGAACGTTCAAGTTTGTTGTTTTTCACACGTTGCTACTCACACCTCTTTAAAGTGCTACTTTGTTGATGCTGTGCATTTGCAGCGCTGCATTGAGGTATTTTATGTAAAGGGGATTTTCTACTGTGCTTGTATGTATGTGTAACCCAACCCCCTCTCCCCCAAAAAAAATAGGCTACCCCTGAATGATCCCTGGGTGGTGGTGCGTTTACTGGCTCCAGACCTGGGTATCTTCCTCATCTCGCTGATCACCCTGGTCCTTGGCAATTGGTTGCTGAGGGAGAATGAGAGAGACCCGGAGCTAGAGGGTACAAATGAGGTGAGCTGAGCACAGGACCTTACCCATTTTTAGGACCCTTCCCACTTGGCCTGGCCTAGAACATTGTCCATCAGCATGGCGATCAGTGCTTGAGAGACGTAGAGAGACGGACGGAGGACCGACAGACGTGCAGAGGTACGCCTGCTTGTTGTCTGCTCATTCTGAATCACTCGTCAGGGTGATATGGTTTCCTGACTGCCATCTCAGGAAACGAAAGCAGCAGAGGCGTCGCGTGGCAGTGAATCCGGTGGCGTGTGACATTTCTTCAGCCCTCTCCGAGTGGCACAGCCCAGTCCTCCCCTCGTGCAGCCAGGCTCTTGTTAAACAACGGAAAAATAACGCAGCTTTAATCTCCTGGTGCAGGTTCAAAACATACAGCTATGTTTGCTGTTTGACTGCCATCTTCACAGCAGGTAGAGGGCCCTAATTGCTGTCTTTGTTGACATGGAACTTTCGAAGCACAACTGACACGACCGTCATGTGATTGTAGATCCGGCTGAGAGGTACACAGGAGTGTCACGCAATGCTCCTCACATGATGAGAAATGTTGTGTGCAGAATGACACAGGCCGTCTTCATATAAAATGTGAAGAACACCATTGCTCATCACCGAGACAATGAATGCTGGCAAATGTGAGTGGCAGACTTTCTAACGCCCCTGAAGAAGAATGACTTCCTCTTTCCTGTGGTTTCTTTTGAAAACCATATGAAAAGCTAGAGCCCAACTTGCCAGTGAGTCTTGCAACTTCTTTTGTATCTTTTTACCTCTCTGTTAGTGGCTCACAAAGCTGGCCTGAGGATTTTAATTGTTCTTTTTCTCTGTGTGTAACGAGGTGCTTACTGTAATTCCTTACTGGGACACCGGCAAGAGGCTGAGGTAATTGGGTGGGCTCAGTGTCGGTTGGTGACAAAGGACTATTGTTAAAGCCACTAGGTTTCCTGAACCATGGCGTCGGAGGCTGGCACAGCGGGAGAGAAGTGATACTCAGCAGCCACCGGCACAATGCCAGTTCGCCTTCGTTTATGGCTTCTTGCTCAAATACAAGCTGCTTCCTCTTTAAAACAAAAGGAAAGAAAAAAAAAAAGCCAGTGAAAATTTTGACAAGTCCCCTCTGATAGTCAAGTAGATTTTTTAGCTTTTGCTTTTCTTGTTCTCATTAAATTTGACTGCCACTCACTCTGTGTTCTCGATCTCTTTTCCTCTTTTCTATTATTACTCGTTCTCTCTTTCCTTTCCCTTCGGCTGATCCTCCTGCCACGTGCTTCTGCCTGCACTCAGCACAGCTGGCAAGGGTGCCGCAGTGTCGTCCCCGTTGCCAAGGCAACTACAGAAACAAACATTTACAGCCTCAATTATTGTTAGTGCAGAAAAAATAGAATGCTTTCTTAGGCCCGATTAATGAATAAGCCTTTTTTCTACCCTGATGTACTATAGACTGAAATGCATCATCAACGGAAATCAGTTAATCTACTGACTTTAAATTATTATTTTTTAGCTCTAAGACGACTTCTACTAACTCTTTTCACCTATAAAATTCTCTTGAAATGAGAAGCCTGGCAGGTGTTGGGAGTCGTTTGTACTTGCCAGCATAAAATGAATTGAACAATGACTGCCATGTGTTGAAGACGCCCAGAATGCTCCACCAGCAAAACACCATACCGAATGGGCCATATGGACCAGATTCTGGCCTCAGGTCTTGGTCCGGTCCCTGTGTCTTTCGACCAATTGGCCTCTGTAGAGGTGGTCCGTGGGCGGACTTTGATGTGGGTGCTGGGTCTGTGCCATACTTGGCATACATGTTCGTTTGGGGAGCAGGCCAAGGCTAAGCTGTCATCTGGCTTCAGTTATCGCAGTCGTTGAGCATTGCTCAACACAGCGGTGGAAAGGGAACCCATAATCCCTTGACACCTCAGCACACACATGTACAACACTGCTGGCAGTGTTCAGGACAAGCAGCCATTTCCCAATGAAGGTCTTTCCACTGATTTCAGAACGGTTTTGAATTGGTGGCGGATGTTAGTATATTAAAGCTAACAGTTTACATTAGCATCCAAAAGGGAGCAGCACAGCTGTGTCGAAGGTCAAGGGTGTGAGGTCGTGCTTTTGGGTTGTTCCCACTAAATGAATTCCTGTTCAGTATTTCAGATCCTGTAAGGTTTCTGTGGGAAATGAATTGTATGGTTTAAACTTCTGCCTAAGTTGGATAGCTGGATGAATGACTCTGACTAACCAAAGCAAAGAGACAGTGTCTGTATAAACAGCTGCTTCCTGGGTGCCTGTCTGGTTAGTAGCTCTTCGTGGGCATTTCAGTTTTGTCTGTGGGATTGAGTCTTGAGTCAGCCTTGCTGTCAGAGTGGCCATTTGCAAAATTCTTAGGTACTTGTATTAACATTTTCATGATGAGGCGTTTCAAGGGTTTGGACTGACAAGCTTTGGTTTGTTGACACTGGTAGTTCTACCAATAGCTGGCAATTACTTTGTAAGCTCTGGATGTGAGATGGTGGGGGGGTGTGGGAGAAGCGGGGGCTGGAGAGGAAGTATAGCAGCTGACCTCGTAGCTGAATTCCCGCTGTGGGCTGGGAATGTCATGGCCAGTCACATGTTGCTTCTGTGTTACTTGTCTTAACAGGATAAGGAAAGAATGTGTTTTAGTTAACCACCTGTAAGCTGACTGCTTCTTGGCTTCTCTGTCTGTAAATATTGTTAATGCATGGGGTAGAACTGAATGCAGTGTCTGCAGGTGCCATGGGGGGTGGGTGTAACTGGATCACTAGCTCAAACCCTTGTGCCATCCAGCCTTGAATTCACTTTGGCGGGGGGTGGGGGTGTCCTCAGTTCATGTGGTCAACACCTCATTATTTGGTGTGTCTTGTTGCCATGGTTTGTCTGCAGAGCCTCTTCTATTTTCTCATTCCTGTGTGTTTCAATTTTACTCTTGGGGAGGTTTTCAATGTCAGGGAGTCCCTGGCTTGTAAAACAGTGAGAGTGAAGGGGGTAGACAGTGCTGTGTGAATTTAAAACCATTTATAGGGGGCTCCTTATAACTGGTGCAAAAATCTGGATTGTTTTTGAATATCCATTCATCGTCTATCCAGTTATCCCAGTCAGGGTCACAGGAGGGGCCTGGAGCCTATCACAGGCAGCAGAGGGTACAAGGCTGGGGTACAACAGGGATGGTATGCCAGTCTATTACAGGCTATTACAGGGTACAAGGCTAGGGTTTACCAAGGATGGGATGCCAGTCCATTACAGGGTACAAGGCTGGGGTTCATTAACGATGGGATGCCAGTCCATTGCAAGGCACATACACACTCACACACACAAACATACCCTATGGAGAATTTATAGATGCTGGTTAGCCTAACTACATGTCTTTGGACTGTGGGAGCAAACCCACATAAGTGTGAAAACATGCAAACGGCACACACAGGTCAATTTTGGAATTTGGACTCCTAAGCCTGGAAGATGGAGTTTTAAGAAAAAATTATGAACTATTGAATGCAGAAAAACCCTTTATAAAGACTTCAAGTGCCTCAGTCATTATGCACCTGCTACAGTAGTTGGAGCGATGCAGTTTACCTTATCCAGAGGATCCATGCTATTATATTCTTCTATAACAATGACACAAAATAGAATGAACACTATTCCTGCCTTTGCAAGGTAAAATCAGTCATTATGGGGTAAATTACCTAGCAGAGTTGTAGTTCCTAAGCCATTAAGTAATGTAATGTTTTTATTGCACAGAGTAAATGTCCTCTGTCCTTCGGCCCACAGAGCCTTTGTGTGTAATTTTTTGCTTGTTTTTGCTAGGACATTTTCTTTCTTCCCCAATTTCAAGTACCATTGTCTTGTCTTTGGTGCCTCCAGGCATTGTTCAGCAAGAGATAAGGCATGATTAAATGTGGGGGGGGGTATGGATCTGGATCATTAGCCTCTTTGTCCGTTTACTCATGGGGGGGTACAGTGTGCCTGTATCTTTTATTTTATTTTTTTTTTTCCCCTTCACACCACCTATGCAAAAAACACCCAATTGCCAGGCTAGCTGGCCGAGCCAAAGCAAACACTTGGGCAGGTCTTGTCTGAGGATGAGCTGGTCTATCGAGGATATCCACAGACATTCCAGAGGTCACCTGTCACATGACCTAGCAGGAAGTCTTCCCGGGTCCTTTATTCCTTGGCAAAGGTATCCTTAAACACAGGAAATTTCATAGTGAGCTTAGCAGTGTTGACAATGCTGGCTGGACACAATGTACTCCAACCCCTGTGAACAATGAATACTATTCAGTGGTTTTGCTGTGGACAACACAGATGTGAGGCTTACATTTATCTTGGCTTGATGTTTTGCTTGGTGGTTCAGTATGTAGCACTGTGGCCTAATGCGACCAAGGCTGTTGGTTTGAATCTTGCCTCTGCTCTGTGTTTGTTTCCTCTGTGTTACAAATTCTTTCTGTGTCTTGCAGGTTTCTTAGCAGTATTCTGGTTTCTGCCTGCAGCCTAAAGATATGCAGGTTAATTGGCATCTCTAAAGCACTAATTGTGTGTCCTGTAATAGACTGGCGTCCTGTCCAGGGTGTACCCCAGCCTTGTGCTCTCTGGGATACGCTCCAAGCCACCCATGACCTCAACCAGGATAAGTGGCTTGAAGATGGGTGGGTGTTTGTGTTGGAAATTAGGAAGAGTTATCACGAGAAAGACAGACAGTGACATCAAGGGGACCTCTGGGCTGACACTGTCATTGTAACTGTCACCTGTAATCCTCACGTCTCGCAGCGACTGACGGTGATTGTCATCAGGACTGAGTCGGCTGTGTGCCGTGGAATTTATGCCTGTCTTATTTACTTCATCCATTATACTGGGAGATGAGTTTATGTGCATTCCTCCATAGCGCTTGGCCTTTCTGGTCTTGTTCTATATGTGGAAACTCAGAAGGCTCTGACAACAATGGCATTCAGTTGAGTCTCTATTCCTTGCAATTCTGGACCACAATCCCACTGTAGAAGGAGCAGAAAATCATTTCAAAAGATAGCAAAGCAGCACATGGAACGGTCATGGACTAAGAGCATTCATCCTATTAAGGTCCTGTCACAAAGAAACTTTGTTAGTAATCTGGGCCTATAATGTGTTCACTTTGCTGCAGATCCCACTGAATGGTCAGTGTTTCAATTGTACGGGAAAACATAAGGAGGTTACATTTTGGGTTAAATAAATACAGTGTAATGACAAAACCTAACTACATATTTGTATACACAGAACAATAAGTATTGGCCTCAGTTTACACTTAAACAAGATACGTGTGTATACATTTATGTACATTTATCTTTAACACATGTGCCCTGCCTCTTAACCCAGCCACTGGGGGTGCACGGACCAGTGTATTCCTTTGTGCCAGTCCCAAGCCCAGATAAAAGGGGAGGGTTACGTCAGGAAGGGCATCTAGTGTAAACATTTTTTTTTTTTTTCTTCCCAAATCAAATATGCGGACAACAAAACAGATTTCCATACTGGATCGGTCGAGGCTCGGGTTAACAACGACCGCCACCAGCACTGTTAGCCAATGGGGTGCTGGTGGAAATTGGGCTACTGTTGGCCGAAGCCGAAAGAGAAGAAGAGGGGGAAGGCGTCTCCGGAGGCAGGAGGAGAGGACAAAGGTTAGGAGAGTAGAAGTGAGGGTAGGAACTTTGAATGTTTTCAGTATGACTGGTAAAGGGAGAGCGCTAGCTGATATTATGGAGAGAAGGAAGGCTGATACATTGTGAGTCTAAGAAACCAGATGGAAGGGGAGTAAGGCCAGGTGTATTGGGGGTGGGTTCAAATTGTTCTACCATGGTGTGGATGGGAGGAGAAATGGGGTAGGGGTTATCCTGAAGGAACAGTATGCCAAGAGTGTTTTTGAGTTGAAAAGAGTGTCAGACACAGTGATGAGTATGAAGCTGGAAATTGAACGTGTGATATGCCCCGCAAGTTGGGTGTGAGATGGATGAGAAAGAAAAATTATGGAGTGCATTGGATGAAGTGGTGGAGCATGTACCCAAAGGAGAGAGATTAGTGATTGGGGCGGATCTCAATGGGCATGTTGGTGAAGGGAACGGAGGGGAAGAGGAGGTGATGGGTAGGTATGGTGTCAAGGAGAGGAATGCAGAAGGTCAGATGGTAGTAGATTGTGCGAAAAGGATGGACATGGCTGTGGTGAATATGTATTTTGTACAAGGCAAATACACCTGGCGACACAATCAAGTGTTAAAGTGCTTGGCATCCGAATTTGAGTGCAAGAGAGCAACCATCAACACCATACCTCTCAACAATGCCCCGACAACCCCTAACTTTTATCCGGGAAGGGGAAAAACCAAAGACTGACCCCTCACCTCAGGAGGTAGGACCTCTAAATGCAGCCAGGGATTGGGAAATGCAGGTGGACCTAGGCCAGAGACTCCTTTTTCCAGTGGAGATTGCAACAACCACCCTGCGACCAGACCTGGTCCTCTCGTCCAACTCCAGTATACATGCCTACGTTGTGGAGCTAACAGTCCCGTGGGAGGATGCAGTTGACAAAGCTCATGAACGTAAGAAGCTGCGTTATTCCAACTTAGTAGTGGAAGCAGAGGACAGAGGGTGGAGTGTGAAAGTGCGCCCAGTTGAAGTGGAGTGTACGGGCTTTGTTGCCGGTTCCACAGCCAAATTCTTCAGGGAAGTAGGTGTCAGAGGGCAGGCCCACAGAAAAGCAATCAAAGAGCTAGCCAACACCGTTGAAAGGAGTAGCTACTGGCTGTGGCTGAAAAGGAAAGATGCCACTTGGAGTGCTAAGGGGACCAGCTGACCACGAGACACACATCCGGGTCTGATCAGCCTGTGGTGGGCCTGCCTCAACGGATTGTGTCTTGTAATAAAATGCCGAAACACCCAATGAAGCAAAAGTGCACAACTGACGATGTGTTCTTGTGATGGCAACGTCACCTAGTGGCCATCTCCAAACAACCCCCATGGAAGACAATCGTGGTGCAAAAACACTAGGGATTGTAACATCCAGTCTTTTCCTAAATCTTTAAGAAGAGGGAAGAAAACAGAGTGACATACAAGAGTGGAGGAAGATGCACACAGGTGGATTATATCCTATGCAGGAGGGTCAGTCTAAAGGAGATCGGAGACTGTAAAGTGGTGACGGGAAAGCGTAGCTAGGCAGCATAGGATGGTGGTCTGTAGGATGACTTTGGAGATCAAGAAGAGGAGGAGAGTGAGGGCAGAGCCAAGGA
>JAACJT020000007.1:13768866-13799037 GCA_009936485.2 Gymnarchus niloticus
TGGTGAGAGAGGACATGCAGGTGGTTGGTGTGACAGAGCGGGATGCGGAGGACAGGAGGAGATGGAGATGTTTGATCCACTGTGGCAACCCATGACGGGAGCAGCCGAAAGAAAATGATTACATGTGCCCTTCCTCTTCGTGCTTGCTCAATTTGTGTTTGGTCTGTTGGAATAGCATTTTTTCTATTAGTTTGAGCTTAGCTTTGTAATTAAGGGACATTTTTTCCAGTTTCTTGTACTTTGTGTACTCTCTATATTCTTTAGCATGTATATGTATTGATATAATAATGTTGAAGGACTCTGTACCCCCTACATTAAGCTTGATAATGAACAGCATTTACCACAGAGCTAATGAATGTGAAGAGGTGTAGAATGGTCTGAATTTGAACCATACCTTATTTTAGCAGGAAGAAGGCAAGGAGAGCAAGGAGGAAGATGATGAGGAGGAAGAGGAAGTGTTGGGAGATGAGGAATGTCAACCGTCCTCCAGTGAACCCAAGGAGGGCCGATCCCATGCTATGCGCGCGGCCCTCCTGGCAGCACGACTTCGAGTCAGGGCCCTCAAGTTCCTATGTGACCTGGGTCAGGTCCTGGCCATTGTTCTCCTGGCCCTAGCTGGTAAGAACCATGTTCTGGGGGGAGCACGTCACCACCTGACACACTGTCTTGTACATCAGATAATACAGATGTTACATTAGCCTTACAGTTCAGAAAATATGGCTGATGTAAAATAGGCACAATGTAGTACCCCAGTGATAGCTGTAGGAAGGGCTGATATTGGCATTGTTGGCTGGTCAAGTTTTTGATAATTCTTTTGTTTTTGTGTGTGTGATTAGGGATCACCCTGCCATCTGCTTTCTCAGCTGTCTACTACCTACTGTTCATCGGTATCTGCACCTGGTGGGCCTGCCATTTGCCCATCAGCCGGCTGGGTTTTAATGCCTTGTGCGTGATGGTGGGCTTCTTCACAGCAGGACACCTGGTCTGCATCTATGTGTACCAGAGCTCCTATGCCCAGGGCCTCATCCCCCCAGCCAGCCTTTGGGCCAGGTTAGTGTGTGAGGTCATCTAATTTGAAAGAACCCGGAATAATCCTACATTAGAGCTCTACTCATACTGTTTTCTCTACAAGGACTGAACACTTGGTACGCTGAAAGTGTTTGAAGAACCATATTTGAAATCCCTCCCTACTGCCAAAATGGTGCGCTGTAGAGCCTGTCTGTCATTTTGCAGTACTGCTGGAATTCTCAATGGCAAACCTAACTATATAGTGCACTGTAAAATACCCACAATGCACTTCACATTGTAGTGTACAAACAATGTGCATTAGCATGTTCTGTGTATACCTTAATGCAATGCTCAGGTGACATTTCTTGTCAACTCACTGTCCCTAATACAAACAAGATGGTAACTTCGTATACAAATGTAAACACAATTTAAAAAGTTGAAACTTAGAATGAAACCAATGATCTCTACAAAGACTAAAATTGACATTTCGCTTTTAAATATAATAATTTAGTAGTGATAAAATACATTAAAACATTACATAATTTAAAAATTACAGGCTTATAAATCATATTCAATTTATCTCCTTTATTCTGTGTATGTCATTGGTGAATTTTACTATTCACGAATGTGAGGTTACTAGGATACCGGCAAAAAGCATCTTGGGACTTGGCGTCCAACAGCGTCAGTTTGTGTCACTGGCTAATCCCCTGTATAGTGAACTATGTAGGTTTTAGTATATAGTGAGTGAGTGAGTGAGTGAGTGAAAAAGTGGACCATTCTGAATACAGCCATGGACTCATGCCTGATTACTCTAACCTTTGTCATGTTTTATGCAATATGTTGATGGAAAAAAGGAATGCTGTCTAATGATGAGGATGTTAGTGCCACGTATGTTCTCACCTGTCATACCTCAAAGGTGGGAGGAGGATAGCTATTTGTGGAATGTTATTGACTGTCTGCCTTTTGGAATGTGCTCTCATGGAATGCTGGCTGGGTTCAGAGCCCTCTTAAATCAGCCCCCCGTCATAGCAACTGGAGGTTCCCTCCATGGGAATCCCATACCACACCCTGGGTGCCTTTCAAGGGTCAGTGTTCACTTGGCCAGGTAACATGGGGCAGACTACTCAAATGAGAAATGTATTGTACCCATTTTTCTCACCTATGCCTATCTGCCATGTTAGGCCAGAGTCAAGGCTACATTGCCAACTCAGGTCATACCACATAACCTTATTTTAAAAGTGAATAGACACACCATGTGTTGGCTCAGGAGGTAGACAGCTATGCACATGTGTATCCGTTTTGCTTGTAAGAGTGCCTGAGGTGCAATACTTGGCATACTTGCGCGAGCTTGGAGGTCCTTCTTCAGGTTGCATTCTGTATCTTCCTCAGACTCTTCGGCCTCAAAGCAATTCTAAATCCGGGAAACTGCTCTACCGCCTACGATCTCATCGTGAACACGGAACATGAGTGGCCGGTGTATGCAAACCCTGGGATCCTTCTGCTGTTGTACTTCGCCATGGTGACGGTGTTTAAAATGGGAAGCCATCTGTCCCCTGAGAAGGTTCTACTGACTTTACAATATTGCACGCTATGGAGTCATAATGTACCAGTGCTCAATCTTTCAAGTTGATAACATCTTATAAATCCACATATCTGTTTATAATTTTAATCTGTATCATTATGAGGCACTAGGGGAACACTGTAGCTCAGTGGTTTGCACTTTTGCCTCACACCTCCGAGGTTGGGGGTTGAGTCCACCCTTCACTCTATGTGTGCGGAGTTTGTGTGTTCTCCCTGTGCTTTGCAGGTTTCCTCCTGCAGTCCAAAGACATGCAAATTTGACTTGTTAGTGTTTCTAAATTGCCCATAGCATGTAACTGTGTACCCCAGCCTGTGCCCTATGCTGCCTGGGACAGGCGTCACGGTCCCTACAAAGGATAAATGGTTTGGAAAATGGAAGTATGGATCATGCTTTGAAAGGACAAGGTAATTTTCATAGGCAGACTTCTTAAACTGAGGTGCTTGTTTTTATTGTTTGGAAGCAAGAGGAACAAGGACTGCCCAACAGGACAGAAGTAATTGGATCAGGAACTGAGCAGGTAGAGCTGAGATCTTGGGGACCACAGAGGAAGGAAAATCAAGATGACACTGAGGTGACTTTTCATGAATCTAGTGGCATTTACCCTTAATTGCCTAACAGACAATTTTAGTCTTTTATACCATAATTAATGCCCAGAGGTATTCTAGAAGTGGGTCCTAATATTTGAGCTGTAAGTCCAGGTTTACCTGCAGTTAGTGGAGCTGATGGTGATCTTACCGTTATTTTATTCACCTTCTTCATCTTGTATTACATTGTGGTGCCATGTTCGTTCTAGCAAATGCTGCTAACTGCTGGAGAACTGCCAGGCTGTGATTCTGAGAGTCCCAGGGGTCATACCATTAATGGTTCCAACCACCAGGATCTAGGTGAGAGCATTTTTTCAAACTGAGCTTTACAAGAAATTTAGCCTCTTATTTATACTTTGTCTTCCAATGATTCCAGTTCCCTAACTTGTTGAATTACCCTTGTGCTATCTTTCAGGTGTGAGTAGCACCCCAACTGGTCCTGATGGGGACAATGCCCTTCACATTGTAGGTCGGATGATCATGCAACAAAGCTACGTGTGTGCTCTGATTGCAATGATGGTATGAATCGGCCCTAATTAAATCCTACTAATGCCTTCAATTAAAATTTGTTTGCCTTCTGCTGACTATTTCTATACAATTAAGTTTTGCTTTGTTTTTAAACAATTATGACTCTCCTTGTAATTACCGGGGACTGACTAGTGTGGTAATCGTGGACAAATCATAGTCACTGTTAATATTTGCATCAGTGCATTTGTTCAGTTGGGGGATTTTTAATGTGTGGTCTCCTTATACTGCCCCCTTCAGGTGTGGAGTATCACATACCACAGTTGGCTGACCTTTGTGTTGCTGCTCTGGGCATGCCTGATCTGGATGGTGCGGGCACGCCGCCACTTCGCCACACTCTGCTCGCCCTTTATCCTGTTGTATGGCCTGTCACTGTGCAGCCTGCAGTATGTGTGGGGAATGGACCTAGAGCCAGAGCTGCCCCAGAATGTGGGCACTATGAGCTTGAAGCAGCTGGGCCTGGATCGAATTCCACACCCCTGCCTTCGCCTGGGACCCATGGTGAGGAGGGAGCACCCGGAATTGGAGAAAGTGGGCCAAGGGGGTCATTTTCTTTAACCCCAAACTCATGCTGTCATTTTGTAAAGGTGGCACATACATAATGAATGTTTTGTTTTTTTTTTCCCCCATTTTCTGCTTCTCTTTCCATCTCCCTCAGTTGCTCTACACGTTGACCTTTTGGCTGCTGCTGCGACAGTCCGTGAAAGATAACTTCAGCAGAAAGAAGATCCTGACCACCCCCTTGCAGGAAGTCACTACAGGAGGTCAGAGATGTTTACCCTGCTTGCTGCCAGAATGATGACCACAAAAGTTAATCCAGGCCTTACTGGTCTATCTGTGTTGGTGTAGAACTACAATTTGTCATTAAGCAGACTATTCTTAAATGTTCTCAGTGTGTACTTTGAGCCATTTCCAAAAGTAGGCCTAACTCTTAAAAAAACATTTTTTGCACTTAAGTGTAATGCTGAATGTAGATTCAGTATGGGTTACTATTTTGTGTTTGTACGACTGCCTGTTAACATTAGGTTGGATGATATTGTTAGGTTTTCTAGTAACCACTATATTAACTGTAAGAGAATTGTTCTGCTCATGTTCATTGATTACAACTGCCTGTTTACATTAGGCTACATGACATTGTTAGGTTTTCTGTAAGACGCTCAACAGAAATCAAATTCTGCACTCCCACACTGATAGTGTGGCAGATGAAGTACATGGCAATGCAAATGCAGAGACTTTCCTGGGAATTGGATGTGGTGCTACATTGCTGTGCTTCCTTCCTTCCTTCCTTCCTTCCTAACTACTGAGATACTAGTATAAATTTAGGCAATACTGTTAAATTAGATATTTTTTTGGTCCTAGAGAATGCTGGGAAGAGTGAATCGGTTCTGAAGGTGCTGGGTGAGATGGCAATGAGCTGTTATGCCAAGTACTGGATTTATGTGTGTGGTGGTATGTTCATCATGGTCAGCTTTGCTGGCAAGCTGGTGGGCTACAAGATCGTCTACATGCTGCTCCTCCTGCTCTGCCTTTGCCTCTACCAGGTAAGGACACGACCTAGGGCCCACCCAACACTTCTGTTCTCCTTAATGCATTCTAAGCCCCATCCAACTTGGTCACTGACCTTGAGATGCTGTCGTATGCCACCCGTTCTTTGCCCAACTTACTGTTTTTTATCGCTATACTCTTGTACGCATTCTCTACTCACTCTTTATCATTGACATACTTTTTGCTTCATCCATATTATTCATCAGACCCATGCCTTGACTGCAGTTTTTTCTTTTCTAAGGTGTACTACTCTCTTTGGCGGAAGTTGCTCAAGGTCTTCTGGTGGTTGGTGGTAGCCTACACTATGCTGGTTCTCATTGCCATCTATACATTCCAGTTTGAGGACTTCCCTGGCTATTGGAAGAATTTCACCGGGTTTACAGAAGAGCAGTACGTAAAACCTTTGTTACATATACTTTACATGTAGTTCTATTCAATGTTTGACTAAGGAAGACCCAACACCAAAGCTTGAGGGCTAGGGTCCAGCAGATCTAAAATATGTTCTGATATACTGCTTGATTTGCAACTGTTACATTGTGAGGAGTCTTCCATGCAAAATTGAGTTCAGTAAAGCAGTTAAGAGCTGAGGAAAGATATACTGTACATCCATCTAGGTACAGTTGGGTGCTCCTGTCCCACTGTGACAAAGCAGAGTTTGATGTGAAGTAAGGATGGCTTGTAGTTATGGATTCAAGTTGTTCTCTCTGCAGGTTGGCTGTTATAGGCTTAGAGACATTCCAGCTGTCAGAGCTCTTCACCAGCATACTCATCCCGGGGTTCTTTCTGCTGGCCTGTATCCTGCAGCTTCATTACTTTCATAAACCATTCATGAAGATCACAGACTTGGAGAATGTCACACCGAGTCACAAGTAGGGCCCACATCCATTCATTTTACGGCTTGGTCAACATCGGGCCAAGTCCCATTTCTCCCTTATCTTCTTCTGTTGATGGTCCCAATTCTGGTTGATCCCTGCCTTATTTTCATTACAGCTTTGAGCAGTTTATACCCGTCCCTAACTTGTTAGCTTCCCCATGTGTAATGATGTACTGTTCGTTTAAGAATGTGTGCAGTTACACGTAGGGCCGTCGGTAGAGGGCCTGGACGGCTTTCGGTGTGTGATCGCTCATCCTATATTCCTGATGTTATGTTGGAATGATAAAAGTTTATGACGCTCCAAAGTTAGCATGACTTAAGGAGTTGACTGTTACACACATAACACTACACCCCGCAGGAAGAAAAATACCCGCAGATCAGAGGTACTGCAAGCCACAGTAGGGACAGGGCTGGAAGAAGAGAATCAGGAGTCCGATCTAGGGAGCAACAATTCTGAAGATGAAGGTGAGAATCACATTAATTAGGCATACATGAGCTCCTTCTTGAAGCTCTTCCTGTGTTTCAAATCTTATTGTCCTAGATTTTAAATATGATCTTTGCTGTATTTCTCATCTCTGTTTTTAAATTATTCTGCCCCCTGTGCCACTTCACCAAGGAATAATGCCCAGCAAGTGGGGCCTGGTGATGGACAGGCTGATGGTACTCTTCAGGAAGTTCTCAGAAATCCTGACCCAGGTGCAGACCTTCATCTGGAGAGTCCTAGAGCTGCACGTCCTTAAGATTGTGGCCTTCTTCATCATCTGGGTGGCACTGCTGGAGGTCAGGATTCTGGGCCAAACTTTATAGCATTTAATTAATATTGATTTTGGCCAGGTTGGAGGATGGATAGATGGATTTTTAATAGCATGTAGTAATTTAGCAGTCACTGTTTCATAGACTCGCTGTATTTATCATGGATATATTAGTAGAACATTCATTATGAGAATTTATATCTGTATTTTCTTTTTGGTCTGTACTTTAGTAGTTTCACTGTGCTGCCTGTTGATCTTATGTAATGTGGCATATTCAGGTGGACACAGTAGCTGTTTAACTCCCCAACTCTTTGCATGATCAACTGTGTTCCCTTAGCCCTCGGTGATGAACCTGGTGTTGGTAGTACTCTGGGCCTTTGCCATGCCGTACTCCCGCTTCCGCCACATGGCTTCCTGTCTGTCCACCGTGTGGGTGTGTGTCATCATCGTCTGCAAGATGCTTTATCAGCTCAGCGTCGTCAACCCCCGGGAGTACTCGAGCAACTGCACCATGGTGTGTACAACTGAGCATGCGTGCTGATGGGCATTTCCATGTGTCCAAGTGTAAAACAAAGAGAACGGTTTATTCATTTCATGACAGGACACACACTTACACATGAATGAACATACCCTCAAAACAGACCACAAGTGCTCGAGGCTCTGTGTGTCGAAATAAATTTAATTAGCAAAATTGCAAGCTCTATCGTGTTAAGATGTTTACCTATGGATTTAGTGGCCATTTAAAGAAAGAGCCCTCTTGTCCGTATTTTGGGTATTTACGTCAGCTCTGGCAGAGATTGTAGCTTCATGGGCTCCATGTTGGTAGCTGCATTCAAAATGACTGCAGTTTCCTCTTTCGGTCTGAGGAATTTATTTAGTGGGAGGAATTTTCCGCTGTTGTCTATACTTCTATTTCCTTTTACTCACTGGGATCTCCCTTTGTCTGTATGCAGCCCTTCCCCAATGAGACCAACATGAAATTAAATGAGTTGCTTGATTCTACGCTTTACAAGGACCCCATAGACCCAGCCAACTGGTTTGGATTCAGGAAGGAAGCGACAGCTCTCGGGTACAGCAAGGTGAGGTCCGTCAACAGTGCCCATCTTTCAGAGTGAGAGGGCATCAAGGTTTGGTTGTGCTGCTCATGTCCAATATACTGTAAATTTGTTTTGATTGCACTGCCGTCTGTCATGGCTGTAATTAAACCAAAAAATACAATTTAGCACATTTGTTGTTTTTGGAATTCGTATGGCTTTGTCTCTAAATAGACTTGCAGCTGTCTTGAGCCAAGGGAATATATATTCTGCAACCACTTTACTAGATACACACGCTCATTTACGCCAACAGCCTGATCCTACAAATAGAGAATTATGTGGTTGAGGCTCAGCACATTACGCACACAGATCAAGAGGTGTAGTTACTGTTCAGCAAAGCATTAGAATGGCAATATGCATGATCTAATTGAATTTGAATGCGTTAAGATTGTTGGCGCTACACTTGTTCGTTCCAGTACTTCAGAAGCAGAGACAATCTTTGGGATTTTCATTCTGTATGGCATTGTGAATTAATGGCTTAATTTCAATATCCCAGTCAGTGGCAGTTTTGTGGGAGGAAACACCTAGCCAGTTAGAATGGTGAAAGGGGAATGGCCAATCTCGTTATAGCTAACAGGAAGGCTATAAGTGCCAAAACGTAATGGACCTTGTTGAATGCATGCCTTTAAGAATTTAGGCTGTATTGTAGGCAAAAGGGAGTGCTACTCATACTAGACAGGCGTATCTAATAAAGTGGCCAGTGAGTGTAGAAAACTATTTCTGACACCTTCTGCCTCACTAAACTGCTTTAAATTTAAAAAGTCAAAATTATTCATGTGGAACTGTGATGCTGTACCTGAAGCAATCCTATGGTTTTGTGCCTGGCTCAGAACCACCTGCTGGTGCTGATGCTGCTAGTATTCGAGGCCACGGTGTATCGCCATCAGATCCATCACTACAAACAACACCAGTGCTCCCCTCCCACAATTCCAGTAATCTTTCCCAGTGCCAACCGGGACAACCTGGACCAGGATCTGCTCACCTGCATCAAATACTTGTTCAACTATACCTTCTACAAATTTGGCCTGGAGGTACAGAGCAAGACATTCCACTCAGTCGAAAATCATATTCTAAAATTCATGTTTAGCAGTACTGTGTGCCCTTATTTGGTAATGGTAAAATAATAACTGATCAGAAGTATTGAATAAACATTATTTAGACTGTTGAAGTTGTTTCCTGAACTCTAAAATTCTGTTTCTCCCTTCAGATCTGCTTCCTAATGACGGTGAACGTGATTGGCCAGAGGATGAACTTCCTCGTCATAATCCATGGCTGTTGGCTGGTGATAATTCTGACATGTCGCCAACGGGCAGCCATCGCAAAAATCTGGCCTAAATACTGCCTCTTTCTAGTGTTTTTCATGATCTACCAGTACATCCTGTGTGTGGGAATCCCTCCAGTCCTCTGTATAGGTGACTGTCTTGTACAAGCAGTTTGCGTTAACTCTGCTATTAGACTTGTGCTGCTGCTTTGTTCTTTTGGTTGACTGAATGTGACAAATGAGGCTTGAAAACCTGTGGTTGGTGGGAGTATCTCAAACTAACCAATCAATTCTGGTGCTAAAAGAGGCTTCACAAGCTGTGGTTGGTGGGAGCATCTCAAACTAATCAATCAATACTGGTGCTAAATGAGGCTTCAAAATCTGTGATTGGTGGTAGTATACTAAATTACCAATCAGTGTTGATGCTAATTGAGGCTTCAAAACCTCTGGTGGGTGGGAGTATCTAAAACTAACCAATCAATGCTTGTGATAAATGATGCTTCAAACGCTGTGATGGGTGGGAGTATCCCAAATTACCAACCAATGCTGGTTAGCTATTCACATTTGTTATGTGCGAATCTCTTGTAAATGGTGTAACTTTGTCTGTATAGATTATCCCTGGAGGTGGAAATCATCCATCACCATCAGCTCCGCCCTGATCAAGTGGATCTACCTACCAGATTTCTATACTATCCCAAATTCTGGAAACCTGATTGGTGAGTCTTTGACCCCCAAGTGGACAGGCAGTAGTCCTGCTGCCACTCTCTCTGGTTCTAGTACCATCATCAAGCCTACAGGTTGGATGTTGTGGACTAATGTTGCTCCTCCTTCTCCATGTAGCGGACTTCCTGCTGCTGATTTGTGCATCACAGCAGTGGAAAGTGTTCCAGGATGAAAAGAAGGAGGAGTGGATGGTGTTTGGTGGAGAGAACACAGACAAATTCAACCCAATGGAAGATAGACCTGTGAATCCTGTGCCCAACTTCATCAATTGCAGGTGTGCAAGTAAATGTATTTGCAGAACATTTTTGTTTACTCGTGTTTCTTTAGTGTGTGTTATGGGTGTGTATTACTTAGTCGCCTACTTCGCACAAGCTTCACCTCTCTTACTCTCTGTTTCTGGTTCTTTGTTAGGTGCTACTTGGACATGGCTAAGGTGCTAGTCTTCCGACACATGTTCTGGTTTGTGCTGGCTGTGGTATTTGTGACTGGGGCCACACGCATCAGCATTTTTGGTCTAGGCTACCTGCTGGCCTGCTTCTACTTCCTGCTTTTTGGGACCCAGCTGCTGATCAAGCCTCCCCAGACACGCCTGGTACTGTGGGACTGCCTGATCATGTACAACGTAGCAGTCATCATGTCCAAGAATGTTCTCTCGGTGAGTGTTAAATGGCCCCCCCAGCATGCTTTTCTCCAGGCTGGTTAAGGCCTGGCTGACCTTAGACTTTCTCTTACAGAGCTGGATTTTGCTATCATAGATGCTAACAGTACAGTAGAATAAAGCCTGTCGTAAAGTACATCGTTGGGGTAGAACATTATCTGCTGCACTGAAGATCCTGCAGTTCCTTTTTATATGTGTTAATGGCATTTGTGTTTGTGTCCATGTATGTCCAGATCCTGGCCTGTGTATTTGTGGAGCACTTGCAGGCTAACTTCTGCTGGGTGATTCAGCTCTTCAGCCTCGTATGTACTGTCAAGGGTTATGACTGTGAGTACCACCATCTTCCAACTTGGTAACAGTCAGGAGCATCACAACTGTCACACTACAGGCTGGGTTATGTATATGTATGTTCATGTATATGACTATTTATGTGATCGTGTGTGTTGTAGTAAACATGGTCAGGAGTGATCAGGAGTGCGTGCTTCCCGTGGAGGAGGCTGGGATCATCTGGGATAGTATCTGCTTCTTCTTCCTCTTACTCCAGAGGAGAGTCTTCCTCAGCTTCTACTTCCTGCATGTTACTGCAGATCTGCAGGCCTCTGCACTGCAAGCCTCCAGGTGAGACAGTGATCCTCCCGATGAGTTTGAACCCAGATCCACAGTCCCTGGCCCTTGCATAGTTTTGTCTTTGTATCTTCTATATCCTCTGTCTTGCCTGTTTAAGTCATGATCAGGATCACACAGCTAACTGTTCTTTGTGCACCAGTGAATTTTGAGTATGAACTGGCTCGACATTTCAAAAGTGCCAGTAAATTAATTGGCAGTGTGATTCACTGACAGGGGTTTTGAGCTGTTCAGGGCCAGCATCGTGAAGAACATGAGGTACCACCAACAGGCAGAACAGCGCTCCCTGCGACAGCTGAAAAGATCGTGAGTAACTGAATGTTTTCTCGATGATGAATCGAACGGGTAACATTATTGCTCAATCTTGATGTCAGCAGTACGTGTCTGGTTCTGTGGTTCTGCATGTTTCACGGTCCTGCAAGGAAATGTTGGGAACAGCTGTCCAGTTTTCTTTTTCCGAGTGTGAATTCAGGTTATCAGAGGCATCGGTTCAGTGCAACAACAGCAAGTATTGTTTGAGTGGATGTTGTTAGAGAGGGGGTGGCATAAATCGATTTTCCTGTAGTTTTTTGTCATTTGCTGCTTCATCACCACACCAATGTCAAGGTCCTTCCTTCAGTGAATGAGAGGAGGTGGAGTAAAAACATGGAGATGTCAAGCTTGATTTGGATAAGACAGAGCTTAAAGCCAAGAAGGTGTCTGGTTATACAAAGTAGTAGAATGCAGCAAGATATAGGAATGGGATAGGAGATATAGGAATATGAATGGCATGTGACAGCTGTCATTTCCCACAGAATGGAGCGAATTCGGTCCAAGCAGCAGAAGTACAAGGAGGGACCTCAGTCTTCAAAGGCCTCAGATGGAGAGCAGTCAGGTACTCAGCACCTCAAGCAAAGTTCAATAGTTCAGATGTATGCATTGAATGGATTGTAAATTATTTTGTTTTTTGTTGTGTTTTTATGCATAGCTTAATATAAGCAAAGAATGCATGCAGACAATCAAGTGTACATCCACTTGCTATGACACCATTGAGCTGTTGGGGTATGGATGACACTTAAAATCCTTTGGTCTCTTCCTCCTCATGACCACCCTAGAGCAGGACAAGAAAACAGCCAAGCAGAAAAAGTGGTGGCGTCCCTGGCTCGACCATGCCACAGGTGTGTGTGTGTGTGTGTGTGTGTGTGTGTGTGTGTGAGTTTACTCATATTGTAAATACAAGCCTGCAGCCATGGGCATATTCTTCAGTGTGTAGTAATCAGCTTTGTGATTGTCTACATGTTTAGGCAGACAGTTTTATCATCAGGGATAAATTTTGTTCACAAAATTACATTTCTGCTCAAAAATTCCTTTTTGTCTTTGAAAATCTTTATATTAAATTTCCATTTGGTTTATCTGAGTTAGGATGTTGGTCATGAATACAGGAGCGAAATGGAGTGTGGGAGTCAAGATGATGTCCCCAAGAAATGCAGCTGTTCTGAGTGTGCGGCCACGCACTCGTATGATCTGCCGTGTTTATTTCATTTCTCTGTGCATGTGTTGGACAGCCTCGCCCCGTTTATTGTTTCTGGCTTTTGGAGATAGTCCTCTCAGACAGTTGTCAGACTGCTAGCCGGTGTGATCCCAGTCTATGCATCAAACTGTTTGGCTTTCCGAGGGTGGAAACCTGAAGCTTCCTGTATCCCCCAGGCGCTTTTAAACTTTTTCTGCACTTGCTCTGAATTGTTATTGCAGATACGTTTAAAATCGTGCTTGTTTTATTTGGGTGGCGCTATGGTAAATGAAGCTGTTATTTCTGGATTGATCAGAGCTTTTTTATCAAGCCATGTCTCATTTGTGCCAGCACCTGCTGTTTACCTTCAGCAGCACACTAAGGGCTCACTCAGTGCAGAGTGCATTTCAGCAGTCTGTCTGACTGCAATCCAGCCTTGAAGAGGCATCTTTGCGATTTCGTTTTGTCTGCATTTGCCTTTATATTTCCTGTTTCAACCAACCAAATCTATAGGGCTGCATTACAGGACTTTGCAGCTAGGACACCATCCATTGTGTGAATGAAAAAAGCCACGTGCTGATTTCCATCGTTCAGAAGAGACAGAGCCGCATAGGAAAGATGATCTGTACTATGCTGGAAGCAGCTTGGATACAGATATGTGCTCAGGATTTCCAGGAGAGCAGTGGCTCAGAACATCTGTGTATAGGTCACAGTGAAAGAGATTTTGGATGAAGAGGAACCTGCATGGAGACAGTAGGGTCAAATATGGGCCATTCCTTGGGCTCTGTGGTTCCTGAGTGCATTCTGTCCCCTTCTATAGTTACTCTCTGCTGCCATCATGGTGCAGTGTTGTGTCATAGCAGGGTACCCAGAACTGATGGGTCCATGACCACTTGTCCCTTATACTGCAGTGTTGCATTCTGGAGAGTATTACCTGTTTGAGTCAGACAGCGAGGAAGAAGAGGAATCATGTGCAGAGGACCCAAAAGTGGCCCGGCAGAGTGCCTTCCAGGTAAGAGTTTGGGCAGTGCTGTGTGGTGGGGTTCGGCCTTCCATCTGGTGCTGTGCAGGTTCGGTCCTGAGCTCATTTTGGTGCTATGCTCATAGCTGGCATATCAGGCCTGGACGACCAATGCCAGGGCAGCATTGCGGGATCGACAGCAGCGCATGAGAGATTGCCATCGGCAAAAGGAAGATCAGCAGAGGCAAAGCTCAGGTCAGACACACACACACGTACACACAACACACACGGTATGTACACACATGCACTGAGAAAGCATGCAGTATAAATATATGGAGTGCTCACTGATTGTACATTTCCTTGTTCTCTGTAGAAAACGAAGGACCGGAAACTGAGGGGCAGGAAATTACACTAGAGACAGATGAGGACCTAGAGGATGAAGATTCGGGTAACTCATCTTGCTGTATAAATGATTCTCACATTTATTATCTTTGAGGGCACTTGTATATATTTCCTGAAACCATACAGAATAAGCACAGTGTGGCCTTGCTTGAACTTGAACCATGACAAGTCCTCCAACCATGTCACTCCTCACTGCACCTACTGTCTCCCAGGGACGAGTGACATTGTGCAGAGGATCCTGGACATACTCAGATTCCTTTGGGTGCTCTTCCTGGCCATGGTGGACGGCTTGACGCAGTGGCTCAACGTTCTGACCAAGCAGTACGTGGACACCTCTGCTGTCCTCTGCGACCAGCGCTACTTCCTCACCCACAACATCAGCCAGGTGATTACATACTGCTCGACTGACAGTGCCCTGTCCCCAGTAACCACCCAGGGGGCAGGTGGCCTCAGCAGATCACTGAGCAGATGGACTGTGTAAATGGGGGGGGATATGTTTTCTTGGCAGGAGGCCCCCCGGGTGCTGCAGGAGGACCAGGTATCACAGGGCAGTGAGAGCCCCACGGTGGAGACCTGTCTGGATGAGTTGGATGTTGACAATGCCATTGGCGCAACTAGGTACATGTTAACAATGCAAACACATAAGCATTCACTGAAATCTGTCACACTGCAATTACTTTGGAACCGTATTGATTTTGGAGTTTAATTCCTTAATTTTTAGCCATCTGCTTTCAGAAGAAATTAGCTCCCCTTGACTTACATTGGCCAGTTTTTCCCTCACAGCAACGTGGGACTGGAGGAGCTGAGTGCCACAGGGCAAAGCACCCCTCGTGGCGGCATCTACAGCAGTGCCACCCTCTGCTCGGAGGCCACTCAGGAGTCAGAGCTGGAGGTGGAGCTAGAGATGCGGCCCGGTGCGCGATACCGTCAGTGCAGGACAGCCAGCGAGCTGCTGACTGACAGGTGCCGCAAGTCAGCATGGCGTCACATCACCCATCTCGTATCTGCCCGATTTATCTGTTCAGCTGAAGTTTTGTGCTGATAAACAAAATCAAGTGATATTAACAGCTGAATTTTACTGAAGTGCATAATCAATGCTTATGGAAGCCAAGTCAGGAACTAATTGTTAATCAAAAAGCCAGTTCCACACTGAAACTCCATACCAGAACTTAGTTCTATTCAGCATGTAATATAGTGTAACCTTCTCCACAATGAAGATTAGCACTGTGTAACTCATCTCTCTTTTACTTTCTGTTTCAGACGCTTCTTTGTGGAAGAACTGGTCCAGAGTCAGGAGTTCTACTCATCTCAAAACCGAGCCCTAAAGTTGCTCTTTGCCCTCTACAACCTGCTGGCAGCAAACTCCGAGCTGGTCTGTTATTTCATCATCGTTCTGAACAATCTGGTGACAGCGTCTGTTATCTCCCTGGTCCTGCCCATCCTCATCTTCCTTTGGGCCATGCTAACCATACCCCGGCCCGCCAAAAGGTTCTGGATGACAGCTATCGTCTACACGGAGGTGTGTTGCTGAGAGGACTACCACTTGTGTAAACTGAGGAACACAGAATCAGATTGTATCGACCATCACTACGACACTCAATGTTTAGCTCTAGTTGTTAGCGAAAGGAAGTCTGGGCCAAAGCACGCATAAAGTCCCAGGATGGATATGTGGTCCCGTGTGATCTTACTCAAATTGCCTTACTTCTGTCAGCCAAATGAAATCCAGGTCTGCCAAATGGGTTACATATATTTAGTAAGATGAAAGGTTTCTCAGTAGATTAGGCCTGTTTTTTTTTTTTTTTTTTTTTTTCCATCTGTACTTGTTTTTTTCAAACCCTTATTTGGTCTTGGTTTTGCTGGAGTGCTCTCCAGCTAGCTTATTAGCTTTCACAAACATTTACTTGCATCGAAATTCAAAGCATTTTTTTCTCCATTTGATCTGCAAGCCTAGCAGAATGTAGCTGTCCCCTCTGTTCTGGCTGTCTTCAGGTCATGGTGGTGGTGAAATACTTGTTCCAGTTCGGATTCTTCCCCTGGAACAGCGCCTTCACGACCAAGCTGAATGAGGACAAGCCTTTCTTCCCTCCACGCATCCTGGGCGTGGAGAAGGCAGACAACTACATCCGCTATGACCTCCTACAACTGCTAGCTCTCTTCTTCCATCGCTCACTGCTCCAGGTAGCCCAGCTCTCTCCGACAGACCTACCCATGTCTGCAAGAACAGTAGAGCTGTCTTGGATTGAGTTCACCTCCCTCATGGTGTTTGAATGCACCCTCTACATCCTGACACCCCTTTGGGTGGCTACATGTATTTTTTTTTTTTTTATCTCAGGTCCAGGACCTTAACCTCTTTGCGATACGTAATCTCTCCCTCAAAAGCTTACCTAGTATTAATACACCACAATTGGAGCTGAGTTCTACAGCCTACCACTGCATTCCTTTTCAACTTGGCGTCCATGAAACCTCTGGGCTGCCAAAAATTTCCAGACCCTCTGCAACACTGTATTGACAGAGTGCAATCTTTACACAAATCAAAATATATTCAAGCAGGATCACTCTTCCCCAGAGAATGAATTCTTGAAGTCACATTGTTAGCTATGGTTTGTTTTCATTAATGGGTCACTGGTTTGATAATACCTGCTTTACAGTACTGGGGTCCAGCAGGAAAGCAATACAAATTATAACCCAGGCTAAATATTATAGTTTGGAGTGTGTTTTTATGCATGATATTTCAGTGTGCTTTAAAGAGCAGTCTCTCTATTTAGCGTTATGGCTTGTGGGACCGTGAGGGCTCCCTGGAGGAGAAAAGCCAACAGCACCAGGAAGGAGGTAGTGAGGGGGCAAAGCCTCAGGTCAGCCGTAAGGCTAGCCTCATGAGCCTGGAAGAGGATAAGAAGGCAGAGCCTGAGCAGGGTCAGGATGTGAACCTGCCTGCTGATACCACTGAGGCTAAGTCAGAGGAGGTGGAAGCTGAGAGGAGCGGGTTGCACTTCCGCAAGAGGAAGAAGCAGAGCCCAGGTGAGGTGCTGCTAACAGTGGCTATGCCCAGCACGCGAGCGCTCACGCAGCAAGCTGAGAGCCAATGGTCAGTTCGGAGAGTTCAACTCTAGTCTTTTACCTGCCTCTCCAGCAGACTCCAAAGACGCCAGAGAGTCCAAGAAAAAGCTGAAGGCCAAACGCAAAGAGGCAATGAGCAGAAAGTTAAAAGCAGTGGGAGAGGGATTCCAACGCCTTTTCATTTCATTGTGAGTGTGAAAACCGTCTGCCTAAACTGTCGCTGTCCATGCAAGTGCAGGAGTACTGTCACCAGTCACCTGCTTGTCACATGGATGCAGAAAGATGCTCCAGTGTAGCCTGCTTTTAGTCATATGAACGCGTGAAAACGTCACGTTATTTATGAAATTTTGAGGTATTTTTGTTGAGAGTTGTCATATCTGTGCCTATCATTCACACATCATTTATAGTCTTGGAATAGTTAGAATCCTGTTGTATTGCTGTTTTCTTTAGCTAATATAAACCTTTCTCCGAATATCGACTTTTCCTCTCAAGTGTGCGTAATGTCTACAAGCCAGTCCACGGATTCTTCCATGACATCCTACATGCAGAGTACCGTGCTGCAACCGACGTCTACGCCTTGATGTTTCTCACTGATGTGGTGGATTTCATTATCATCGTATTTGGATTCTGGGCCTTTGGGGTAGGTGGCGGAATGCTTTTTTCTTTTTTCTACCCCTGAAAACTAACACAGCTGCTCCATGGGACTTTAGAGGAGGGGGTTTAAAATGGGGATGTAATTTTGTGTACTTAAAGCAAAAAAATCTATTGCCTACACTGGTAAACCAGTGAAAAAACACCTATAGTGTGGTCTGAAGGTTAATGTTAACCATATGGTCAACATCTTTGCAGGGCGTCAGCCCCCTTGACTGTCACCCTGTTTACCCTTGCCTTCACTCTCAGAAATATTCTGCAGCAGCAGACATTGCCTCCTCGCTGTCAGAGGACCAGGTACCTGAGGCATTCCTGGTCATGCTGCTCATCCAGTTCAGCACCATGATCATTGACCGCGCACTCTATCTGCGCAAGACAGTCCTGGGCAAGCTCATCTTCCAGATCATCCTTGTTTTTGGAATTCACATCTGGATGTTCTTCATTCTGCCTGCTGTCACTGAAAGGTGAGGAGGAAGAGGGTCATGCTCATTGGTCAGTCTGCTGCTCTTTGCCTATGGTGGCTGCTGTTTGTTTCTGAGGAAGAAATTGACAATACACACTCCAAGTGAGCCAGAATTGTAAAATGGAAGCTTTATCACCAGACTTTTGCCACTTGTTGACCCATTGATCTTAAATTCCATATGTTAATATGGAGAGTAACACACATTCCTTTTCCTGCCTCTCTCCAGAATGTTCAGTCAAAATCCCGTAGCTCAGCTGTGGTACTTTGTCAAGTGCATCTACTTCGCCCTGTCTGCCTATCAGATCCGTTGTGGCTATCCCACTCGGATTTTGGGAAACTTCCTCACCAAGAAGTACAATCATCTCAATCTGTTTCTCTTCCAGGGGTGAGTCTGTGATATACTTCAGACAAACATATCTGCTCTTCAGGTGCAGCGGAAAAACAGGAGAGACTAGAATCTATAGGCCGTAAATTCAGATCCTAGAAGGGAGTGTTTTGGAGCTTTGAGCATAGAATCAAGTCAAACATACCGAACATGATGACTGATTTTTCTAGAATGTTGAGTCTGAAACTCACTTAAGTGTCGTGCCTTTTCTTACAGACTGCTGTTCAAACATTCTTTCACACCTTCATCACTCCATTACGTTCACTTTTCACACTGTAAAAACTGAGCATCTGTGAAAGCAAAGAGGAACATCTCCACAGTAGATCTGAAATAAAATGTGCATAATCATTGTCAAAGGTAGCAATCATTTTATCACTAAAAAATTGTGCTGGCTAAATCAGCAATGACTACTTTGTCAGGCAGCCATCTTGGCTTACAGAACAAAGTCTGTCGTTTTGTGTTTCTCTGTTTGTGAGGCATGCTTCTTGTGTATCGCTGTGGGCGTGCTGTTTTATTGCTCCCTTGTCCTTCATGGGAAACGGCAGCATTTTATGGCTCTATTCGGCCTTGTGCATCACTCATCACAGACCTTAACCCACTGTGTATTTGAACCTATCCCATAGTCACAGGCTGGTTTGGTGTTTTTATCCATTTCATTTACTTGCAAAAAGTAAGATTGTTAATTGGTGCTTTACTTTGCCTACTAAGGAGCTGGAGGCGTCAAGTGACATTGTTCCTATAGCAACTTCGAAAGACAAGGAAATCAGTCAGAACAGAACAGGGCTTCTTTGTACACTCACAGCTTGAAATTTATTTTTTTTAAAAAAGACTCCTTTTATATGTGTAATGTGGGGGAAAAAAGATGTAGGATGGCTGCTGTCTGAAGCAGGACAAATTGCAAAAATGCAAGACTGCACCGCAAAAATGAGGACATGATTACCCCTGTTTGTGTCGGGTGTTTATGCTGAATGACTTCTGCGATTAAGAAGCTGTAAAATGCAGATATTGTGTACATTTTTAGGTTCCGCTTGGTCCCTTTCTTGGTGGAACTGCGTGCTGTCATGGACTGGGTGTGGACAGATACCACCCTCTCTCTCTCTAACTGGATGTGTGTGGAGGACATCTACGCCAACATTTTCATCATTAAATGCAGCCGTGAGACGGAAAAGGTGTGGTGATCTTATGGCCTGCTCAGGTTACCATAAACTCTCTTTTATCACTTACTGTGTAATATTCCCGAAGGTGATAATTCTCTGCTACCATCTTATATCTCAGTTACGACAAATTATGGCATCTACAGGTATGGTATACACCTTGATTTGAGGTTTTCTCTTTTTTTTTTTCTTTCTAGAAATACCCACAACCAAAGGGTCAGAAGAAAAAGAAGATTGTGAAGTATGGGATGGGGGGACTCATCATTGTCTTCCTCATTTGCATCATCTGGTTTCCACTGCTTTTCATCTCATTGGTCAGATCTGTTGTGGGTGTGGTCAATCATCCAGTGGACGTTACAGTCACTGTCAAGCTTGGAGGTTATGAAGTAAGTTTTGGGACAGCTGTGTGTTCAGTGTGGCGTTTGTGTCACCAGTCTTATCCATCTGCCAGCACAGCATGTTAACAGATGGGTGTCACATTCTTGGCACCCATTAATTAAGAAGAAACAAAGGCTCTCCTCCTGAGGTGACGAGGTGACACTTGCTTTTCCCTGCAGCCCCTGTTTACCATGAGCGTGCAGCAGCAGTCTATCCAGCCCTTCACCCAGGAAGACTATGTCAAGCTTTCAGCCAAGTTCAGCAAAAATGTTGTGAGTGCAGCCTTTACACTCTACTTAATTTCCTTGCTTAGTAGATGATTTTAAGTAGTAACAGAGCCTAATAAGTTAACCATTGACCAGAATAAATTACTTCAGTTGCAGAAGTTCATCAGCAGGTTTACTTTTTAACCTGCTGCCTTTACTTCATTACTTTGCAAACCTGAATTTGTCTCTGACATGGCTGATGTATGTCCACGCAGGTGGCAATGCAGTTCATCTCTCTGTACAGCTACGAGGACATTGTTACAGCCAGGATTGAGGGCAGCTCAGGGTCGGTGTGGCGGATCAGCCCCCCCAGTAGACAGGAAGTCATCAAGGAGTTGCTGGGTAGTTCTGTGGACATGACTCTACGTTTGACCTGGAACTTCCAGAGGTTAGTGTGCTTCGTGTGATCGCGTTTCATTTGTGAGGTGTATGTCTGTCATTTTATCAAATGGCGGATGTGACTTTCTTGGCTTCAGCTTCCTGTCACAGTTCTAATTTAATGCACATCTCGGATCATCATCCTCTTTATTCCAATGTCCGAGAACAGGGACTTAGGAAAGGGCGGCACGGTGGAGCACACCATGGACACTCACTCCATCAAACTGGAGCCCGGAGACCCAGTTCGAACTGAGCTGGCCTTGCTGTTGTTGGGAAATCGGTCAGACCCTGTGTACGTTCCCCCATCTCGACCACCAAAACTACGTAGTGCATAGTACTGGATATGAGTTACCTAGACATGGTGTGAAATTCTGTTTGCTTGCTTTTCAGACTGGTCCCACATATGTTCCCTAACTATGTCCGTGCACCAAATGGAGCAGAAGCCAAACCTGTTACCCAGCTATACGAAGGTGAGTATGCAACGTGAGGTTCCTCTTTACCGAAGCATTCAGCAGTCACAGTGAATTTGTATCTGGGAAATTTAGCCATGCTGAAGGTTTTGGCTAAAAATAATTAACACATGTAACTGTTGTGTGGTTATTCAACCCACCTCCTAACAGGTCGAATCGAGTGAACAGCGTCTGGGTTATCTACCATGGGACGATTGTTCACATAACCCCACAATGCAGGCTGTTTCTTTTCGTGCTGGGAACTTGGACTGATGTGACCTGCTGCCACTTGTGTCCATCCCATCTAGGTGACGAGATGGGGTATGAGAACGTGACTCTTACGCTTATGAGTGACAGGTCACAGAGCACTAGTGGCATGCTGGAGTGGTGGGACATCAGTATCGCCAGCTGCAGCAAGTTGGGGGGAGCCTGCAAGGTCCTTCCCATGGTCATCTTCAATGACAAAGTTAGCCCACCAAGCCTGGGCTTCTTGGCAGGATATGGGTATGGAACCCTCTCTTGAGGCACCCTCATGCAACGTGTATAAACCAAGTGGCATTTCATCCAGATCAGCTCCATGCAAAAAAAAAAAAAAAAAAAATCTGACCTCACTGCTCTTTAGATAGCTCTGAGAAATGATGCTCTTCAAGCTTGAATGACCACCGTTGATACTGTAGTCACTTACACCTCCCACCCTCTGCACAGGATCATGGGCCTGTACGTGTCAGTGGTGCTGGTGATCGGGAAGTTCGTACGCGGCTTCTTCAGCGAGATCTCACACTCCATCATGTTTGAGGAGCTGCCGTGTGTAGATCGCATCCTCAAGCTGTGCAACGACATCTTCCTGGTACGCGAGACGGGCGAGCTGGAACTGGAGGAGGAGCTGTATGCCAAACTCATCTTCCTCTACCGGTCCCCAGAGACCATGATCAAGTGGACCCGGGACAAAGACTAGCCCCTCTTCCACTCCTATCCCTAGTCCCTGACGTGACTCCCTCCTACCAAACCCACTCCGGTTCTTGGGGGTACCTATATCTGGACTTTTTTTTTTTTTAATAACCTCTGTGTCTCCTCCTCCTCCTCCCTATCATGTCCCAAGGCCCTCGCATGATTGTGTCCATCTTTCCTGCCTGCGAGGGAAGGTTACAGAGGCACAGTCTTGCAGATGTACCCTCCATACTGTGGGGATATAAGGAGGATGCACTGAGAAGTTTCATCCTCAGCTGATGGTGGTGGGAAGGATTGACTTTTTTTTTTTTTGGAAGGTTGACCTTTCAGCCAGGTGGGTCGTCTAAAGAGTTTGGGGGGTATGAAGCCATCTTCTGAATACTGGTGTTACGATACCATGAAACTGATGGCATTTCTTCTGTAAACTGATGTGGCTGAATTGTTGAGGCTTTTAGTCAGGAAGAGTGATATGGACCTTGGTGGTTTTGCAGTCACTACAAGGAGATTTTCAAAATCTTCACTCGCAAGAATGAAACGGTTAAGACTTTGATTCCACTTCCTATAGAACTTCTTTTAATGTTGTAACTGGTTAAAAGACTCATCGTGGCTCATAAGCCCACAAACACTTGAATTCAGAGATCTTTTTTTTTTTTTTCCTGCAACAAAACGTTTACTGTCTAGCATAAATTGTTGTTTAAAGACTAAGTTAAGTGATAGTTACTGCGATCAGTATCCAAAAGTTTCCTTAGTTGCTGGAGTTGCCAGGCACCTTATAAAAAAATGCAAAGTTGACCTCTTGGAAATGACATGCTGGAACAAGGAATTACAAGAAATTGTAATGCTTTGAGGAGAGAAGACTCTTTAAAGCGAATGACAGTCATTGCTCTTCTGTTGGCAAATATAGTACCACAAAGCTTATCAAAATTGTTGCTTCCTGAGACCCAGTAGGGGGGCATGTTGTTCAGAATATAACTTGCTCTGGAGAATGTCTGTCCTGTAGTATGGTGGTAAATGTACCTATTTGAAGGACATGCACATCCCAGTGACTGAGGCATTCTGTCAAATCAATGACAGTACTACCATTTTGTGCTAATAAATGGACATTTCCAACTTCAGACCAAACGTGGGTGCTTTAGTACTGTAATCCTTCAGGGAAGGACAGTTACCCTATAGTATCCCCTTGCAGAAGCTGTGTTACTGCATCCCAAGTCATTTCAGAACAATACCCATCTGTTTAAAGGGATAAAGGACAGTTATGCATAATGATTTGAAGCTGATGAACAGCTAAATGTTTTTAATTGTCAAATTATTTTTTTATAGAACTTCTAACAAGGAGCATAGTCACAAAGCTCTTTACAGAGCCCTGGGCCTGAGGTCCTCAGAAAGCAAGCCTAGGGTGATGGTGACAGTGACAAAGAACATCTCTGTTAGAGGAACCAAACTGAGGGGGAAGTCCATTCTCAGGCTGGCACCGGGAAGGACAAGTTCACACTATATAGTATGATGTGAATACAGACAGTGGGTGGAACAGAACAGGTAGTCAGCTTGATGGCTAGGTTAGGTGGCTGTCAGAATTTATTCCAGCATACATTTATTCCATACCAATACATTAGAGGCAATAATGCTATCTACTGAGACACATAGCTAGAGTGTCTCGGGGATAAATCCTGTCCCCGCTCAGCGTGTATGTGGACTTCATCCAGGTACCTTCGTGTCCTCCCACAGTTAAAATAACACAGCTGAGTGAACTCCAAAATCACCCATACTGCATGTCTGTGATAGACTGTCCAATGTTAACCCTAGGTATGTGCCCTCTGCTGCCTGGGACAGATCCCAAGCTCACACTGGATAAGTAGATAAGACAGATGATACTGCTGAAAGTTCCATGTTTCACTCATGATATAAAATTCCAAAATATCAAACATCCCAAATGAACTACAAGTATAAAATAGCACAATGTAGCAATATTTAATTTCATTGATTTTACAAAAGATAAATGCTGAAGTGCACTTCACTAAGTGACGAGTTACTTGGCACAAATAGGAGCGTTTCCTTGCCTTCCATTACCTGACTCTGCACCATGGGGGAAGTCAGTGATGAATGATCCAAAGGGTGCCAGATGCAGACTGTCAAACTGAATTTCCTCTGAATTACCCCAGCTGTACCTCAGTTGTCCTCATCCTCCAACAGGAATTCAGCGATCTCTTCTCTCATCTGGGACCTGAGAGAAGACAGCTGGGTTAGCCTATGACTAGCTGTAAGGTCTGCCACACACATGTGAAGGGGTTGTTTTACCATGAATGGATTGATGATAAATGGTCATTCTACAATGCCCACCAAGTACACACACTTACCTTCTATCTCGACGTGCCGCCTCAGATAAAATGTAGGGAGGCAGACTATCAACGGCAGCCTATGGAAGACAGGAAGCCAGTGAAACTGGTGATAACTATTCTCTTCATCTATTTTTTATGCAAACTGAAACATGGCACTTCTGCTTCAGAACGTGGAGTACCGTGTGCATGGCGAACATTATGGCAAGTCGTAGGCTAACCAAAACACTGCCCCCTTCATGGGCATGGAATAGAGTGCTGGAGGAAGCTAGCCAGTGTCACTCACCACATCTCTGATGGTCAGTCTGCAGCTGTAGCAGAGCAGGCTCCTAAGGTCTGGGACGAGGGCCAACCTGAGAGAGAACCCTCTGTCATTAATCAAACACCTGTTGTACCACAGAGCATGTTCCCAAACTACCCTGCCCAGTCCTCACCCACTAGTGCAAGTAATCAAGCTTATGTGCGTTAGCAAAGTGCTAAACAATTGCATAATAGTTCTACATTATCAGATCAAATGCAATGTGCACTCCACATCAACACATGCCAACATGAGATGTTCTCTAATGTGGCTCCAGTTGTGGAAGTGTGGTTCACCTCCACATTATAAAATGGACATAGGAGGTACTGATGTAGTGGGTGCTGTAAATGGGGTGGAACCCTGGAAGATGCCAGCAGTCTGGGTGTGAGAGCCCAGGGTGAGCTTCTGTTAGGGGGCCCACAACTTCTCACCTCACCCCACCCCTGCTTATAATATTCTTTAATGTATAACTATCAGTAATTCAGGAACATACCTTGAGATAATATAATTTACAAATTATTACAAGGTGACTGATACAAGATTACACCATGTCACTTACTGGATTCAAGCGTTTTTGGAACTGTGGCTCCTTTAAATCCTTTAAATAATATTTAACATTCATTTGTTTCATTGGGTAGGATTAAGGTCACCATGTAGTGGACAGCTTGTCTGTGGTTTAAGATAAAATGGTAAAAAGGTGCTTCTGAACTACCTCAAGACATTGCTAATCCACACTGCGGTGGAGTTTAAACCTGACATCTAGCTAATGTGCTGCTAGTGTTCACCCTGTAGCTATGACGAGACTGTAAGCAATCGAGTGTGGGGTGCACACTGCAGCTGATCACTAAAGCCAAGCGTCTGGTCTATCCATAGCCATTCTTAAGCTTCATTAGAAGTGATGATGGCTAGTTCCTGAGTGCAACATCAACCTTCAGACCACATCTTGGCGTTTGAAATTAGTAACGCTTACTCGTCAGAGGAGCAGCATCCATCCGTTAGTAATACACAGCCCCCTCCCTCCAGCCCCGGGGAGGCACAGAACCACGTGGTTGGAGCACGTTCAGAGGACAGCATCTGGGAGAGCTTCTCAGACACAAGGGTAGCGTGGAAGGCTGAGGCCTTGTCTGCAAAGGACAGCAGGAGGATAGATCAGGTGTGGCAGAAGGCAAGAGCAATCAACAAACGTGTCAGCAGACCAACCGTCATCTAGCAATCACATCTACCACTCAACTCAAACTGCTTCACTCTAATACCAACATTAAAGACACTTCTGGCCAAGCAGTACAGTGAAAGCTCCTTCATGGGTCAGCCCTACCCACCCGGCCTAGTATCCAAAGGGCACAAACACAGAAGACACTTGGGAGTGGGCCCAGCATCAGTAACTTGAGGTACATGTGCTGTTTGAAGCTTCTCACTTGTCCTAGGGAGAAAAACAAGTCCGTCTGCACCAAATTCTCATTTTTTTTTTTAATAATTAATAGTAGTACCTGACACTTTGAGAAGCACATCCTGATGTCAGGTATAAAGCCCTACCTGTAGATGGTGCTGACAGTGGAGGGGAAGTCCGCCTGAAGCCTGGTGATGAAGCTCTCAGTGAGGTGCTGAATGCTGGCCTTCTCCAGGACCTGGGAGCACAGACCAAGGCAGCTGTGATTAATTGCAGAAGTTGTATTGTTAACCCAGCTGCTGCAACAGGATGACATCATTTGGCGCTGGGGAAGGTGCAAAAATAGTTCATTTTTATATTAAAGAAGTGTATATATATATATATATCAAAATATGTACACATTGGGTTCACGTTTGATAAAAGCATTAAAATGATTTACACAGAATTAGTTACACCACGTATCACTTGGGCATAGCACAGAGGACATTTCAGGAAGCCCCACACATTAAACCTGCTCACACTCAACTAGAGCAAAACATTTGTCATTAAAAGTCTGAAAATTCAAAAGTCAGTATCAGCATGATTGTGAAATCAAAGAAAGTGAGACTGAAGAGTACCTGAGACCCACCTTTTCTTGTCATGCTCATTTAACAGGTGGGTGCATGTATACTGCATCACTATGCCACAAGAGGGCAGAAACAAACCACACAAGTGTAAGACACTGCTTTTTCCTTCTGTCTTGTAAATTCAGCTGCTTATGTGAATGTCTGCTAGACTAGTCGAGAATTACAGCCCTGAAGTGCAGACAAGGCTGGGGACTACATCCAGCCAGACTGAACCTCCTACTCCAAATCAAACTTCTGGGGCAACATGCTTAGCTACACAGCACGTCTGGGCGCTGCAGATACCTTTAAGCACCAGTACAGACACTCCTCACTTAACGACCTACCTGTTTAACAACCGCGCGGACTTAGGCCCAGCTCTCTGAGCAGTCGGTATTGTACGTTGTATGAGAACTTTGGTGGTGGAAACGGCAGCGCGGTGTCAGTATACAGTACACTGCTGTTTAAACATTTATAGATATACTAAAAATGTTCTAAAATGCGCAAAGGTGACATTAAAACAATATGTAAAGGTGGTTGACACAAACCCACTACCGGTACAGTATGCTTGAAATATCGGTAAGGGGTGGCTCCTTGCTTATTGACCAATTCACTTAACGACCTAGTCGTAGGAACGGAACTCGGTCATTAAATGAGGAGTGTCTGTAATCAAACTGATTTTCAGATCACAGGCAAATAGAGAGACGCACCTTGGTGTCGAGGCCAGGGATGAAAACGGAAGGGACCCCAAACATGCGGTTATAGAACGCGATCTCTTTGGAAGTGTAGTCCCTCATGGGCCGGACGATCACAACGTCTCCGTGGCGAGTGTCAGAGAAGCCCTGTTCACAGAGCAGGGAATGATACAGCTCCAACCACAGAAACTGCATCCGGTAAAAGTACCGTCACACGTAACTAAGGCGCTCACAGCAGAAATAATATCAGTAATAAATATACTACAATTAAAAACAGCAGTAAACGTCCTTTCTTCCATTAATTTCAGAGACACAGAATTACCCACTTGTTTTGGTAACATTTACTTTCCATAGTAAGATGTAATCCACCCTAACATGCACAATTACACTGCAATGCCTTTCACAAGGGATCTCAGAAGCAGTACAAATTTCCACATTTCAAACAAAACAATTACCTGCTCAATTAAGTGCAACCGATTCCTTAATAAGGCCTGGAAAAGCCTGTGCGTCATGTCGATATTCAAGACGACAACCGGCCAACGCTTGTTTTAAAAAGCGCAGAGCGGCACGGCGCTCACCGTATCTGAGGCCAGCGATGCCCCTCGGCCCAGAGAGATGTTGCTGAGCAGCTTGACGGCCAGCCGGGAGCAGCTGTCACCCATCATGACCTTGGCGTAGCCCTCCGTCCTCGCCGTGTGCACGATCAGGTGATGCCTGTCCCAAGAGAACCCCAGACCTGCAGTGAGCTGGCATTAACATACTGAAACGTACTGTACAATAGCCCAAAGCCTTCCTCACTAACATACCAGTGACTCAAACTTCAGAAGAAACATTTTTAAATTCCAAAGTCATCAAACACCAAGTGCTTTCTTATGCAGGGATGGGAAAAGGACCACAGCTAGCTGGTATTTACTTCGACTTAGGCATACTTTATATTTTCCACCCAAACTCAACCATTTTTCCCCCATTTACACTTTCCATCATGGAGGTGCAGCTATGAGGTAACATTCCCCTTCATAAACTATATGGAGTTTCAAAACTTCGGCATCTTCCAGTTATGACATTTTTAATCATATTTGAAATATTTCACAAGTTATTGTGCAAAGGGGTCAGTAAAAGGAAATACTATAATTCCATACAAATATTGACATGGTTGGGGAAGGGTAAGGCAATCAATGTGGAAATCTCACCTGAGGGTCTGTAACATGTCCTCCTGGGCAGTGAGTGTTTTCACAGAAGAAAACAGTTTCTTAAGGGCTTGGCTGTGCTGTAATGAGGGCATTTCACTGGTGCTCAGCTGAGCCATGCGATGCCGAGCATTCAGCACAGAAGGCTCCCGGTGCTGGCTTGGCTCATCAGGTGGACCAGCACTAGCCACGCTGCAGTTCCTGATGTACTGGTCAACGGCACCCTTGTAGCTCCCCTCAGCCACCAGGGGGGATGGAGATGCAGCTTCCAGAACCGAGCTGGGCAGACTGAACACCTGTGGCATTCGTTCATTAACATTTTTGGAAGACAAGAACCCTGTGACCACCTACAACAGGTACACTAGCTGAACACCTCAGGTTGAATTTTTCCAGCCACTCACAAATTGGCAGAAGAAAGGAGTGACTGCAAAAACCTATGCTTTCAGGGATACCATATTTGTCAAGCATGTCATGACTCTTAAATTCAGGCAGTTCTTTATTCTATTCCAAATACAGATACACAGGAAATTTTTTGCACATGCCATCCTGCTCTTTTATGAGGCACACACATGAATTGGCAGTTTTTAGGGTAGGGTTAAGAGCCCTGCCCAAACGGCCAACAGTGACAGAATTACTCTGCCGGGCCATGGGATTTGACCCCAACAACTCTCAGGCAACAGGCATGAGATCCAATCCCACAGAACCATACTCTGACTTTAGTTTAAATTCTCAAGTAGGACAACACATTGCACATCAGAATACCAAAGATAAAATGAACAGCATACAGTACATAATAACTGATGTGCACCACATACAATAAGGATGTCATGTCTGATGCAGTAGCTGGTTGTACAGTGATAAATGGCATAGGTTTGTAACCCAGAATTTAGAATTGAGTCCCACTAGTGACCTTTGACCCACTTACTGATACCCAGAGACCCAAATCATAGTCCCTGTTCCACAGGCTCACCTGCTCCAGGTGGACTATATGGAAGGGGAAGCCAGTGCCTTGAAATATTGACTCCAGCTGAGCAATCACCATCTGTCTGGCTTCTGGGCTCTGACCAGTAGCTCCTCCTTCTATTAAAAAAAGTAAAGTGGCGGGGGTCAACCACATCCCAAATTTTAAACAGAAGTCAGTCTAGAAAATTTGCCTGACCAGACTTTTTAAAAACATCTTAATTTGGGACAATAATGCATTTTAGTACAAATGATCTCATATGGCTACCAAAAATGTGTTAATTACCATCTATATAGACTATTCCAGGAAGAAATCTTAATTTCTTTGATGCATCTTGGCTCAAACCCTGAAAAATTACAGAAAATTTATTTTAATCTGACATGCATCAAATCACACTGATATATGATATGATATGTTTCTTGCAGATGGACTGTGGTCTACCTACCTCATTTTACACTACAATTCATATTTTGGTATTTTGTGTACATATGCTACCT
>JAACJT020000007.1:13799137-13816458 GCA_009936485.2 Gymnarchus niloticus
AAATCTCTCTGACACAGGGACTGCACTTAATTCCGTTGTACTCGTTACAATGACAATAAAGATATTCTGATTCTGATATATATATATACTGTATGTATATAAAGATTCACATAAACAACAAATTATCATTAATCAATGAATCAGAGCACATATAAAAATATATTCTCTAACTTATCTACCATGCGTCTGCATCTGACGATATCAGAGTGAAAGCATTGTATTAGTCAAAAAAGTCAGAGGAAGTAGCACCAAAAACAGCATAAATAAAATAAAATAAAATAAAATGTTTTCAACACAACCTGTAGGACCTGCGAAAGCATGGAACTGGAGGCGGGGCCACCGGATACAGCAAGGAGAACCTGAACAACAGACAGCATGATCATAGCAGAACTGCTTACAACAGAGAAAGATACCACTGGGAGGCAAGAGGTGGATATATTTTACCTTCTCACCAGGAAATATCAGACGATTCTTCCCCAGCATGGCACGAAATTTATGTACAAAGTACTCCTTAAAGCAGTCTCTACATGATAAAATATGAAATTCCATTAGCATACATTGGTTAACAATTCAAGTTCAAGGTTTATTGATACCTGTTCCAGAGAGAAGAGTGAAATTTTTTTGCCAGAGTTGCAGGGGAGGGGACAGGGCATGGGGGGCACAAACATAGTACAGATTTACAATAAATACAAAGAACACATTGCAAACACAGACGACAGGGTAATGGGGGATTACAGTGCAATTATGATACTGTTTGATTTATAGAACTATACAAATCATACTGGATGCTACTTGCCTTGAATAATGGGCCGAAAAGCACCTTGGAACCAGAGAATAATTTAATTCAAATTATGAAATTTCTCTATTATGCGATTAATGGGTTAAAACAACGAATTCAAATCCTCCTGCATTCTGCATGGTACGCATCCAGATAACCTGGTCACAATTAGTACAGCAATAAGATATTACGCACAACTACGTGCACATTAAAATATATCCAAATGTTTTCCCTCCATCTGTGAGATTTGTGTATCTGTACTGTAGAGGTCATACCGGCAAAAGGCATCTCCAGCTCGGATGACAAGCGCAGCACTCCTGGCTTTACATTTCATGCAGGTCTGAGAGACGCTGTGGAACAAGCAAACAAATAGCAACGCGCAGAAATACAGCCATTATAAACACATATATTCATTATTCGACAGACAACCCGACTGCTTATATATGAATGACATGACTGACACAAAGACAAGACAAATGGGATTATTTCAAAATAAATACACACCACGGCATCGTCCCATTTTCCAAGTTGCCGCTGTAGTTTTCATCTACTTGACACATGGCCAAACGTTGGCGATTGTTCGAATTTACTTCCAATAGTTTTCTAACTTTTCAGGACCAAGCTTGGTAAAACAATTTAACCTAATTTATACCATGACCCGGAACGCACACGTAGCAACGTGACAGATTTCTATAAGGAACCTAGCGTCGCCGTTGATGACGCAACTCGCGTCATGCTGAACTATCAATTTGCTTTTATCCAACGCTGAAAATACAGCCGTTTCTCACTATGATCCGATGGTTTATTTAAATAATCACATTCGAAATTCTCATTTTCATGCGTAACCTCACGGTACTTACAATTGTATAGTTTATTTTAACGGAGGGACAGTGCCAACTAGCGATGGTACTTGGAATAGGAGCAGAGGCTGCCGGGAAATGTATGCCATGCATGCCTGTATTCTACAGTCGATACACTTCTGCGAACGTCAGTACCCAGGTACACTTTCGGCTGAATGGATCTGAAAGGTTTTTGTTTAGGAGAGCCACCTTGTAATGTTTACTTCTCGTCGTGCGCGGCGTGTATTCTTCATCGCTACGTAGCTGTTGCGTTGCGGGATTGATACCGGGGTGCTGAAAATATTAACCCCCTGTTTCAACACTTCGAGCGTTCAGCACTGATATAACCACCGTACGTCCCGCGAGTTTTTCCCCGGGGGAGTGATCGGCGCTCGCACGTTTATAATTAGGATTGAAGTAAGTGACATTAACGTTCGCCATGGCGATGTTCCGCAGTTTTGTGTCGGCTACACAGTTTAGGCATCACCATCAGCATCAGCAGCAAAGCGAAGCAGCCGCGGCAGCCGCCGGCGAGAGTCTGGAGAGCCAGTTCTCGTGCCCCATCTGCCTGGAGGTCTACCACAAGCCCGTGAGCATCGCGAGCTGCGCCCACACGTGAGTAGGCAGCTCGTGCGGCTGCGGCGGGGCACGCGCCGGCCGACACTTCTTTGTCTAACGGCGGTCTTAACGTTCCACAGATGTACTATGGACAGAGGAAAAAGAGTGTCCTGCCTTTATGCTGCCTTATTCTGTATGAATACAGACATCTGAGAATCACGACGGATTGATACTCTTTATAAAATATATGTCTTTTACACGTTTTGCCCCGTTTACATTGTTTAGGGGTGGAAACTGAAGAGCCGGACAAAGCGGAATGTTTTCACACTGTATTTCTTTGTGTGGTTAAAGGGATTAATAGAACATAAACTGCGTTTTGTGCTTACTGCGATTTATAAAAAAAAAGAAGAAATCCATCTATATTCCAGTTCATTTCGTTTGATGTCTACATAGCATTACGGAATCTTAAAAAAAAAAGAAAAAGAGAAAACCCTCGTATGATACCATGTATCGGCCATACTGTGCTTTTAGCCCCTTCGTTACTAACTAGTTCTCTAGGCTGACATCAGGGTCGGCGAAAATATTATAGAAAAGATCATATCGATCTTCTAAAGGTGAAGGAGGTCGTGATGGGAAATAAGCGAAGCTCAACTGGATCAGCAAAGTGCGAAATAAGAAATGGAAACTGAACGGCGTGGTTTTATGACAAGCAGAGCGGGATGCCGTCGATAGAAATGTGAGATTGTATGGACGAGGTGCTTTGATGGGGATGGGCAGCTTTTACAATGATGTAGACAAGTCGAGACTGCTTTTCCCTCTCGGTTTCACTGACTTTAAGATAACGAGTGCTTGTACCACATCTTGCCAGCTGAGGTAGAAATTTTCAGTTTATTTCCCGCTATCAAAACAGCTCACGAAGTTACAGCAGCACCAGGCTGAAGAACAGCTTCTTTCTGGATGCTATTAGACTAATGAATACGACATCACTAAATCTGACTGAACACTCAGTGTGACTGCATTTTGCACTTCAGTCTCAGCAGTCTCATGAACTAAAACTATCTGCTGCTAATTACTGGGCATACTGCAATTATCTCTTTTAGATATAGTTCTTCTATTCTGTTTTATGTTATTTCATTATACTTCATTGTGTTTATCTATGGTACTTTTATCATGAAGTTTTATGGGGTACTTTTTATCATGAAGCTTTATGGGGTTATCGTGTGCACTGTGTAATTACCGGGACCTGAGTACTGAATTTTGTTCCTGCATATGGATGTTGGAATGACAATAAAAGATCCTTGATCCTACAGTTCGCGTAAACCGTACCCTTAACGTGTCCCAGTTTGTTTGTATTGGGTATGTCTGGCTTCCGTGATAACATGCTGTTGGTGGGAGCAAGTGTTTGTGTATCATATAGGTTAGTTCACACATTCATTAGGCATTAAACACTAAAGGTAACTAAGATAATATTTGAATGGGGCATACACAATAGAGTAGACTTCAGGATAAGCTGGTGTGATAATTTGTGGTTTACTTATTTTTGATTTTCTAGCTTGTAGTGGAATATATAAAAATGAACTTCTTTGGCAGTGTGTAGGTTAAACTGATTGTTCAGCAATGATCTTAGGATTTTAAAAGTTTATATTTCCTTTCTAATCAGAGCTTTCTAAAAGAGGTGATAGAATTAATTTAAAAACTGCCAATCCAAGACACACCGCTTAGAAAAGCAGCACCTACCACTGAATGCATCATGTTTATTTTTGGTGCATCATTTTTTTTTGGGGGGGGGGTGTTTTTAGATGATCACTGGAGTATTACAACTCTTGTCAGCCATAATCTCAGACGTGTGTTAACCTTGCTGTCTATTTCAATGCTTCGCAGGTGTAGGGAAATGACTCATCGCTGTTCGCGACAAGAGCGATCATTTGAAAGCCTTAGCTTGTGCTCTGTGCTCCTCTCACATGAGGAAACACCGGCTGTAGCCTGTGTAACGTAATGGGGCTGCTCTGGTTTGTGAGACGTTCGCAGTTGAGCATTGGCAAGGGTCATCAGACTATGTGGTTCTGGCAGAGTTGCCATTTGCCCACCATTGCTTTGGCTTAAGCTTTCATGTTGGAAATGAGGCAGAGATTCATTGGTGACAATCCATTCCCTTGTCCTCATTTGATCTTTTCTTTTTTCCCTAGTTTTTTTTTCCTCTCACTTCCCCCTGCATCTTCACCTACTTTCTGAAACTGCGATACTAGCTTATCTGCTAGCATGATTTAGCCATTGTATAAATATATTTTAACAAGGTCAAGGGCAGAATCACTGTGTGTGTGTGTGTGTGTGTGTGTGTGTGTGTGTGTGTGTGTCTAGCAATACAGTTGTGTGCCACGTCTACTTAGATTGCATCCTCATCCTGTAAAACTTTTTTTTTTTTGCCCTTGAAACTAAATAGAAACACAGTTTAGTGATAATAACGTGCAGAATTAACTGAAATTATGTTTCAGTGCTTTCGAGGCCTGACAGACTGATCTGCATGAAAATAAAACATCTCAGCTTTGACGATTGTGATCTCTTCACCCAATTTGTTTCAGAGCAGGTTCTCCTGTGGTGGATCAAGAAGCTCTGTCACAAAGGAGCGTCACACCGCCGTTATGACAGGACGTCACAGCTGTCACCCGCTGCTTGTCAAACGAACATTTTGTGCTCTTTTAAGAGAATAAATTTTTGATGAGAGGCTCACAGTAGATGCAAAACTCTGAGTTCTGTCGTGCTGGTAGTTTGGGACTTAGTAGTCATTCCTTTGTGCCTCATTCTGTTTCTGGGTACAAGTCATGTGAATGGGTTTCAGGTTTAGCTTGAGTAAGGATTATATGTCAAGACAGTTTGTCAGGATTTCATCTGTGGTCTAACGGACAGAGTGTGCTATGGCAGGGGTCGGCACATGTTTATCCCCCCTCCAGCCCAGGCAGTGTACCAGCCTAGACAGGAGCTCTGCATTTTGTTTTTCTTTCCTCCTCCATCTTCAAACTCCCATGGGTGTCCATGGCTTCTTGCCATCTCCATCCCCGTACTCACACATACAGATGTATCCTGAGAGACTTTACATTCTTTAGAGATCCCTTTCCTGGCTGGAGAAATCCCTTTAAAAGGGCTACAGAGTATCGTGCCCGATTACATTTTATTTTCCAGTCACATGCTTACATCACCTGACCTCTGCTGCTAAGGAACATGGACAGGATATACCAGCACATGACTCTGTTACATTCTTAAACACTCTAACCTTTCTTATAAAAAGCGAAGCAGGTGAGGTGGAGTGTAGGTTCTGAGGAGGGACTCAGTTGGGTTGGGTGCAAGTCTGGCGGTTCTGAAGGCTTGCATCAGGGACTTGAACTTGATGTGAGCGCTTATATGGAGCCAGTAAAGTGAATCATCTGGAGTAGCTTAACAGCACAAGCCAGTAGCCCAGCCAGCAAGGAATTACAATAGTCTAACCGGGAGATAAATGTTTGGACAAGCCTATATGGTCTGATCTTCCTGATGTTATAGAGAGTAAATCTTCAGGAGCAGGAGATTGCAGAATGTGGTCAGCAAAGGAACGCTGGTCATTGACCGTTACCTCTAGGTTCCTGGCAGAGTTTGATGGGGACAGTGTCAAAGACCCGGGTGGTACAGAGATGTTGTGGTGGACAGGATGGTTGGCTAGTAAGACAAGGAGCTCAGTCTTTGAGATGTTGAGCTAGAGGTGATGATCCCTCATCTACTCAGTGATGTCAGCAAGTATGCAGAAATCTTATCTGAGACCATGGTATCCCGTGGAGGGAAAGACAGGTAAAGACGCATGTCATAGGCGTAGTAATAGTAAAAGAAGACGTGACTGGATAATTGGACCTAAAGAGTTAGTATACAGAGAGAACGGGACCAAAGACTGAGTCCTGAGGCACACCAGTTGTTAGCTGATATGATGTTGACACCTCGCCAGGCCATGATATTTGGAATGAACTGCCTGATAGGTAAGAATCATACTATCTCAGAGCAGTCCCTGTGATGCCCAGGTTGGAAATGGTAGACAGGAGGACCTAATGGTTAACTGTGTCAACAGCTGTAGATAGGCTAAGGAGGATGAGGACAGATGATAGAGATGCAGCTCTTGCAGTTTGTAGAGTATCCACGACTGTCATAATGGTGGCCTCATCGGCGTGTCCAACCGTGAAGCCAGACTGACCCAAAGTGTTTAATGCAGGTGAATATCAACCCTGCAAGAGGTTCTGTGTCTCTGACAGGCTATTACTATATAAATCAACTAATTACAGATACCCTACATCTTGCTGTTTTAAAAAAATACAAGCTTTAGAGTGGAAATTTACAGGTGTTGTAACTATTTTTCGGCTTTTACACCAGGTGCATAAATGGCACGTCTTCCTGATGTCATGGTGTTCTGGGGATTTGTAGTTTTCAGAGGGAACTCCCAGCTTTGTCTTTGGTTGGCATGGTGCCCGCTGCCACCCACTCATGCTTGTGAATGGCTAATTTTCAACCATGGCTTTGAGACCGGTCTGTGTACGCATTGTTGCTTGTTTGGCACAAAGTTGTCTTGTTCCCGACAGCATGGTAGTGAAAATGTCACGAAACGCCACACTGCACAGGACTCGGCTTCTGAAGCGCTGTAGGAGCCGTGTGGCAGCTGCACTTGCTGTCACTTACTGTTTAGAACACATTTGCCTCCCAAAACTGAGTATCCTCACAGTCTCTTAACAACTGAGTTGCCTTTAAATGCTGAGTAATATCTCAGAAATGTCTGGAAATCACGTTTTTTGAGTTTGTGCTTGTTTTCCTTACTGACAGGGCCTATTTACTATTTCCAAGGAGAAAATCATTTGTTTGAACCCACAAGAAAGCGATATCTAGATGCACTGCTGTTCTGATTTTTAGCCAATTTCCAAAACGGACCGTAATTAAGGTGCTCCCAAGCGGCTCGTGCAGTGAGGACGCGTATGCTGTGACTCGGCTCTCCTTCTTATGCCTGACCTCTTTCGTTTGCCGGCTGTGAGCGCGAGACAAACGGAGGTGGAGCGTAACTGGCATGGATTCAGCAGGGAGCAGAGGGCACAGCTCTGCCAAGAGAGCAGTGCTCACCCCCCCCCCCCCCGTTAAGTTAGGTGCTGACTGTCCTCAGTGTGGTGTGTGGTAGAAGTGTCACCTTGTGATTCCTGGGATTTCTGTTGATGGGCATGTCACACTTTGCTCTGATATGTCCCTCAATGTGTGTAACTAAAGGTAAAGAATATTTCAGATTCTTATTAGTGGTGTAATTTTTTTTTTATTATTATTTATTTATTTATTTATTTTTTTAGTTCTACAGTGGTTAAAGCATTTATATTGATTGAGAAATACTTGGAGCTCAAGTGGAATAAACATTTCTGTCATACATGAATTTGTTAAACATAATGAAATCTGTAAATAATGTCTTCCACTTGATTCTGAAGATTAATGATTTGGAAAAGGTTTTATGGCGAGAAAGAGAACAGGATAAGCAGGAACATCAGCAAAGACCACTGCAACTAGGGTAGAAACTAAATGAAGAGATGGTTTTTTCTAAAATAGAAACATCAAGAGTTTTTAAATGCCAAGCAAAGCCAGGTTGATTATTATGAAGTTTTTTTTTTATTATTATTTTAAGGAGAATACTTCGATACCTTATGCACCCCTTGTTTCTGGAAAAAGATCTAAGTTGTTGGAGTAAACCACTCTAATGCACTAAAGGCTAGAAGCCGTGTTTTGCTTTCAATTTGACCCTTGGTTTGTGGAGGAATTCAGGCCAGGGAGTTGGGAACATGTGACTTTATAAACTGGAACTGTTCAGCTGCATTCTGTGTGAGTTGAAGACGCTTTAGGCCCGGGCAATATTTGCGCAACCTGAATGTTACAGTAATGTAATCTAAGGTAATGAATGCATGGATAATGTTACCATTGTTTGCACATGCATCCTCTGACCTTTTGTTATACTAGATATCCCGTGATGAAAAGGAACATTCTGGTTATCTCCCATGCAGCAGGATTTTTATTATTTTATGGAATAATTTATTTGCCTAAGATTAAACTGCATGATTATATACCGGGCTCTGATTCTTAGTTTCCGATCAGACTCTATCCATTGTCCACTTTGTCTAATTGAACTTTCGCATGCACAATGGGGCAATACGTGGTGATTTTTATTTTATTTTTTAATCTTTTTAGTAAAGGTGCCTTGATAGGTCCTTAATGACCCGGAGGAACCAGTGACCTTGGCAAGTCTATAGAAAAAGGTCATGCCTCAGATGTGCGGTTCCGAACTAGCTGACCCCCTTCCCCACCTACCCTTTCAGGACTTGGTGTTTCCTCCCTTCCATGTTATTGTGGGGTTTTCACCCTCCCTCACAAAGCATACTAAAACCTGCTTTTTAAGCCACTGCTCTCAAATCACTTTGAAGGGCTGTGCTACTTAATTCATATCCTTTGATGCTTCATCCAGGTTTTGGAATGCTGAAAAATTCTTTTCCTGGTAATGTTTTGCCTTTTGTTGTATTCAGAGTATTTTTTTTCGTAATTATGTAACTCCAGGATTTTTTTTTTTTATTGTAGGTAGTGTTTGTGCGTGTGTTGCAATTTAAAAACAAATCAAGGCTATCCTGTAGTGCTATTTAAAAAATGTTGCTCCTAAGTTTTATCATCCCATGTTTCAATCTGCTATTTCATCTTTTCTCACTCGTCTCTCTGTGGTAGCTTCAGGGTGCTGGCTTTGTGAAGTTTCATTGTTATTCGTGTGTGTGTCTGTGTGCCAAATATTAATGTCAAAAGCATTTCCCACTATATATTGCTCAGACTGAGTGCCAGAATCACGCACACAAGCTCGTTCCTCCATGGGCTGTCACTCCCTCCTTCACAGAGATGAGCTTCAATAGGTTAGTCCACAGTGGATTAGAGAAGACTTTAACCAGAGCCCCAGATAAGCACCTTACACTGATTAATCACAATAAAAGCTGTAGCTACTAGAATAGATTTGTGTGCTAAATTAGATGTTGGCCCTGTATGGTCTGACCTCCTTGCTACATGCTAACTGTGTATTATTCTTATGAACATGTCCTGTCCTCTTTAAGGGCTTGGAAAGGCTCAGCTAAAGAGGCTACAAACATTTTCCAGCTGGCTTATCCCTGGGTAGGTATTGTAATATGGAACGGTGCCGCCAGCCTGAATTATGCGGACCTTTCCTGGGACACATCAACGGGTCATAGGCTGAGATGCAGAAAACTAAATACTGTTGTGGTCTTGCAGTCTTGGGTGTCGTTCTCCAAGTCATGAGAATCCCTAACAAAAAGACAAATGATATGCTTGATGGTTGGGGTGGGGGGGTTATAGTGCTAAAATGGAATAATTAATTGGAGGTATGTAGCAGGACACCCTCAGTTTACGTAGCTGTTCGTTCTGTCCACGTGCTTAAAATGTATAATGATTTTCTTCCACCTTTGAACTAGAAATGGTTTGAAGATATTAAAGACAGTACTGAACGTAATAGTAGGGCTGGGTTTGTTTGTTTTTTTAAGGATAGGTATTTGTGAATGGGGCTGAAAATGGACGAAAGCAAGCCCCGTGTGGTGTTAGGGTTCTCTTGTGTTCCTTATCACCCCCTCTGCATGAGTATCTCAGAGCAGCGGCCCCATCATCTCACTGTCGGTGTGTGGGGTTCCTCTCTTACGGAGTCGGCCTGTGAGAATCGGGCGTAGTTCCATTGTCTCACCATAAGTGTGCCAGGCTGTGAAATTAATGGAACAAGTGAGACAACAAAAGATCCAAATGCCTGATTCCAGCCATCCTTTTAATCTTGTGTTTGACGGGGTTTTTTTTATCTCTGCACTACATAGTCTAAAATATTTGCCTTTTTATTTCAAAAGTTTAGACTCCATGCACTTATTTCTCCCTTTCCTGTTTTTGAAATCCTAAATATCCGAATAAGAAAGCCAAGTAGCGCAGGTCTTTCTTTGAGGTTGTGGAAAACAGTGGGGATGAGTCCTGGATGATCTTCCTGTCACACCATGGTGTGTGTACAACTCTCACAGAAAGCTCTCACTGATCTCACCCCCAACTCATACGGACTCCGTAACTCAGCCTTGTCTTCCTTCATTCTCAGCCTCTGGTGCTCATTGCTCCTGTGGTCGGTTTTCGCCTGGAGCCCGAAGGCCCCGAAAATGTTTCTCCTTTGTGAAGTTGCCCGTAGGCACACAGACTCTCGCCTCCACTTTCCCAGCCAGCCCCCGTCCGTCTGGCTGTTTAAAACCCCACCTCCCCCGCAGTCGTGCTTGGCGGGAGGTTTTCTGTCCTGGCCTTCGCCCCACTGGCATAGGGAGAGGTCTGCTGGCACGTGCCAGCAACCGAATGCCCTGCGCCTTATCACTCGATTTTTCCGGGGCATTTTTGAGCTGGAAATCAGTCATTTATCGTGCCGCTTGGAACGATAAATAGGATCAGGTTTGGTGAATACAGTACCGAATGGGACAGTAGCTTCCAGATTGTCGAGCGTTTGCTTGAAATCGGTGGCCTGTTTTAAATTGCAATTTTTCATGTTACATTTTTTAAATTTGGGCTGGAAATTTCACCTATTTTTTTTTTTTTTTTTTTTTTTGAGTTAGGCAGTGGCACAAACATGCACACGCATGCACATGCTCACTCTTCATCCCCCCCCCAACAGGTTCTGCGGGGAATGCCTGCAGCCATGCCTCCAGGTCAGCTCGCCGCTCTGTCCCCTCTGCCGCATGCCCTTCGACCCCAAGAAGGTAGACAGGTCCTCCAATGTGGAGAAGCAGCTGTCGTCCTGCAAGGCACCCTGCCGGGGCTGCAGTAAGAAGGTGAGCCTGCAACAGGAGGTGTGGGTCAGGGCAGGGATGGGTAAGTGGGTAGGGGGTTGCCAGGAAGGCTGGGAAGACTGCCTCAGGAGAGCTCGGAGTCTGTGAGGGATTCACCGTGACCTTTTGTTCAGCGACTAATTTAGACGTGAGAAGCTTGCAAGGAGACCATTCTGCTAATGACTTGGATTAATCGAGCTCAAAGGCACAGATAATGTGAAACGGCCTATCTTCCAATCCTCACATCACATGCCTTGCGCCCAGGTGACCTTAAATGATGTGGGTCTGCCGTATCCAGGTGTTCCTTGAAACCTTGACATGAGCTTCTCTCGATCCCTCCTCCAGGTCACGTTGGTCAAAATGAGGTCACACATTTCGTCTTGTGCCAAGGTCCAAGAGCAGATGGCCAACTGCCCCAAATTTGTGCCTGTCGTCCCCACGTCGCAGCCGATTCCCAGGTAAGATTGGCTCCCTCATATTTTTCCCAGAAATCCAAGCAGCATGTGAAAGGGTGGCTCCAATGGCCTGGGAGGTTCTGGAGCTCCGTCGTACTGGACGCATTTTGCACGCTGCGGCGAATGTCAGTACTGGCAGTGAAAATGTGTGCTGCGTTTACAGGAACAGCGAGAACTGTCCTGTAAAAATGAAGGACGTGGCTCCAGTTCTTACTTCCTGCTGGTCTTTCTTTGCCCCAGCCTCAGTCTGCTTTGACGTTTCCCTCCATTGCCTACAAACGGTGCGTGAGGGACGCTGTCTATTTAGCTGACTTTACCACCAGCGGAAATCCGTCCAGGAGGCCGGCCGTGAGTGGGGATGTGTGATTTTGCTTTGCATTGTGTGCAGAAAGTGTTTGAAGGGGGGCTGCATGCCTCCTTCCAAGATTAACGTGTTCGTTCAGACACACGCTTGGGTCACCAGAGAAAACACCCCCAAACACACACACTTTCTCTCTCCTCTCTTTTGCTATCTTTTTTTCTCACACACACACACACACACTCTCTCTCTCTCAGCTGAGTAATACTTTCTGGCATGACCACATACTTAATGTTGCCAAAACAAATCTTCTGACAACTGTGTTAATCACCTGGTCCAATATTTACCAAAAAAAACCAAGAACATTGCACATGTGCATACACATTGCATGAACGTCTGAATTTTAAATATACACACTTTTTTGGTTGAATTTCTTTTTCCTTGTTTTGGAAGGAGTCAGCTTGTCAGGCTCTCAGGGTAATTATGGTAGTCTTTCCCCTGCTTTTCACTTCCCAAACTCTGAAACAATCCCGTATTTGTTTCTCAGACACTGATTAAAAAGTACAGCCAAGCAAGTTGTGCTTGTGTAAGTTGATGGTCCATTTTTGATCCATATCTATGGTCAGTTAGTCTGCCACAAAGTAAACGAGCATCCATCAAGGCTTCCTTTCCGACTGGCAGTATGGTTTTCTTTTTTCTTCTGTTCCAATCATCGGTGTATGTATACGTAACCCAGTAGCATCTAGCAACAGTGTGGATGCCACTTGTGTGTGCTCCTCAGGACCTGTAGGTTCTGTGTTTGTCTCCCTCCAGTTCAGCACTTGTGGTGATATGAGATGCCGGTGCTTCGTTCTAGGTGCTTCCATAACGTGCCGCCTCTAATATGAATGTTTAGTGATGGGGGTTGTCGGGCTGTTTCCTCCCTCTGTCTTTCTCCCCCCTCTCTCCCTCCAAGGTTTGGCATCTTCCTCGGCACTCTTGGAATGCTTTTGCAGAACTCTGCATGCAGGGTTTCAATTGAATGTTTGTCCCATTTTGCCAGGTCCTGCTGAGCATATCCTAATTTGGATTTCAATTTGTACTGTTTTTTTTTTTTTAGACATAGAAGGCCCTGAGTGTTTTTTCTTTTCTCCCCCCCCATTTGATTTACAGGCTTTTTAAAAAATGTATAAAACGTTTTTAAGCCAGGATGTAGGTCGTGTTGTGTTTTTTTTTTTTTTTGCTGGCATGGGCTTCACTGTAATTGCGGTCGGCTCCCTGAGGTCTAAACCTCCTTTGGACTTTGACAGAAATGTCTTTTATTGGTTACCTGTCAGGACCGGAGGCTGAGGGAGCGGCTCTGGTACAGCAGGGGCTGGCTCCAGCTGCATCTGACACCAGAAACGGGTCATCTGCATCATGTAAAGTCTTCAGATTCAGCAACGTAAAGCCTGTTTTAGGGAAAGTCATACTGAGTCCTGAGAACTGGGAGTACAGATCTGAATACAGTCAGCTGGTAGACACCAAATGGACAGGATTTTTTGTGCCGGCGGGGGGTGGTTCTTTGGCAGGATGGAGACGCTGGCTGGAGTCGCCTAGCAGCGGCATGCACAAGGTGGATGCTGAGCTTCCTCTAGATTTTCGCACTTCGCGCACCTGAATCAGTGACCGGTGGCGACCTGTCTGTCCTGCAGATTTGGCTGCAGGCTTGAGGATCGGTGGCCAGTCAAAAGGACAACCTGTCTGTCCACCTCACACTTTATAAGGAATACTTGGCTTTACTCAGCTGAGGGACGGCTGTGTGTGTGTGTGTGTGTGTGTGTGTGTGTGTGTGTGTGTGTGTGTGTTTTGTTTTTTTTTCTGGAATCATAGGGAAAGTATATAATCATGTTGGGAATGGGACAGGCTGTTAAAGCACATGTTTGTTAATGTGAAGGTGAAACATGGCAGCGTCCACACATTAGTGTTGTGGAGAACATCAGCACCCTTGGTGTGTTGGGCTCCCAGACTGCCTTCCTCTCAGGAGGCACTTTGCTGCGCTGGGCTCCTGGTCCACCTTTTTAACTAATGCCAGACAACGTGCCTGGTGTTAGGCTAAGTAACGCGGGATACACCACTCAACCTTGCATTTCTGTTGAATTTTCACTTTTGTGACTCTAGTTCTCCCTCCAGACTGAGTCTGCTTGCATTGGGAGATGATTTAAGAGCTACACAGCCAGCTTTCACCCTCCACCCCCTTCAGTGAAATGCTGTTTCTCCCTCTCGCCCTACAGCAATATCCCCAACCGCTCAACGTTTGTGTGTCCGTATTGTGGGGCCCGGAACCTTGACCAGCAGGAGCTGGTCAAGCACTGCCTGGAGCAGCACCGCAGTGACCCCAACAGAGTGGTAAGTAGGGCGGGGTGCCCCGGGGCATGCTGGGAGGCTGCAGCTTCGAAATTGGGCCAGACAGCCAGCTGACTTGATTATGGTAGTTTTTCTTCAGTTTTCTTCAAGATTGGCTGTTAAAGTTTATGCTTAGACATAACCCCGGTCATTGTATCGTGATGTGCCCTCTGTGCCACGCTGACTCTCTGGTTTTTGTGTTCGCCTGTGCCAGGTGTGTCCAGTCTGTGCTGCCATGCCTTGGGGGGACCCCAGCTACAAGAGCTCCAACTTCCTGCAGCACCTCTTGCACCGACATAAGTTCTCATACGACACATTTGTGGTGAGGCCAGGGGAGGCTTTATTTACTCATTTTTTTTTTACCTCTCTCTCTCATTTGGCCACATGCCTCTGTACCACCCCAGCAGCATCTTGCAGAAATTGAGCAGATTTGCTCCCAGTGAAGTCCTTGCCTCTCAAGTTTGGGAGAGGCTCTGGGATTCGTTATGTGCACCTTGTCTGTTTCCACAGGACTACAGCATCGATGAGGAGGCGGCTCTTCAGGCAGCCCTGGCCCTCTCATTGGCAGAAAACTGAAGACTCCTTCAGTTATTCCAATGCACACACACACACCCCCCCACACACCCCACCCCACTGTTCACTCTCAAGTGTCAAGGGTCTCCGCTCTCTGTCAGCTGGGACCATGTCCACCCCACACAGACCTGCTTAACCAGCTAGTGATCTTTTCTCCACTCCCATGGAAACATGGGCGAATAGGCACCATGAACTTGGTCATGTGAGGCTCTCCTTCACTGGCATGCAGAATTTCCCATCACCCATCCAAAGTGGAAGCAAACAGAACGAGTCAGACCATGTGACATGGTCAGTGAATCTCTGCAGGTTGTGCATTAATTTAGACCATCGTTAATGCTCCCTTGGTTTTCGTTAGCCCTCCCTTGGTTTTTGTTAGCCCTCCCTTGGTTTTCGTTAGCCCTCCCTTGGTTTTCGTTAGCACTGCTTTGGTTCTCTTTAACCCTGCTGGTGGTTCAATACAAGCACAGATCTGATGGTGCCACACCTCCCATTAATGCAAAGATCTAGACTCATCCCAAACAAAGCTCTGTTATTGTGGATAATTGCACTCATTTTTTACATACTATAATATAGTATTGTTCTTATTTTATAGTTAACTAAAGGATAGCACCACATTTTTTCTTCATACTGATTTTTCCTGTTTATCAGGCTACGGTGGATTTTGTATAACACATCAGATAGAAATATATTTTTCAAAATGTTTGTCTCAAATGGTGCAACATCAACACAAAAGTGAAACAAATTTCACAATTAGGAATGTTCTGTGTTATGTGTATTCACTGGTTTACCTGAGGTTTTAAGTGCTACATGTGTAGTAGCACAGTTTTACCTCTAGAGGGCAGCCTTTTGCCAGAAATCAATGAAGCACTGAGAATACATACAAGTTTTAGGGTTGGCCACTGCAAGCTTAAGTCTATTTATTCAAGGCATTCTGCATGCAAATCCCACATATGGGGAAGCTTGAAGTATGTACCCCTGCTTCTGTATTTACAGAAGCTGGTTGTTGATCCTCCTGTTTTCTGTTTAAAGGCAAGGATCAGAGTTTGGCCTAGTTTGCACTGGCCATATAGAGTGCTAGTAAAATGTAGTGCACTGTGTGTGTGTTTTGGCAGGTCTGGAAGGCAATTGTAGGTAATTGGTCATACTCTCTGAGCTTGACCCTGAAAGGCTTTGGGTGCTGTTTTGTCTTCCTGGGATTTAAAATAATAATAAAACAAAACATGTAAATACGGAGTAGGCCTACTTTAAGTGGATATGCCTTTTCCCAGTTTGAAGACATGCACTGGAAGCTGACCAGTGGAATTAAGGAACATTGTGTTATCTGTGTGTGAGAGAGAAACTTTTCTGCTATTTTCTATTTTTTCTAATCCACTGAACTTGTCGGTAGGTTGTCCATACAAGTTCATGTAGGCCAATATATTTGAATGGATTCTGCTCCTTGGTTAGGAGCCACAGTACAGTCACTGTACTTCAGATTGTGTTTGTAAAGTTTGCGACTCAGCAGTACTGTGGATGGACCAGATCCAGACTGAAGTGAAACATCACTTTGAAGGTTGCTGTTAGACAAGCTCTGATTTCTTTCATTTTAAAAATGTTCTTTAACCAACTGTTCGATGTTTTTGTACCTTTTTTAATTACTAACTAGTAGTACTTCTTTCTTGGTATTTAAAGGACATTTAATTTTGAGTAGTGTTCATGAATACTGCTGTATAAAAATATTTAATTCCAATTTTCTTCCAGTTTTTCTTTCGCTTGTGTCGTTTTTCATTTACATCATGACCAAACTCAAGTGCAACTCTACTGTTAACCAGTTGGCTATGCTGTGTTTGAGATCTCTTGGAAGCAAGTCTGAGAAGAACTGGTATTTAAAATACACAATGCCAGATAACCTCTTTTCATGTACAGGACAAACGCACCATAGCATGGTTTTGTCAAGGAGTCAATGGAGAAGCATTTTAATTGCTAAATGGCTAAATTAGAGACTATGGAAATCAGTGCGAATACAGATCTGAAGATGATCATGTCCTGTTGCCTAGGAAGTCAGATGGGAGGCAAGGTTCTGTGGCTGCCTACACCACAGATCAGGATTGGTTGTGAAAATGTAGCTGTAACTGGTCCTCCAATCAGTGTGGGTCACTGCTGTAAAAGAGTCTAAGTCAACAGCAGTAATAAAACTAAATATCAGACTTTCAGGTTGCAGGTTCGAGGGGCCCTGCATTTTACACCAATGTCCTACAGCACATAGTCTGCTGTATGAATAGATAAAATTATAAGCCATGTATGTTTTTGTGAAGCATCTACGAAGCAAAACAAAAAAACAACCGAAATAAAGCAACACTAGCTCAGATGTCCACACCCATCGTTTCTCTTCACCCTCATGGTTTCCCACATCGATAAAAGGTTGGATCGTTAGATGGTTTAGGTGCTGAAGGTTGAGTTTCGTCGGCCCATGCACCCAACTGCACTATTGGTGTACCCTGTGTTTTACCCACAGCCACCCCCCCCCCCCCCCCCCCCCCGCCCGGTTTTCCCCCCCCCCCTAAACCACCCCCTTGCTTTTGGGGGGTTCAAAAATCAAACCCGACGGGACAAAGT
>JAACJT020000007.1:13823699-13849880 GCA_009936485.2 Gymnarchus niloticus
CCATTTAGGCCCAGTGTGTGACAGGTATTTATTGGGGCTGATCCATTTAGGCCCAGTGTGTGACAGGTATTTATTGGAGCGGATCAGCTTGGTCTTGGTCTCAGTGTGACACAGCAAACATCTATGCTAAAGTCTTCCTCTCAAACAGCCCTTTTCCCGACTACCATGCCTCTGAGCCACAGATTTCCCAGGGGTCGTGAGACATTCCCGGAAGGCTCAGAATTCCATGGGAGATCCATCTTCTCCTCTCCCAGGGAGATGAGCGAGAAGTGGTCAGAGGGTCTGCCTCAGCTGCTCTGCTTGCGCTGAGCAACTGGAAACTGACTCATCTACCCACAAACCCCATCTGCAGACTTCCCCATAGCCCGCTGGGATCCCTGGCACAGCTACATGGTGGCATGCAGCTGGCCCCCCACCTGCCAATAAACAGCATTAATAAGAATTTTCCATGCCTCATTACAAACGGGAAACATTGAGGTTTTATTTAGACTGAGATTGTCCTACCCAGCTGTCCTCTAAAGACATTAATTAGCCTGAAAAAGCAAGAGGTGTCATTTTGGGTCTCTGGCCCCTGTTAGCGCCTCCTGTCAGGGGGCATGGGGGGCAAGCACCCTGAGTAGTAGGCTGGGGGTGGTGGTTGTTCGGGGGGGTCTTCCTGCTTTCCCATGTTACCTGCCCATCGCTGATCCTCCTGTAGCTTGATAATGGCTGAGTGGTAAAGTGAAAATGGAAAATTTCTGCTGTCTGGGCACATGTCCATATCACAGGGGAAGCTCCTATGCCAGCGTTTATTCACTGGGGGCTCGAAGCTCTGTGGTTCGCTAAAATTACAAAAAAAAAAGAACAGAAGTGTAGCTAATACAGCATTTTGCCAGGCACACTTGTTTCTGACCAATAACTAGCTTTGAGGCCTGAGAGCTTGCTGGGTGTGAACATGGTGAAGCCTGACTTCCATTTCCATTCCTTGGGCAACACAGTAGCATAGTGATAATTAGCGTGTAATCGATGAGAAGATTGTGTTTACCTTATTGTAAGGCATGAATATTCTTCCAGTCATGAGAATAACTGAGTGATGAAAATGTACTTTGCATTCATAATGTAAAATAAATCCTCGAAAGCAGATCCCGTTGAGTGGTTTGATTTCATGTTCATGAACACTGCCTTCTTCTTTCCCCCTCCCTTTCTTCTGAATGCATTGTGAAATAGTTTAAAGAAATCATCACCACTGTATTTTGATGTGAACCAATGAAAATGACCTCAACTGAGTCTATAAGTATTGTTGTCAGCAGTGATGGGACAAATGAGGCTTCAAGGTGAGTGGGAGTATCCTGAACTAACCAGTCAATGCTAGCGATACTCCCACGCACCATGGGTTTTGAAGCCTCATTTAGCACCAGCATTGATTGGTAGCTCAGGATACTCCCACCCTCCATGGGTTTTGGAGCCTCATTTATCCCATCACCAGTTTTCAGGATCTGGAAGCATTTAGAAATGAATCCTTAGGGATAAAATATTTGGTAAAGGGACAGAAACTGTACATACAATTATGAAACTGACATCCCATCCAGGGAGTACCCCAGCCATGTGCCCTGTGCTGTATGGGATAAGCTCCAGGCCACCTATGAACACCCCGACCAGGCTAAGTGGTTGGAAGATGGTTGGACAGATAAAATAGTGAATATAACTCAAATTAGGATGCAGAAAGATAAGAAAATATGAATGCATTGTTGAATGAATGTGTTCTGTAAGTAATATTATTTGAGAAATCAGTAGCAGATAAAATTATGTTAAGCCAAGTCATGATGTTCATGGAATCATCATGAATTTATATAAAATCATTTAATCATAAAATACAAATCTTTTTTCAGTATGCAACTGAAGCTATTTTGCTCCAGAAATATTTCATACCTCTGAGATTTTGTTTGTGCATTTACGCTCCATCTGTGCTTTTTCAGGATCTCAAACCTGTGATTTTTCCAAAATTCACAATATTGCTCTGGTTACTATTTTTGGCACACAATATTCTCTTTCAACTGACATCAGCTAGGAATATTCAAGAGACAAAATTAGTGCAGTCACTGGTTTAGAATTGCGTCAATTGACGTAGCCCCGCCTCAGTGATTTATGTGAGGCACTGTCCATTGTGAGGCACTACTACGGGGGGTCATCTGAAGTCATGACAGTGGGCAGCAGCCCACCTCCTCGTGTTTGGACAGCAGAGATATTCTGGAAAAGGTCTTGGAACATTTCTTGCACTGGTACTTTTTGATCTCAGAGTGTGTCTGCAGGTGCGCCCGCAGGTTTGATCGGTCTGCAAAGGCCCGACTGCAGTGAGGGCAGGAAAATGGCTTCTCTCCTGCAACAGAAGTACAGACACAAACAGTAATACACAAAGGCTGACACATATGCCCTGAATGTCTCGGATCTTATGACAGGTTTTAGAACACATATTTATCCAGCTTCTTCAGATCTTTAGTGATTATTGATGAAAACTTAATTTTATCATAAAATTGGAAAAAGTAGCTCAGTGGTAAGGAAACCGGACTTCTGACTAAAGGGTTTCTGGTTCTGGTCCTTAAAGGTGGATCTGCAAGAGTTCTTGTACAAAAATAAATAAATAAAAGCAAACTTCTTAATGTGAGCAGTACAGCATTCAGCTGCATACATATATCAGAAATGCCAGAATAAAGTAAATTATTTAATCTCAAGTGTGATTCTCTCTCTAAATGATGCCACTCTAAGACTTGCCATTTAAAAATTTAAACAATTGAACTGCTCTTTACTACGGCACCGTTTGGCAGATGCCAAGATGCGTGGAAGTTAACGTCTTGCCTGCACATACCTGTGTGTGTACGGATGTGCCCCTGGAGGAGCCATGGCCGGGAGAAGGCCTTGCCGCACAGCTTGCAGACGCACGGCAAGGTATGCGTGCGGATATGCATCTTCAAGGCACCCAAGCTGATGTACTCCTTGTTACAGTACTTGCAGCTGAACCCTCTTGGGCAGTGCCACTCACAGTGAACCTGCCTGTGCCTGGCCAAGCCAGAGAAGGTGAAGTAAGCCTTGCTACAGCCCAGGCACTCAAAGTGCTCTTGGACACCATGTGCCAAGCCCAGGAGGGTGGAAGGAGCACTGCTTCGCTCCATGGAGAATCCAGAGTCATCTGCAGGCTGGAAAGCCCTCGTTTCTCTGTGTTCTAGGAGCTTGATGACAGAGACCGAATCCTTCAATGGAGTGTGGACTGCTCTGTGTGAGAAGGCCGGCTCTTGGGCTACTCTTGATCGGGAAAAGTTGACTTGGAGTGGTTCTACGTCAATCGAAGGCCTGGGGACTATTATGTGCTCCAAGGAGGAGCCAGGCATTTCAGCCATCACAGCCCCAGGAACACATTCTCTTAGTGGCCGCAGGCTGCAGATGACAGGGCAGGGTAGTCGAGTAATGGTTCCTTCTGTTAAGTTTGATGTGGCTGGATCTTCTGTGTAAAAAATTTAAAAAAAAAACAAAAAAAAAAAAACACACACACACCAAGTATATTATATTGCTTCTACTATATTTATCAGTTAAATTAAAACATTTCTAATTAAGTGAAGGTTATTTCACAAAGAGGAATGCAGAACAAAAATGAAATGGCTGAATAACTATCACTTAAATATAAACAACTCAATATAAATAAACAAAAACTAGGTTTACTTAAATGAAAGAAACCCATTGAATGTAAGTATCCTGGGGAATGGATGTGTTAAATATAAATTCCCCACCCCTTTAACAATTTTCATTATTGCTGATATGTGGGTGTTTTTATTTCTGTCCTAACAAGGACTTCTGCAGATCATTTTGTTTAAAATTACAACTGTCCTTTTAGCGTTTATACCTGTCACTGTCATAGTTAAAATCAATAAACTGGGAATCGAGGTCCAACTCATATAAACGGTTTAGGTCTGAACAAAAACACGGATTTCAGGCGGATTTCGGAGTGAAAAGGAGCTTCGAAGGGCACTACATTAGCCTCTTCAACAAGCTTAATGGGACCCTCAAGATCCCAAAAGGAGAAGAGGACAATAAGCTCTCCTTTTGTGTGAGAGATCTTGCACCTGCTGAACTCCAACCGCGTTTGCAGTATCGGTTGCAATAAGTTTTTGTTCCTTCCATTATTATTATATTATCATTATTATCATTAATATTATTAACATTGTTACTTGGGTAGGCAGTACTTAACATTTAAATTTTTGCTTGTATGTGTGCGGGCCTGCGTACGGGAACGTGTTGTAAAATTTCGTTTATTCTTTTATAAGTGAACAGGTGTACAATCATACAGAAATATCATTTTATATCTCAGTCCTCCCTTTAAAATAGTTGCTAAAACTACTGGGGAACTTCAGACCAAACACTAAATACCACACAAATCCGAATAAGAGTGAAAACAACCCGTTAGAAACAGCTTTTGAAATAATAACGATATTATGTGAATTAGTCATAAACTAAGAACAACTTAATTGACGCAAAAAAAAAAAAAAAAAAAATGCTGTACCTTTTCTCTTCGATTCCAATTCGCCATAGTTTGGCTTCTTGTAACTGAGGTGTTTCTTCACCAAAAAGGACCGTGGCATCTTACGAAATCCCGTTTAATAATGGGTCTATAGGGCAAACGCGAGCGCGACAAACCAAGAATTTTAGAATGAATGTGTGTGGGGCAGACGGCCTGATGAATAAATAGCTGATACTTCGGAGGCTGTCTTTGGCCCGCATTCTTCACTGGAGTAGAGAGAGTCAGGTGCAGAGAGTGCTGGCCAATTAGCATAGCCTGCCCATCGGGCCAATTAGAATAGAATGACAAGTGCAAGGGGCGGAGCATAAACCGCATGTCAGCATACCCCGGCAAAACAGGTGCATTGGCGAGTTTCGCTTTTAAAATTGTGTAATCTCTGGGTACACTTCAATTCAATTAAGCACACAGACACCGTAAACGTTGTATTTAGACTAACCACAACTGTTTAGATATATAAAATATTTTCTGGCACTTTTTTATAATTCAGCTTTAACAATTTTACTTATAGACCTACTGGACTTTCATGCTGTTGGGGAAGGATATTTCCCGTACGCTTTACACTGAGATTATGTTAAAATCAGTTTCTAGTGCATTTTTAAGAGCGAATATGTGTGGAAAAACATATCTTTGCGCTACAGAAAAGCATAATTCGTATAAGTGGTTGAATGAGTGGTTCTTTTTCTGCCTTAAAATTTAGAAAACTGTTTCCTCCTAGCACATCGAGTGTGTCCTTATAGTGGTCTCAGCTGAAAAGGATGCCATCGCATACCGGTTTACAAAAATAGGAGCAAGAGGTTAGAAAAACAAGACACTGGAACTGGGGTATTACCATATGAATACAGAACCTGAAAGCAGCACGAGGAGGATTTCTTCTCAATGCCAGCACATCCCTTATGGAAATTCAGGAATCCAACACCACCCTCTACTGTTCCGAAAGTAAAATCCATCTGATCTTCGCATCGCTTTTTATTTTTCGCGCCATAGCCTTCAGCCTTGCTCCTCGCACTTTTTACGTATTTGTAATAATTTGCCATGTGGAAAGTCTCTTCATAGAGCTTCAGCACAGTTTACTACTCCAGAATGCTAAGGACGCCGGTCACTTTATTGGAATATAAGGCAAAGACGACTCCTTGGTTGTCTTCATCAAATTCCTCTATTCGAAGCGTTACGTTGCTTCCTGCTTCTTTCAGTTTTATAGGAACACCAACAAACGTAAAAACCATAAGTTTGCACTAATGCCAGTATTACCTAAATACACAGGCAGCAGGACAACTATTACGAAGATATCAAGCGGGGGTTATTATACAGTAAGAACTTCTGTAATCTCACCCATCACGTTCACATCACCTTGCATTCCCAGAGCTCGCCTGGCTCTGAAAAGTGCTTAGAAGTGGCCGTCGGCTGAGTGCTTTGGAAAATTGCTTCTAACTTAAAGTCCCTTGAAACACAACACCCCAAAAATCTAATGTGCTTAATAAGCATTTTAACTTTCAGCTAATATTTTTCTAGAGACCTTGATACCAGCAACATCTCTTTAAAGCCTGTTCTACAAAGAAAATGCACTGGGCATAGCTAATTACCCAGCCATACATCCGCTTATGCAGTGGTGTACATGCGACATTTGATAAATGTAAATTTATAAACTTTACTGGGATTTTGCACATGTAGAATTACCACAAAAAGGATTTATTGAAAAAGACCAAGCAATACAATATCTGAATCATACAATTGTATAATGCAATTGTTAAATCACTTGAAATAAAAACGCAACACAAAGATATACTGCGAACAGAACGTGTTTCAATTGTCAGTTGCTCCAGCTGGTTAATCCTGAATGATGTTCTACATATAGCTCCAATATGCAGTCCGTCAGTGTATTAGAGAAAATTAGAACATGCCCCTGACAAATGGACTACTAAAGATACATCATGTCACATACCATGTGCTGCCAGAAGTAGGCGCTAGACAACCACCAACCTACATCACACAGAGGAGGGGGGGAACTGAAAATGGATCAATAAGTCAGGGATGAGACACTTTGCACTGACAGCACAAAGTGTGAACTTCAGAGGGCCGTATGTGTTAATTAGAACTACATTCTTAAATGCAAGCCTTAAACATTGTAGAAAATTGTTCTAAAGAAACACCTTATTAATGAACTACTCCAAGCAAATCTACCTGTCAGCACATACCCTGACTGTTGAGAGATCTTTATCACCCCATCCCTGCAAATAAAACTTCCAGGTTTTTATATAGGGGTTTTTTTTTTTTTTTTTTTTAAAAAAAAAAAAAAAAAGTCACTTGCTTGACATGAACATGGTCTTCATTGTTGCAGTCTCTTCAAGAGGAAGAGAAGCACCAAGCAAAAGTCAAGAGTCAAAAAAAAAAAAAAAATCACATTTTATACAGGAATTCCAAATTCGGGGGTGAAGAGCTTTACATCACAAGAGACCAAAGTATCAGTATGAACAATGGCTTTAAAAAAAAAAAAAATAAAATAAAAATCTGTCAACTAAATCACAAATTTAATGCAAAAATTCAAAGTGAAAAGGATTTAAGGCACGAAATATGGCTATCCAGGAAAATTTTAAAAGCATTAAAAAAAAAGTTAATCCAATTTCCACACACACACACACACACACACACACACACACACACACACACACAGGTGGGAATTTTTACAAAGCTTCTCTCCTTGCCCCATACAGGTTTATTCCCAGAAGTCTCATTCAAAAGCAACTCCAAATAAACCACAAATGTGTGGTACGAACCAGGCTGTTAGGACAGAGAAGCAAATTCATGAACAGAAGCACAAGCAAAAGTCTGTCACATGACCTTCAGTCTTCTTCACCACCACCATACATGTCAGCCAGCTTCTTGAACCGTGGCCCCCACTCATTTAGGCAGTCATAGTCCTGGTCCTCCCCAGAACTGGAGGAGTTCAGGGAACTGAGAGAACCAGCTTCGGAGCCTCCTCCCTCGTAATCGAACACCAACAAGGAGTCGTAGGGGGGAGCTGTCGGGTCGGTGTCTGCGGCCTTCAAGTTCTGGAGCATAACAAGGATTAACACATTCACGTGTTGCACTTTAAAGCATACCAAAGGAAGAGAACAATTTAGAGTCAATAACAGGATAAAAGAAACCCATGCACACAAGCTTAATGAAGCAACTCATACTCACGTCATCGATGAAATTGCCGATGTCCTCGGGGTTGGCCGGTCGGGGCCGATACTGTGGTGCAGCCAAGAATGTTGGCGCCACATCGTTACGGAAAACGTCGGGTCTGTTATCCAGTCCTCGGTGTAGCTGACTTAAATCATAATCCTGATTCAAAAGGGAACAAAACCTGGCTTTATGGTTGGAGTCAACTCAAGACAAGAAAATCTGCTAATGATGACCTGGCCAAGACTATATTTAAATAAGATGCAAAAGCCAATCCTGACAAGTACAACACAAAAACCTTTACCACCCACCTGATCTTCCTCACCACCACCTTCCTCATCATAGTAGTAGATATTGTCCCGAATGTCATCGTCTTTGAGTAGGGGCTCCTTTTTCACTCTAGTCCTTCTCCTCAGGAACATGAGCAACAGTAGAACAAGCACTGGAATAGGCAGATAAGAAGTTTGCCAGAAAGTGTTTTTTTTTTTTTTTTTTTTTTTTTTAAAAAAACCACCCCCACCCACAGTACTTACATAATAGGAGGAGGATGGCTGCCAAGATACCCAGAATCCCTGGCAGCTCCATACCAGCCACCAGCTTGTTGGTACAATCAGGTTGATTCCCAGAGCATTCACAGACTTCAGCAAGAAGTGTATTATCTTGTGCATTGCCTTCAACGTCAAAGACCCTCAGGATGACATTATACCTGTCCTGTGGTAGTCTTTCCCTCAATGTCAATATGATGCCAGTGCCTGAAGATGGAGGGGCACAATTAAAAACCAGAGCCCCAATAGAGAGCAATGCCAAATCATATTTGCACTAATAACCCAACAAGTTAAAACCCAGTGAGGAAACAATTCTAGCTAACAAACCAAGTGATGCTACCAGTGATAGACTTGCTAGAAGTTTCCACTTTAAATGGCAACATGGAATCTAGGCTAAGAGATGCCTGAAAAGGCCTTCACATCAGAACCAGAAACGCTGATGGATGCTATAATAGAAGATTCAAAGCCACAATCCCTAAGAAATGAGGTAGACCATCCACCCAAGTATATTCCCCATCTAGAAACAAAAACCCTTAAACTCCAACTAAAAAAAAAGGAAAGCTTACCGCTTTCATTCATTTTTGCAGTCCAGTTGTTGGCAGACTGATCTCTCAGCTGTACTTTGTATGGTGGGCCAAATGCTGGGCTATCCTTGTCGCTGACAGACAACAACACTGGCTCAGGATCTTGGTTACAGATTTTGAACTCTCTCTGATCAATCGTTGGGGGGTTGTCATTCACATCCAATAGTTTAATAATTATTGTCCCCGTCCCTGTGGCAGGAAGCTCAGCTGCAAAACCAAGAGTTGGTTAAGATCCAAGTACTTCTCCAAGTTATCCGAGTTACATTAACGGGAAGAGAGCAGAAAGTCATACCATTGTCAATAGCTAAAACCAGAGCTTTATATTTGCCGTCAACAAGAGTGGGATGTTCTCTGTCCATTGGACTCTTAACAGAGATGAAACCATTAGTCCTGTTAATAGTCAGCCATCCAAATTGATCCGGAACCATTTTATACCTGACAGATGGAGGCACAAGTAATTAGGCAACATTGAGGCAAAACATGGCAGATTAAAACAAACCAGAAAATACATTACTGTATTGTCTGTTTCATCTGAGTGTCTGGATCAGTCGCTGTATACTGAGTCACTCTCTCATTGACAGCCATGTTCTCATCCACAGAAATAAGTTTTTCTCGAGGATTAAAGACCGGAGCCTCATTCACATCCACCACATTCACCACTACTGTAGCCGTGGATGTTGGCTGCCAGACAGCAAAAGGAACTTCATTCTCAACTGCGATCAGCAAAGTATATTTGCTTCTTTTCTCGAAATCCAATTCCTAGACAGGAAAACATCAGATAAATCATAATAGTAATAAAGTTCTGTTAAGACATCACTTTTTTTGGGGGGGGGGGGGGACACAGGAGAAAAGGACAGTCAAAACTACAAGACACCACCATAAAATGGAGTTTAACAGTTGTACAAGCGTCTTAATACTTGTAGCAAGATTAGTGTAGCAACCCTTTACACAATACGGTACTTTCTCACATGACCACCTTTGACAAAACCCAATGAAAACCAGTTCATGTATGGGGGGAAGGGATAGCGACCAAGGACAAAGAACTTAGACTCTACCTTTACTACAGTGAGAATACCATCCAGACCATCAGGTGCAGTTGACACATTGAAAAAACTGCCATCATCCCCTTGGACAATCTTAAACTTTGTGAACCAAGCAGGAGTGTTTGCGTCATCACCATCAGTCACTTTCATTCTCAAAAGTTCAACGTCTTTTTTATTTTCAGGAACAGATACTGCATACTATGGACAGAAGTATCATTAACAGATTAATACAACAGGTTTTCATGCAAACAGTGTAATTTCTGTTTATCAGGTTTTGCTTAAATATTCAAACATAACTCACAGAGCTGTTTTCAAACTTAGGAGCATGGTCATTACTGTCTGTTACGGTGATGATGGCTTTACAGGTGGCAACAAAGCCCTTTCCCTCCAAATCAGCAACCTGAATTGTCACTGTATACAGAGGGTATTTCTGGAAAGAAAACAACAGGTCACACATTTGTTCAGAATAAAAGGCATCTTTGGTAAGGGAAAGGAAAACCCACCTACCTCCTTATCAAGTCCAGCATTATTCAGTCGGATCACCCCATTAGTAGGATTAATGGCAAACATGCTTTCAGATGGCAGCGGTGGATCTTGGCTTACGATGCTGTACCTTAAATCTGCATTGTATGTTTCAGGATCATCAGCATCTGTTGCTGTGACAGCCATGATGTCAAATCCTAAACAATTTAGGGAAAAGCACATGCAGGAATGAGTTGGCTCAATGAATTTATCAAAGCTCGTTAGTAGCATTTTGTAGACGGTCAACACTCAGTACCTGGCTGCGTTGCTTCAGGAACACTGCCCAGAAATACATCTTGTGTAAAGACAGGCTTGTTATCATTCTGATCAGACACCCTAATTATGATTTCTGTAGGGGTCTCAGCCTCACCATATCCAACACTAACAGCATGAGCTTGGAGCTGGGAAAGAGGGACAACATTTGAAGGACGTTAAAGTCAGTTTAAGATTGTATTTTTTAAAGAACTGAACAATGATAAAAGCAGTACTTACAGTATAGTTAGCACACTTCTCTCTGTCCAAAGGCTGCGTTACATAGAGCCAGCCAGTGTTTTTATCCATAGTGAAAATCCCTCTAGGTGGCTGATCTGCTCCTTGACCAGAAATTGAGTACTGCAGCTGGACTTCTTTATCCTTACTGGACCTGACCTAAAAAGGGTTGTTTGTTGGAGAAACAAAGTTGACAATACAGATTAACGCAAAGTTTAGTTAGGTATAAAAAAAAAAATACATACCTGCACTATTTGTTTAGGAAAGGGACCCTTTTCATTTTCAGCAACTGTGAATGGAGGAATTTTCCATTCCCTCTTCCTCCTTTTGAGACCAGTTGAAGATTGTGGAAACATCAGCAACTGGACAGACTCACTGAACTCAGACTGGAAAACAGAAAGATACCATTAAAGGCAAACTGACCACACACCAGGACTTCAAACAAAAAAACAGAACAAACCATTATTCACTGATATGTCCTACCTGTTCAGGAGGGATACTTTCCACAGTAGGAGCCCCATGGCTGGTCTTTGGCTCATGTTCCACCCTGACTCTCGTGGTGATCTTCCTGCCCTTTGAGTCCCAGGCATGAACGAAAAAGCTCTTGTGCCCATCATGCAGGGTCAGAGGCCTTTTTATCAGGACAGTTCCATCCGATTCCACCTTAAAACGAGAATCTGCCACATTGAAGAGGAACCTCTGGCGCCCACTGCAGTCATCAAACAGAACTGCAACATAAAACCAAAACCATGCTGAAACCTCAATGCAGGAAGACCATGGCATTTGAAGCAAATTTGCAGCTAAAATCTGCTTTAACAAGTGTAGTATTTAGAGAAAACTGTAGCATCTCTCAAGCTGCCAAATAAATTCCCCATTTCAGAAACCAGTTAAAAACATTGATTCCCAAAAACAAAGTTGAAATTCATTCCTTAAATACCAATATTGTAAAGCTTTTTGTGCAGCAGTCTTTGTAAGCTGAAATGCGAAACAAAGAAGTTGATGCCATCCTAAACTGGTGTTAAATGTCCCAGACATCACATGCTACACGACTCTGAATGTGCGTTGCTGTAGATTGCCATTTCTCATGAAATGGTCACTACAGCATGTAGTGATGATCAAGTTTTAATCTGTCATCCATTTAAAGGTAAACCCCAATTCACTGTTATGCTGAGCAATGTACATATATGAGCCATCAAAAATTAAATCAGGGTCACTGAAGATTACATACCAGGAGGCACAGAATATGGCAGGGTTCACCTTGAATTGGGCACACATCCAATTCACAAACTACGCTCTGTATTGTCCATTTTACTCAAAGGTGACTCGTTTGGATTATATACACAGTAGTGTTGAGAACAAGATAAACATTGGACATGGCAGGAAACACCACTCACACAGACCATAAGACAAGCAAAACAAAATCCATTACAAGCTGTCCAGTAACTTAACAGAAATCTTCATTTCAGGAGTAGAAACTTCCCTCTAAGCACTACCACATAGCTTACCTTGTGCATTAGGGGACAGGGCTGATGGAAGCTTTGTATTGCAGATTTAATCGTTAAAAGTGAAAAGCTTGGCCTGAAGAATATATTACACTAGAAATGGATAACCACAGGCCAGAGCACATATTGGATTTTATGGTGTTTACATTTGAAAGGGCTGTAGTCATCTAAATATTAAGATATTTAGAAATATAATGGAATAGCATGAAGTACTCCAAAACAATGGAGTTTAGAAAAATTCATCAGTTTGGTGTAATTTTATTAAAGAATAGAAGCCCAATGATTGTCTGGTTTGTCTTAAGTAGTTTAAGCATACTTAGGATCAAACTTGATTGGATGGTGTATGAATAAATCCTGACCAATAACTGTAGCAGGTCACCTTCAGGGCTGACCCTTCCCTTTGCAAGACCAGACCTGTTGCTCTGACTTGGCAAGTCACATGCAAGCTGGTGGTTACACACCCAGTGAAGCTTCCAGGAACTGCAGTTTCACAGGGTGTTATTAATGATACCATGAATCATGTTCAAACTGTACAGACACCATTTCACACCATTCACCTCCAGCCATTAGCTTTACACAAATGAATAGCAAACTTCAGTTAGGATGTCATGTGAGGTACAGGACATTCAAAACAGCATTTCAGCCAATGTCTTTGCTCAAAGATGAGATACTGTATGCTGGGAGGCTTTTGGTTAATCTTTATCAAGCTGTGAAACCTGACATCTCAGTGTTTCATCAAAAACAGTCTCCAATTTCAGGTCAAACATTAGTGACATTTTTACAATAAGGACAACCCAAGTTTGATACCATTTAAGACACTCATTTGACACTGCTACCCTGGCACTTGGACCGAAAAGCACAGCTGATTAAACAAGCAGTGTTAGCTTTACCAAAAAATGAAGACCATCGGAACAAAGGACTAGTTAAATTACTTAACTTGCCTGGAAGACTAAATGGTCAGTTTTAGCCAACAAGCTTGGTCATAAACTTTAAGCCTCTTCAGGGCAGTGAGGTACATTCAATGCAGATACATTAATAAGATTAAACTTTAAAATATGCACTTTAAAACTAGGCAAGCACACCGGCCAAGGACGCCGAGCTCAAAACAGACAAAGATTACCTCTCCCCAGTCTCCTGCCCTTTGGCAGATGTGTACGGTCTACTTTGAAGAGAAAGATTTCTGATGTGAATCCAGACTGACATGATCTCTCTTCTTCGCATGAGCCAAAACTGAAAACCTAGAAATTAAGAAAAGAAAAAGGCTCAGCAACCAAAGGCTCAAAAGTAATTAAGCGCACACCTTAAGCAAACGGGCTCGTCCGAGTTCCTAGACTAGGTGGCGACCCGCCATGAGCCCCATAAGACAACACTTCGAACGGCCACGTTTCACCAAATCAATCAGACCGATTTTATGGTCTAACGAATTAAAAGTAAAAATAATAATAATAATAATAATAATAATCCGGTTAGCTGCCATGATTGGAATCTCGGTCTCAAGCCAAGTCAATGGCACAGTAAAGAACCCAGAGCCAAGTTTAGTTTAACAGCTGGTGCGTCTACGTTTGTTATAAACTAAACGACATTTGGAGCAGAATAATGGCTGCATATAAACCCCAAGAGCCCAACCCCAGAAGACCGTAAAGCTAACCTCACCTGGATCACAAGGATCAACGCCAACACCAAAACCCTGTAACTCCCCATCAGACTGGAGCCCTCAAAAAATCCTTCAGTCTCTAGGAACAAAATAAGAACAAAAACTATTTCGCCAACAAATCCCCTTCGTGTGAACAACTTCAGAAACGACACCTCCCCACGAAGTACCTTCAGATTAAGGCGCAGTTTTACCACTTTCTCGCCAAACAGGTAGTTTCGGAAACCCCTGACGTAGCGACCAGGTGCCGCGCCCAATAGGACAGCCAACGACTCCTACCTCCAAATATGGGCATGGACCATTTTTTTTTTTTTTTTTTTATCCGCACTTAACCAACAGGTAAATGCGCGCACCGTGGTTACTCACCGGGTCCTAAGGCCAGTCTGTATCCACCAAAGCAAATCGTTTCATTTCCGCAAGATAAGGCATTTCGACTCACCTGGGAAGTATAGAAAAGGTAAATATATTTCCGCGATTCTTCCGCCTGAGAATGAGGTGAGAATAAAAAATAAAAAAAATAAGTCCAAAGAATCGCGTATTTGCTTTAAATGAATTGATCAACTGTGATCAAATTTTAATTGCATATGTGTTAACTTCACAAGACGAAGACAATGTGTACGTATGTTTTATGCCGCAGAGAATAAATCTTTGAAAGATCCCAGTGAAATTGTTATTTGTATGCAGTTTTATATGTTAATCTGGCAATCTGTTTCTGTGAAAGTACAGAACTGCCTTTCTCGTGCTCTTGTGCTGAAAGTATTACAACAAAATTACGATTTTGTTATATTTTAGGCACCCCGAATCAGTTGACGCTTGAAATGGAAGATGATACCCTTATATAAAAAGTCGCATGTCTTTTTTATCAATACCTAACAGCTAAGAAATTTAGGACAGATCCTATGATTCATTGTTTCATGAAAACAACGTGAGCTATCACTCCTTTCCTAGACATAATTCCATTTTCACGTTAAGGGAGTTTTGAAGAAAATTACCTAGGAAATGAGAAATACACGAATAGAAGTTTAACCACCCATTTTACCAAATGATTAATTTCCAAAACAAAAACATTGCAGATCAGGGAGTAAACTGTGGTATTTACCTCCCTTTGTTTCCTCCCAAGTCTCGACACCAGGAGAACAATGCTGCAAATATCTCCCCAATCTTAACTCAGACTGTCACACCCTAATACAACCTCCTGATATACCTAAAAAGCACTCTTCCTTAACTACAGTTTATTTTTCAACATTGCCTATAAGTATGATATACTTAACCTCTGCTTAAAAGACACAATTTAGTTTTAAAATAACAAAAACGAGAATCATGTTTCATTGTGTAAAAACATGTTGATGTTTCTTCAGTGCATGTGAAGTCGGTTCTGATGTAAAGAAACCTTGTATAATATCTGTACCTCAAACAGCATAACTGAAAGGAACCATTCAGCAGCTTTCTCTGACCATAAACTGCATGATCCTAAAGCCTACCCGATTTGGGACCCAGAGAATTACGAAGGCCCTTTCATACACAACCACCATACCTGTATGTCTAACAGTTATTTGAAGAGAGGAATTCCCCAGACATACCATCCTGTGTCCAGTATTCAGTTCCACTATGACACCGTTTCAAATAATAATGTCATATGAATGAAACTTGAATTTTTTGACAAATCAAAGGATAACGGACAGGGTTGTTAAACATTATGGGATTTATACATGCAGCATTCCGCGTACAGTAACAAAAAGGTTTAACAAACAGCAAGTCCTTCTTAATGAACACAATTACACCTCCATGTTCTTGTTCACGTGTATCTGTGTTTGGACCGCTGAACATGCTCTTACCTGTTTAATTAAATACATGTGCGCCTGCATCTCTCTTGGTTATCAAGATGGGGTTTGTAAAAACCACAAAGCTCCTCTAAATGTAAAAAAAGTAAAATAAGATAAAGTATCTTTCTCTTTCACTTTATTTTATATATATTATATTATATATGTATATCTTATAAGGAACATCTATCTATCTATCTATCTATCTATCTATCTATCTATCTATCTATCTAATCTCCATTTTCAAAATAACAGGAGGCCTGGAGGATACCCCAGGCTGGGGTACATTCTTGGTGGAGGACTAGTGATACAAATACAAAATGCAAAACTCAAGACAAACTGCAAAGACAAAACACAGAGTGCAAAGAAAGTTGAACAAAATGAATAACTATAGATGAATAATACATATGAATCAATTAGGGGTGTACATGGATGTACATACAGTATATAGTTCTGCTTGAGTCCCACTCACCACTGGGTGTTTCCTGTTGGTTTCAAACCATTACTACAATATAAATAATGCAAATGGTCCTCATAGAAGTAACTGGCTTAATACTTTTCTGTTTCAAGATATTTGTAAACTGGAACGAGCTCTAGTCACAAAACTACAATTTACAGTTCTGAATGGTGGGACTTCGGCTGATGATCGGTTGTCTAAATGAAAATGTGCTAAATTTAACTGATGTAATAGCCGCTCTTCCTGAAAAAGCATGAGCGCCTAAATTAATTTTTTATTTTAAAAAAGTAATTGCAATTTTTCAGATTAAGATCCCGGGATTGACGTGCATGGTCTCTGAAAAGTCACGAGGAAGCTAAAAATAAAATTGTCTTCAACCTTTGTTTCCTTGCTAAATAATTTATAATTGTGCGATATATTGATCTGCTTCTGTCATCGGTCTTTTCGTTCTCACAGCAGTTCACATTAATGGATAATCTCTTTCGCTGAGTATGGAGATTAGTTCAGTGCTTACTGGAATGTGTGTATAATACGTGTGTGGTCAAATGCTAAAGGAGTAGAAAGTCTTACAAATTCTAATTTAGGCCCATGTTTTCATATATTACCAGCACTGAGAAATTTAAATTCAATTAAATAGTGGAGTTAATTTTCGAGATCAAATTTATGTGCTGTGGAGTATACAGGGGAATACAACCGATATAGCGAGAAACAACCTTTTTGCCACTGTCATTACATTACTCATTTTAAATTGATAATTTAGAACTAAACTGGCTGCTAGGATAAAACTTTTCATACCTGTAACCTTAGGAGATAATGCAAAAGTGGCATAATGATGTATTAATCTGATTAACCAAGACAAACGGCGCAGTTAAGAAATAGACTATATATTAATTAGAAATCTTCCGTGCTTGCGGTTATGATTTACAAATTGTATTTACATCCCATGTACAGAATCAGGGGTTTTCACACAGTATGGACTATTGCCTATTTCTTTTTAGATATGAATTCGTAGTACCATGTGATTAATAATAACGGGGAGATGCTTCAAAAGTAATTCATGCCATTGCGGTTTATTTTACTTTTTCTACGGCATCGTCAATTCTTATCCCTGTGTACCAGTAGCACGGCGGTGTACAGGCAGGAGCGCTTCAGCTGTTTCGCATTGAAACAAAGCAGCTGTCGGAAAACTCTGAAGGTTACCTTACTGGCAGGCTTCGCTGGTTCTTACTTCCCGTACCTATGATACACTATAAGGAGCCGCTGACATTACCTCAACCTTTTAAGTACAGTCCTCTTCAATATGGCATTCATTCCGGTTTACCTATGAAAATCAAACGCGAATTTTAACGCTAAATTGGATAAGCCAAATAAAAGTTCATAAATATCATCAGAAATGGTGACCTTCATTTTGTGTAGTTGACATGTATGCTGCTTACCTAAAGACAAAAAGCTAAAACATTAGTAAACGCAAATGTGGTTCGGACGTGCCTAGACTTCAAGCTATATACTCATATACATTTCTGTTTATTTACAATCGATGTCTGTTTAAATTCACACACTGGACTAAAAAGGCTGTAATAATACGATAGCGTCACATAAAATCACAGGCTGAATCATGTGCCTTTTTCATGATCATGCGAATAGATGGTCGATTGTTCATTTTTAAAAATCGGGGGCGTGTTAATTGCTGTCCACTTACATTGGTTTTTTGGTACTGCCTTCGTGTTTTTATCAAGCAATGATTTATCTGATGACATAGAAAAAAGAAGATTGAGCGGAAGAGTTAAAAATAAAATGTTGATCACCACAAGTAGTTTCTTAAAGAACGCTGGACTACATGATTTTGAAAACTTCAGAGTATACTGTTAATTTGTTCTTCACTCTGGTCTTTATGTTCCAGACATTTTAATGTTATACTCATAGAAACAGACTGAGACAACTACAAGGTTTATTTTTCCCTATCAAAAAAGCAAAACACAAGTCCTCCATTTTGTTCTAATTACACAGATGCCTCAAATTAATCTTCCTGGGAAAAAATGAGGAGTTTTTGTTTATCATTCTTTTCGCATGATTGCATTTTAGTTTGATGGTAACCCCAGGGAGACTGACCCACTGCACTGGTGAAGTTTGTGGAAATAGACTAATGTGAGGAGCTGCTGTGACCCGAGCTGAGGCTGCCTTCTCGCAGCAGACGGCCCACTGTGTTGTTGACCAGCAGCTGTATTCACACCCATCACACTGTATTTGCTTACAGTCTAGTCATCACCTGTGTATCACGTTGACATTCCCTGTGCAAATGTGTCCATGTTCTCGTGGTTAATACAAAGAAGTCCATTTAATGGGCTGCATTCCCAAAACTGTTTAACTGTGTTGCCAGCTTAGATCATGTTACTCTTTTGGTTTATTATAATAGTTTGCTTTAACATATTCAGTCATACTGTTTCGGTATTAGCTGCAGTATGCTGTTCTGAAATTGTAGGTATACTGTACTTATATTTGGGTTTGAAAAAAGGCTGCTTAAAAGAGTGTCACATTCCTGTCCTTAGGGATGGAAGGCTTTACAATACAGCCATTATGACTAGATACATTTCCCTCTGCATTCCACAATGTAATACAGACATCACTGACCTTGCTTCTGGTACCAAAGCCTAAAGTTTCTCATCTAGTTATGTCTTTATCATAGCCAGAGATGTAAACACAGACTTAAAGGGGAGGACAGTTTTACTAATTCAGAAGTGAACAGATAAAACTTTTCCAGTCTTAAAGGCCATTGAAAATGATTTATTGGAGGATTTAAAGCTCAAGAAGTGATTGCTCAAAAGCCATTTATTAGCATGGAGCACAAAGTTACTCTCTGCAGTTCTGTTTTCAGCAGCACTTTTTATTTTTTAATTGATTAAAATAGTACATTTTGGACTAGTAAATATAAAAATATTTTCACAAACTCTACATATTGGGATAAGCCATATTTTGCTAGTGAATGGTATCTTGGTAGCTTTGCTATAATTATATTAGCTGGTGTTCAGAACAGAACATGAAAGAATGTAAATACATTTTGTATGTTTCTTTCAGTATGTTCTGTCGTACTGAGAGAAGGTTAACAATCTCTGTTTTAATCTTAATTAACCTACAATGCTTACTTTTATTTCAAGCTTTTCAACCAAACTCCAGTTGTTTTCATCTGCAAATATTCACCTGCAATTTTATATTCACAGCCAAAGATTCTGAGCCAGCTCCTTTTTTTAATTAATTTTCAATTAACAGTAATATAACAAAGGTTAATAGGTTGCAGTTCACCTGTGTGACTGTTTTCTTACTAGCCTTTTAAAAATCTTTAACTTACTCATCTACTTTTTAGAACGTTCATTTAAAGCTTATCAGCACTGAACATGATTTGCACTTTTTCAAGACTATATTGAGTATGGTTTATTAAAATACATTTTCGAAGTGTGTGCCAAACAGTAATACTCACACCCAACTCTTCTTGATACTGAGTGTGTATTAATCCACTAGACTTAACTGCATGGTTAAGTTACCTCAGTGTATGTGTCAGTACGAAGTCCCTCTCGCCTACAGCCGGTGTTTAAAAGTGTTTAATGATTGATAGTGTATTTATGCATAGGTACTGAAACAAAAACCACATTCCTGCCTGGTGGTTATAACAAACAGAACTTTCATCAAGGATTCTGCCAAGGCCATTGCCCGACACTACTGATAATGGCCAATTGTTATTCATTTACCAAGTTGAACATGTCCCAGATTTTTTTTCTCCTGTGAGTGTTTTTTTTTTTTTAAACGCTCCTCACTTTCATCAATATATTTATAACTACAAGCTTGACTCCGGTTCATAAATTGTGAAATACAAGGTGTCTGTCACTTGCCTGTTGTTCATGTGTTGACTATTCAACAGACACAGTTGAGTGATGTCTAACTTTTACCTTTGGTAACAAAGGGAGGCTGTGAAAATACATTTAAATTATGCATTTCTGGTGTTTCTGGTTCAGGATACAGGCTATTAACTTCTTTATTGAGGGAGAGAAACAAGGCAGAGGGGGGGATGGGTAGTTGTTTGCTCATGTAAAGAGACCAGCACTCCATCAAAAGCAAGTTTCTACAGGTCAGAGTCAAGAAGAAAGGCTATATTTCCACCATTTCACATTCACGTCAAACCATGCACTTGAATTAATTAAATACAAGTTTCAGTGTAGCACAAGAACCATTTTCCATTTGTTCCCTGAAACATGCAGGTAAAAATTCAATTAAACTGTCCAAGTTACTTGAACATATCAACTTCCTGCTGCACACTACATGCTTATGCTATGAAGAATAATTCCATGAAAAGGTTATTGCCATTAATTGTTTTTTTTTGTAAAGCCCACTAGTCCAGATTGACTCCATCAATGTCCTTAAAAGCCCATTAACACAGAAGCTTTTAGATACCATAAATGTTTATGCAGCATGACCTTTAAAATCTTATTATTTTGTGGAAGCATTTATCTCAACCATTTCTCCTTATCCTTGAAGTGCTCAGATTTACCAGAGAAACCAGGGCTCTTTTTACTGGTACTGAGGCAAGCACTGTCTTGTATTTGTTAGGTATTGTTTCCTGGAATGTGTGGTGTCTCTGAGCTGTGGAAAGCCCCTCTGGCTAAAGACAGTGACGTGCTGGTAATTCTGAGGCTACCATTTCTAGTGTTATGGTCTGTGGGTTAACAGAACCCCCTGCCGCTACCCCCAGTGCAGCATCAGGCATCTAATGACAGGGCCTCTGGGCTCGACAGGGGATCTTGTATCTTGCATACATACCATGGGTGTGTCCCTTCAGAAGCACTCTGAACTGCTGTTGTAATGATGTCACAGCTTGACAAATACTCGGAGACAGAAACTGTAGGCGACCGGGACCAGGGGGGGTGATGGGTTGCGGGAGGTGCAAGAGGTGATATGACCGACAGGAAGCAGTGGCAGATGATTTCACATTTTGGCATGAGGGAGATTTGGATCTGCTGGAGGAATTGGAAGAGTGCTCTGCTTCCTGACTTCTGCCTTTCTTCCCACACAATCTTAGAACTCTGTCTGGAGTAGCACAGAACTTCACTGTATTCCGAAGTACGGCGGTTTGCTGTTACAAAACAATTTGCTCTGTCAGGCTTTTTATCTTGTTGGGGGGGGGGGGTGCTCCCTAGTTAGTATGTTCCTCACTTTGGTGAGAATGCAGATAATTGCCCCCCCTGGGCAAGGTCAGACTTTAGCCTAGCTCAGACGAACCTCACCCTGGTCATATCATGCATACATTATTTGAACTATTGTTGACATTAATGTAAACTCTATTAGTCAGAGTAGCAATTTTGATAAATCTGAAAATTTTTATAATTCTTATGCATATTCCTAATTGGTTTTCCTTATACACCTACAATATAAATATATCTGGAATTATTTGTAGGTAAGGTGTGGCATGACTGCTCTCTGTGACTGTGGTGTGATGTAAGTTCACTTTAAATAGGAATACTGTGATTCATCCTGCCAGTGTTTTAAACTGGGTTTCAGCTCTAATAAAACAGTCGTCTTTACTCAGCTCATTACTGTATGTCAAAAACAGGATGTGCAATGTTGAAACCTGATGCCGCCATCCACTCCACTAGCTCACAACAATGCACAGCTAATGCAAATGGAAGCAGGAAGGAGCGTTATCAGCAATCTAAACAGGTATTTCAGGTTAAGGTAGACTTAAAGGCACACACTCATTGTGCAATGCATCAGATTCTATACAGCTAAGGTCTATGGATGATCAGATCGAAGAATACATTCATCTGCTTGAACGAATGAAAATAAAAAAAAACCCTTTTATTTGTCACCTGGTAAGGCAAGTGCTAATTACTGCTGGTCTACCTTAAATGACAGCAAGCACTCTAATAGAGACTGAGCTGACCAAGGTTGCATTGAAACCAAGAGGGGGTCTATTTGTATTCATGATTGATGCTCAGGTCTTCAGGGGCTGGTCAGCTAGGTGTGCCTAAAATCAAAACTACGTAGGGTAAATTGGCACTTAGCTACTATGATCCCCACAGCTGCAACCAACTCTCCAAAGAGATTAGGCACAGCCCATTTTTAGAGATCTTTAAAAGCAGTTTAAAAACTTTTCCTGTTCTTGCGAGCCTATGACCAGTCTTTTTGAATGTCTTCATCTTCCTATGTTTTAACTGTTCTTTATTTAACTTTTAATATTTCTTTCTTATTTTAATTTTTAATTAGTTTTAATTATTCTTTATATTTTAATTTTCTTATGCTTTTCTACTACTGTCTTTGTAAAGCACTTTGAATTCCCCCTGTGTATAAAGCATGCTATATAAATACATTTTTCTTGCCTTGTCTTGGACAATCTATTTCAGATGAAATGCTTTTTGCTTGACTATAAGAATGGAAAGACACTAAAGGATATTTACTTGTGATTTTCAGCCCTTAGACAACACCTTCTGTATTACATATTTTTGTTATACACCTATTTAGAAATTACATTCTAAAAATCATTCAGTAATTTTAATCAAAACATGTACAGTACATCTTTCACATTTAGGGGCATTCTTTTAACATTACAAATGCAGCAACTGTAATATGACACCTGGAGGCTGCAAAGACAAAAAGCTTTTACTGGTGCAATTACAAGCCCATCTCCACCGTCCACTTGCAGTTATTATAGAACTCTTAAAATATTTCAGATAATTTTCGTTGTTGCTTCATCTTTCCTTTCACACGCTTAATGTTAAGGCACTCATCCAACAAGTTATTAGTCTTGAATTCTCATAAAGTGCTTATGGCTAATGCAGTATACAAATGCGATAACACTATCATTTATTTTTTGGACATCGTGGGAAGAAACCCCACTATACATCATGACCGCTACAGAACCTCCGCATGACATTAGGGAGGAAGGATTGTGAATGTCTGTGCTTATTAAGAATATGACCAGGGCATGTATCATCCTGGTTTGCTTTAGAAAACAATGCTGTCTCAACAGTCTAAGGTTCTTCTGATGTTTAGGTGGCGTTCAGGTCATTGCAACCTGAATCTCTGCATGCATACCAAACCCAGAGACTTGTGTTTACTCTGAGTTTACTCCGTCTTCACTCTGAATCGTTTTTCGTCTTCTCCATCTTATCCTAAGATGAAACATCTTACTGACACACATCACACATGCTTTGTTAAAATTTTTGTTGAATGATCATTTATATCAATCAGTTCTATCAATCATCTTTGTTTATGCAAGGCACATGCAAATTATTCAATATGTTAGATATTTATTTAAAGAAATAATAATCCCATGCAATTTCACTTAAGGATGTGAAGCCTACCCCAAGAAGGATGAGGTATAATGTGGGCTATATCTTGTACGGAATTATACACCATTGCCAGACATCCAGTTCACATACACCCACATATTAAGGCAATTTTGGGTTGCCCATTCATTTGAAATAAAATAAAATGGCTGGATCTTTGGATTCATGCAAGAATCCATTCTGGTTTTATATATCCATGTTTAAATGTAATTATTCCGTAGCCAAAAAACAGATTAGATCAAATGTAATTTACAGTTTTATTCATGCATACAGCTGGAACATTTTAGTAGAGCCATATAAAGTAAATTATCAGGATTCCCCAGCATGGTCCTTCTGTGTCTTAAAAAGCACTGTCAAATTACACGTCAATGTCCTTACCCACAATGCTACATGCTCTTATTGAAGGTTACTTTGTCAAAACGCAGAAGCTATGGTGACATAAGAATTTTTTTCATGAAACAAACAGTAAAGCTGGGTTGCTTTCTGATGTGGATTAGTGCTGGTTTCACATTGGTTTAATTTTTACTGGGATACAGGATAATTTTTCATCTCACAAACAAATATTCTAAGAAAGCTTACAAAACAATACAAGGGGAGATGCCTTTTAAGCAGAAAAAGATTATGGATATATACTTAGGTAATTATATTAATACACAAAAAGATTATGTCAATGGATAGAAAATAGCTATTCAGTATACATGTAAGCACTATCAGTAATAAGGGGTGGGTGGAGAACATATTTAGGCATTGTCCACTAACTCATGTTTCCTCGGAAAGTGCTTGGTGCATTTGCAGTAATCACATTACTATAACATTACTAGGAAAATAGTCATGTATGTTAGAGTATTTTGTATATTGCAATATATCTTTTTGTCAGCCAGATTACACATATAAAGCACAGACATTTACCAAACACCAACACATTGCTTACTCTATTTACTTCACGTTGGCTGGTGATGCCTGTTAGAATCAAATTAGCAGAGAATCAATGTACCAGAATCCCACATATTATGGCTGGAATAGCAACCATGTACTCAGTCTGTAGTTTATTTTGCTCCAGAATGAGTGTTTAAAGGTGTTCCCTATATTGTACACTCATCAAGTGTAAAACCATTTAAAAGTTAAACGTGTAAACTATTGCTCAGTTATGCTCCACTGGACTGTATGTCCTCACAGCCGGCCCTAGATGCCATATGTGGCAGGACAGATAAGGTATTTTCATCTATGTAACTTCTATATACGAAAAGCATTTATGTAATACATAATACTGTGACACCACACATAAGTTGCCTGCTGATGTCTGTAAGGGAGGTACCCCCTAGACATTGCTTGTTAATGTTCCTCCCAAAAGCCTGGTGGCGCTAGGCACCTGTATGGGTACTGCCCCTTAAGAGGACTGTATAAAGGTGTGGAGCGGACACGTAGAAGGGAGGGGAGAGAGCAGTTCGAAAAGGTGTCACGAGAGATATGTTTTATTCCAAGTCTCCAGGTTTATATAAAGATATATAAATATTTTTGCTCGGAGATGTACAGTTATTGTGAGCACCTCATACCCTAGGGTGCCTGGGATCAGCTTCAGTTCCCCCATGATCCTGAATAAGATTAAGCAGCTTGGAAAATGGATGGATTATATCCAAGAATAAAAGGTTAAGCATCATTTATGCCACTTTGCTATAGACCTACATATTACCTTTAGTTTTAGTACTGTAAGTCATATGGTTAAAAGGCTATTGAAATTTACAAACTTGAAAATCTGATGAATATCAAACATTCAAATTCAAACAAAATTTTCCATTGGTGGCAAGACTAGGGCTAAAAGGGCTCAGGCAGAAACGGACAAGGCTAGGGAACAAGAACAAGGAACATGACTAGCGGCCAAGCAAATGAACGCACGGCAAAGACAAGAGTAGTGCCGCAGACTTAAATAACAAAAGATGGGGGAACACACAAGGGTTATCAGAGCAAGGGCAATTAGCATAAGCAAGGGAATGAGGAAACACGATGGATAAACACCAAACCCTGGTGAGTACTCTGGGGACCCTGGTGCATATATGACATCCCTATTGTACATGTGTAAAGTGGAAACCACTTTAAAAGCTAATTATGTAAGCTATCTCAATCCCAGTACCAGTTAGCTAGCCCTTGACAAGATCAGTGGCAGAACAGATCTGCATAAATTCTATATTAAAAAAGCATATATGTAATGCATAAAACATTAAGATATAGAAATATGTTTTGTAAGAGACGTACAGTGATTGTGAGGTCCCCTGGCCTCATTTTAGCCCTAACATTTTCACAATTTATAAAAGGACAGGCATTAAACTGAAGCTTGTCATTTTGAACTGATGTTATGAAAGCCTTCTTGGTCATTAAACTTGGTTCTCAACAGGGAACATGTTATGGTCCTTCCCCTAGTTACTAGTCAGTGGTGTCAATCCATCTGTTTGGGCCTGCCTGACAGATATGTCTTTTTAAACATTTTAAGAAATTCACTTTGTTCTCAGTAGGAGAAGTGGTTGGCCAGGAAGT
>JAACJT020000007.1:13860427-13905552 GCA_009936485.2 Gymnarchus niloticus
GGTGGAGGACAGGGCGGCCTGGCGTGCTGTGGTCCATGGAGTCGCGAAGAGTCAGACACGACTGCATGACTAAACAACAACAACTCAATCTGCATTCTTCTAGCAAAGAGCCATCCATATGAAAATGGTGTGGAAAATAAGGAAGCTGCCAATGAAATGGATTAAAAAAAAGAGTTTTTAGTAACACAGGGTGGGAGACAGTCTATTTACGACATGTATTTTTCACTTTGTGGCACTGCATAAGATGTGTCATGATGGTCCTCTGTTTAACATTGCTTTTTTGAAGGAAAAATCTTTCAGCTAAAATACCATCTGTGTAAGTTTGCTTCTTTGTCAGATTTGGAAGCGTGGACTGACAGGTTTGTGTAGGTCGCTATGAAACAGGCATGACTGTGCTCCAGACTTTGTGGGAAGCTTGTCCTTATAAATACCCTTACAAATGATAGTAATGTTGTACCAGGCTCCTGCTACTCCTGTGCCTTCAGTTACACTGCGACAGACTGCCGGTCTGGTAGGAGATGGACTTCATTCAAACCCACACACAAAGTCATTGATAATCATTAAAGAGTGAGCTTAGCTAGCCACTTCCCAGAATCGTGCCACCAATCAGCTTATAAACTGGATCCTAAATTATGTCATCTGTTATATTTTCATTACATAAGAATAATAAAAGTCCCTTATCCATGGCCATGCCTTGTTAAATTGATAATGTTATGGGCTGTAAGATAAATATCATCAGCATTTCTGGGCACGATGACAAATTCAGTGTTATATTAATGCTCCATTGGCAATGTTCACACACTGGGAATGTTTGGATTCCCTTTGGTCTGTACAGTGTACCTCATGCACCTCCTCAGAGTGAACGTGGTATTTACTCTTTTAACTGAGAGTAACAATTAGCTCACTCTGTTGTCGTGTAGCTGTCACCTCAGTGCATACACTACAATTCGATGTCCTAATCTTTGCCTTTCATACAGTATCTTGTCAGATTTCATGAATTAAAATAATGAAAAGCAGTATAGTTCTACTTATATGGTATATTATTACTGTGACATATTATTTTCTACAACATGGGCAACCTCCTTACCACAAAATAAAGAGATCCAGACTCAAATAAGACAAATGTATGATTGTCAAGATTATCCATTGACAAAAACCATTTGCAGATGTTTGGGAAGTAAAATAGGTTATAAAAGGAAGGTTTATAATGAAAATATTCACGTATCAAGCAACTTAATGTTTGTTGGGACTTTAATTAGCAGGTATTGCTTGGTTGGATTTTTTCAGTGTCTGCAAAGTGGACATTTCTACTCTGGGTCAAGCTTCCCTCTTCCTGAGAACATTACCCTAATCTATCCATCAAAGACACTAAGGGATCGTGTCCCCTGACTCTGCATCCCCCCTCCTCTTCACACAAACCTCACTGTAATAGCATTCTGACCATGGGCCACATTATTTGACATTTATACCAATCTGACAAAAACAACAAAAACAGAGATCTGAAGATAAAGAAACAGACTTTTTATATTATGTACAATGGCTCCTGTAATTGTGGGAAAAGTCTGAGTCTGAGTCTGGATACCGTATCATTCTGAGAAAGACAGGTGCATGGCACCCTTGTGAATTACATGGCATAACACGCAGTGGCATGGCAGCCTCCTCAGAGCGTGGCACAAAGGTGGAGGCGTTCTCCATTTTTCTTCCGTGTGTGAAAGGAAAGCCAAATGCTCACAGTCACTCCCCCATCCACCCCCACCTCACTCTAACACCCACTCCCATTTGCTGCAACAAGCTCTGCTAATGGATGACCAAAATGTGACTCATTCATGTGCCTTATTTTCTCTGGTCTCGATTGAACAAAATAACGAGGTCTGTTGTGTCTTCAGTCATGCCTCAGTCATGGAAATGTGGTGTTCAAATGACTTCCTGTTTAAGTTGTACCATCTCTCAGTGTTATGATGCACCTTTGCTGAAATACAGCTTTCGTGGTATATCTTATTGTCGAGCTCCCAAGTGGGAGGCTTCTCTAACAGCCTAGGTCTCTGGGCAGTCTATGAATCCTGAGGTACACTACTGTTCAAAAGTACGGGGTCACTTAGAAATTTCCTTGCTTATGAAAGAAAAGCAAGTTTTTTGTCCATTAAAATGACATGAAACTGATCAGAAATACAGTATAGATATTGTTACTGTTGTAAATGACTTTTTAATGAAATATCAACATGGGTGTACAGAGGCCTATTATCAGCAACAATTAGTCCTGTGTTCCAATGGAATGTTATCTTTGCTAATGCAAGTGTATCATTTTAAAAGGTTAATTGGTCATAACGAAACTCTTGCATTTATGTTAGCAAGGTCTGCAAGGCTGTAATTGCTACAAATGGAGGATTCTTTGACAAAAGCAATGTTTGAAGGACACAATTATTATTTCAATAAAACATCATTATTTCTAACTTCATCAATGACTATATTTCCTATTCATTTTGCTATACTTCCTATTCAAACTCATTTCATGTATGTTGCCGTGGAAAACAAGGACATTCCCAAGTGATGCCAAACTTTTGAACAGTAGTGTAACTTTGGAAACGTAATGGTTTTCCTCTGACAACCCTCGCAGACAGTCCGCGTGGTATCCACCTCTACGTCCACACTCCTATCTCCTCTTACGGTGGGTGAACATTGCTACCTCTGTGGGTGGAGGGAACGACACCCGTTATGACACGTACACCGCTAGCGGACACAGGGCTGCACACACTCGAGGCAGCACAAACACCGCTCTCCGGTATTTTCTCCATAGTGACGTGACGTGCAGCAGATTGGTTTATAACTCATTCTTTTATGAGGCTGAGAAAGAGCACTCAGGCTTTAAGCTCCTATTAAGCTCTGAGCAGAGATTTGCTGCTCTGTTATCCGTTAGAAAGCCCGCAGTACGTTGTGGTCGGAAAGCCTAATTCACTTTTAAGGGTGTCACGATTGTGTTTTATGAACCTGCAGTATAGCTGGCAAGGCTATCGATATATGGAGCATAACTACAGCAGTGCCGCTATGTGGATTTATTTTTGTTTAACTTAGCGACAATCTTCACTTTTATCCAAACATTTTCAATTTTTTTATCCTACAAGGCACTCAGTGTAAGTACCAGACACTGTGACGATTGCTGAGGAAACTTTTGTGTACGCTGTGCTGCTCTGTGACAAAACAGTAGAATTTTCTCCAGACATTTTCTCGGATTACACGTATTGTTTAGTTGTACTTAGACTAAGCATCAATATATTAATTAGATTCACACCGTCATAAGGGAGTGATTTTTTTAGGTTTTTCTTAATAAATATTTTGCATAAGTTAGCCCAGCCTTTCAACAAGAGAAATCAGATATAATTTAAAGATCTTTTGATTACACAGCAGGTAATCGATCATCGTTCCCATAAACGTGTCTTTTAGCAGTGTGAAGTGGGTTCCTACTTTCATGAGCCCTGGCAGAGGGCAGGCTGATCACTTCAAGGGATAAAAACCCAAAACAGATGACATCATCCTGCATGTACAGTCATCCAGGGTCGGAGGCTTGTGTATACAGCGAGGGTTCGAATGGAGAGCAATCTCCCAAACAGAGCTGGCTGTGATGGAAACTTGAAGATTCGTGCAAGCCCCACGTGTCCCAAACAGGATGGGATCCTGTCCTTCTTCGGTTCTGTTTCCACGGCTGCCCCCCTCCCCACTCCACCCCACTCACACTGGACTGGGTGAACTTGTCAGCCTGTGTTCCGTTCCCTTTCTGGCTTTAGGACCTTCAGGTTACTCATGGAAAATCCACCCCCACAGCCCTGCACGTAGTTTCATGGGCGCTGTTTTGATGTAGTTCTGCAGGTGTTTTTATTTAAGTTTTACGGTTGCTAGTCTCTGTTCAGATTCTTGTACTGTATTTTTAAAGGGACTCCTTGCTAATTTCTTGATACTCCTCAGCTATTTTACAATACATGTCAATCTTCATCTCCAGCATTCCCCCTTTTTGTCTTTCTCCTGCAGTAAATGTGGTGACATTGGTAAATTGTATTGAAGCAGCAATGAAGTGTGTCATTTGGATTGAAACAGCTCTTATTACAATGAAAACCTCCTTGCCTGGGAGATTCAGCAAAGTGGGTTTGTCTCCCAGGATTTACCCACTGGATCGAGCAATTTAGGATGCAGAAAATAGGCTTTATTACCTTAATACACTCATGGATTGTGTGCGACACTCCAAACAAGTAAATATCTATTTTTTTTGGGCTATAATGTTCACATGTGAGATTAAGCAGTTGAGACGTGAGTGGATGTTCTCCGACTTTCTCCAGGAAAATGGATGGATGGATGGATGTTCACACAGATATAACAGCAATGACATAACATGTGTTCACTGGTGATAATGAGCAATAATTAACCCTGTAATCACTGAACATTCATTTATGTAAAAATGTTAAGACAAAATTACAGAAAGATTTTCAGATTTAATAATGTGGCATGCTCAAAACGTTTTACTGGAGCTTTCATAGACAGCAAATTTTTCTCAATTTTTGAGAATCAGAAGATTTACTTCAGTTCATCCACCTCTATAAAATGTACCTGCTATTTCTGCAAATGGCTGAAATTTACTATAAAAAGTAATATATTCCAATATCTATTGTGCCTCATAGCTGTTTTAATATTCTAGCGGTAAGTAGTCCATTTTCCTCCGTATTTCATCCATGTCTTACTTCATGATTGATTCATGCCCTTATAGGATGCCTCCGGTGTGTTACCATCCATTGTACAAGTATACCGCAAAGAAACTTTTAGAAGACCATAGAATATGAATTTTTCAAAGACAGACCTGTTTGTAGATTTGTGTTTTCAAGATATGAGCCTTGTGTTTTCACTAGTTTGACTTAAGATAACAATGCCTTCCTTTGGCCTGAAAAAATGCTTTCAGGGTTGGAACCTAGCAGATTAGAAACATATTACTAGAGTTATGTAATATTATTTGTTTTATTAGGTTTGCACGGCTCACACATTGTGCTTCACGATTAGTCAGAGACCTAAGGGGACTGAACAGACTAGCAGACTAGACAAGGCTGCTGGCTGTGCTTCATCAGCTCCCCTGGGCCATGTGGTTCATTGCTGGATGGGTTCAAAGAAAAATGAGCCTCACACATTGGCAGAGAAGCTGCCACACATTGTATTCAGTAATAATTTGGAGAAGATCAGTCCCTGGTCTCTAGAGCTTTCTGAAACAGTGGGGGTGGGTATTCTCTGCAGGCTCTGTATGCCCTCCTGGTAATGTAGCCTGATGGTCCACTGCACACATCATGAGCCTGTCAATCACTTTCTGTGAAATGGCGTAGCTGTTTTTCTACTGGTTTGCCCTTCAGCTTCTAAACATTTGTAGTGCACAATGACTTTTGTATGTCTTCCCACTGACTGGTGAGGATTTTTTGAGTTTGTTACAGAAATTATGATCAGGGATTTAAGAGCAATACATGCATATAGATATAAGTCAAATGTGGTTCAGGTTCTGAGAGGAGAGCAAGCCAAGGGGATCTTCAGGTGAGGGTACATGATACACATATCAAAAGGCCTGACCTCACTGTAAGGCATTACAAACAAAATTTTATATGCCATGAGATGTTTTCCATAAATCTCCAATTTATCTCCAGAGTTTCATATTCAACAGCATAGATCATAATTTTATTTATAATGCATCACATAAATGGCCTGTAATCTTTGATAGAAAAAAGGGAGCCAAACCTTCCTAAACCAGAACATTAAAGAACATCCATCCATCCATCCATCCAAAGAGGGCAATCCAGCCTTATTAGGTTGAGAACCATGGCCTTGGACTTGGAGGTACTGACCCTCATCCCGGCCGCTTCACACTCGACTGCAAACCAGCGGAGTGCGAGCTGGAGGTCACAGCTTGACGAAGACAACAGGATCACATCATCAGCAAAGAGCAAAGATGCAATCCTGAGGCCACCAAATCGGACACCCTCCACCCCCTGGCTGCACCTAGACATTCTGTCAATAAAAGCTTTGAACAGAATCGGTGACACAGGGCAGCCCTGGCAGAGTCCATCACCCATTAGGAATGAGTATGACTTACTGCTGGCAATGTGAACCAAGCTCTCGCTCTGGTTGTACAGGCACCAAATGGCCCGTAGCAGCGGAACCAGTACACTCCCCATAGGACACCCCGAGGGACATGGTCACGTGCCCTTTCCAAGACCACAGACACATGTAAACAGCTTAGGCAAACTCCCATGGACCCTGCAGTATTCTTGTGAGGGTAAAGTGTTAGTCCAATGTTCCATGACCAGGACGAAAACAGCTTTGTTCCTTCGCTATCCAAGGTTTGACTAACAGATTGATTCTTCTCTCCAGTACCCTGGCATAGGCCTTCCCAGAGAGGCTAAGAAGTGTGATCCTCCTAATGTCAAAACAGAGCCTCTGGTCCCCTTTCTTAAAAATGGGAACCACCCACTCCAGTCTGCTAGTCCAGAGGTGTTGTTCCAGACTTCCCTGCAATGATGAAGGAACTCCTTAAGGAATTCAGGGCGAACCTCATCACCCCCAGAGCCCTGCCATAAAGAATTTTTTGGCTACCTCAGTTACCTTGGCCACAGTGATGGGCAAGTCATCCTCTGAGTCCACGGACTCTGCTTCCTCCAAGGGAAGCATGTCAGTGGGGTTCAAGAGATCCTCAAAGTATTCCTTCAGTCGCTTGACTATATCACCAGTTAAGGTCAACAACACTCCATCCCTGCTGTAAACAGTATGGGCAAAGCACTGCTTCTCCCTCTTGAGTCATCTTACGGTTCATCAGAATCTCTTTGAGGCCGACTGAAAGTCATGGCCTCATAGAACTCCTCTCACACCCATGTTTTTGCTTCTGCAACTGAATAGAACCATGGTTTCCTTCCCTGGCTTTGACTGCTGCTCGATCCACGTGGCATGGGACCCTTATGGCCCCTCCTGCAGGTGTTGGGCCCACAAGAGGGCGGTTCCTTGTAGCTCTTTCAGGCCGAGCCCAACCAGGCTGTATGGGTGAAGGCCCGACCACCACCTGCAAAGGAAAAAGCCAGGTTTGACCTTAGCTCAGCTCCTGCTGATCCCTGTCTATTTTGAAAGCATGAGTACATCTTCTTACGATGCATGGTTTCACAAAAAAAAACAACAATAAATACTCTGCAGACCTTGGGGTTTTTGGGTCTTCGTCATTTACAAACACCTGTGCTGAATAATTCAGCCACAGCAAAGCGGCTGTGAGGATGGGGGAGTTGTTTACATCTCCAGGGGATTCGGAGCACATGGAGAGACATGATCCATCAAGGTCAGAAGGTGGCCCGGTTTTAAAGAGCGGGCTGCAAGGTGTTCGTATTTCAGAGCGATTGCTTCCTTTGTCGACAAAATGAATAAATGATGTAGCAGGGAAAATTTCTCTAAAAATGAGATTGGATACCCCTCCCTAAGAGTCTGATGGAAATTAATGGAAACTACCTGGCCTTTGGCTATAATTAGATGCCCTTGGTGTAGACCAGCTCTGGGAAGTGGGGAACATCTTAGCTTTGCACCTGTTAAAACAATGTGAACTAGCCTGGGGGTTGGGAGGCTAATGGCTCCTTTTTTGTCAGACATTGTTAAAGTAACGTGAAGTTCTGTGTAAACTGCTCAGTGTGGAAAAAGGTGTTGCAAGAATCATGTCAGACACACCCCCTCCCCCTGCTTGGCTAATTCCAGCAACAAGTGAATGCAGGAGAGCTGGCTTTCTCAGCAGGAGTTTTGTGGATCAGCGGGTCAAGGGGGGTTCAGAGGGAGCGGCATCCTGGTGGATGAGGACGTTGAGCGGCAGATTAAACCCCCCTAAAGTGGACAGAGATAGGGGCGTGTGACTGAGTGTCTGCAGGGCTTAACCAGATGTGCTTGGTGCTTGGAGAAATTCGTTGCTATGGTTGCCAAAGGGGGAGACAAGTTCAACTGCAAAAAAAAAAAAACCCATAATGTTAAGCATCCAAACAGGGGGAAACCCCACGAAAAGTCCAGATTACTGTAAGACAGTCATAACAATGTGTATAAGCATTTCACCACCCATTTGGTCTAAACAAATGTGCAAAAGAAGTGAAAACCTGGAAACTGCTAAACCAATCATGTTAATATTTCCAAAAAGTAATAAAACAGTAAATAAACAGCAACATGTCTCAGAATTCACAAGCTGAATGACAGCATATAGTGCAGAGAGATGACTTGACATGGTGTTCATAATACCTGCCCGTTTTTTGTATTGTGTTTCCATGCGTGTCTATGAAAGGCTTCCTCCCTCATTCTGCTCTCTGTCTCTCTCATTATTTTCACCTTTCTAAACCATGTCCTTGTGATGAGCATGAGGGTGGAAAAAACTGCTGGATTGTGGATCATAGGCTCAGGTCCAGCGATGCTAAAGAAATCTTTCCAGTATAGAGAGACAGGCAAATCAATACCACCCCTCTCATCCTGTGAAAGGTATCAGACTGGATTCTCAGAATCAGCACCTATTTTGTGAACTGGATTATTCTGTCATTGATTCAGTTATTTATTAAAAATATACTTATTACACAGCCCAGTACAATGATGGAAAGTACAGTAATTCATAGCACAGAACAGAATCTGCTACATGTTACAGAAAACATGTAATATTATACAACAATGGGCAGTTAATTTGAGCAAAACCAGAATATCCATCCACCTTCTAACCGGTTACCTTGGTCAGGGTCAAAGTGGGGCCTGGACACACACACACAAAAGTGGAAGCAAGATTTGATCGCCCAACTCTGGAGGTGAGTCCACAGCACTACCCACTGTGTCAGTAAACCCCCCCAAAACCAGAGCATGTTGGATTTCTCTGTACTTTGACACTTATAACAGACCTTAACCTCTTCAAATGTTTTTGCCTGGGCGCTTTTTCTAAAAACAAAAAAAAAAAACCCCGATTTGATCTGTCTGCTCCCAGGAGGCTCTCTGCTTTAGCACACTGAACTTCACCATTATTCCAGTGCTGCTTGGTTTACTCACAAATCAGCCCAGTTAGGCAAGGATTATTTGACATGAAATGGTGAAACGGTGGTGACTCCTCCCTTAAATCATTCAGAGGTAAAGGGATGACCTAACTAATGTGGGCAGCAGGTGACGCTGGGATTTGGAGCCGCACTGACTGAAAAGTTTTAACATCATATGTAGGAACTGGATATAATGTCACACCTGTGCAAGGAACATGTAATCAAATATCCATCAGAATCAATTACAGTTACACACTGATAAATTGCAACAACATAACTTTTTAAGTAACTCTGGAAAAGAGGTAAAAATAAGGCTGCAATGAGACCCATCCTTCCCCCTCCCAACCACTTATCCCAGTAAGAGTCTTTGAGGGGTGGGGGGTGGCACTCGGAGCCTATCCTAGGCAATATAGGGCTCAAGACTGTACCATACTCTGGACAGGATGCCAACTCATCATAGGTCACATGGACACAATCATACACTGTGGGGAATTTAGAGACACCAATCATCCTTAGTGCATGTATTTGGACTTACAAATTTACATGAGGTTACTTTCCTTTAGCACATAATGCATGTTTCTTTGACAAATGCTTCTATCCATCTGTTTTCATAATCTGCTTATTCAGTTAGGATCTGCAGCTTTTCCCTAGAAACACAGAGCAAGATGCAAAACCTTCACAGACGTTCTCATGGGGAACTGCTATAGTTACCATGAATCACAAGTATTTAACCTACAGAAGCATAAGTGAAGATCTGGCAGAAAAGAACGAGATTGTAAAAGAACACACCCACACAAACATACACACACACTATGAACAAAGCATCCATCAGAGCTTTCCACGTGGTGACGCATCTTTAAGTTCCAGGAAAGTTCTTCGCGCCAGCAGCTGAGATGATGGGAAGAACACAGCACATGTTCATGAGACCAGCAGATGGATTGTGCCCAACAACTTCTGGTCAGTTACTCAAGATAACAAAGTTCCTGAGTATGAATCAAAGTTACTACTGACCAAATGTCAAATCTCATTTTGTGAGAAAATTCAAGATTTCATTTGGATCTTTTAGCAATGTCTTGACCTCATTGGTATTCACTGACATTACCTTTTCAGATGGGTGTGTGGAAAAATAAAAATTGCATTGGATCACACCTCCTAATGTGTAAATTTTTTCAAAGTAACTTGACAAATCATTATGACATATTGAATAAAAAAGAGTGAAAATGGTGTGTGATAAATGTGGAAGGGAAGGAAGGAGAGGAATAAAACATGATCATGAGGACTGGGGGGAAGATGGAGAAGTGGGTCTTGCTTATTGCTAAAGACCCGCTTGTCCCTTGTTCTTCGGTCTTGATTTACCTCGCAGAGCTGCTTTGCAGAGCGCACCAGAGCAACATCTGTACTTAACTTCCAGTTAAGGGCAGCTATCCCTAGGTCTGACTTATTGGGGCTGCTGTTATGAGCCACACTGTGTTCTCCCAGTCGTGTGCACTCATGATGCACGTTCAGCCAGTACGCTGTGCTCATTTTGTTCCCATGCACTGATTTAATGGTGACTTTGGTTCTGCCTGGCCAGGAGGCCATTAAATTAAATGTCTTCATTATTACTGAATGGGGGGCAGTGGCCTGACAAAGCAAAAACTACGGTCATGATGTCTGTCGGATGCACGTTAAATTCCCAAATTAAAACGACCACTACCAGAGCGAATCCTCATCTCCAGATGCACACAATTTTTTCATAGACAAAATGAGTTCTTGCCAGGTTTTGCTTAGAGGAGGAAGACAGCTGATATGTTTTATTTAGTTTGGGGATGCATGCCTAGCCATGGTCCCATGTGCTCCACGAGACTGTTGTGGGTGTCGGTGATCCATCTGCAGGTTGGGGAGTAATGGAATACATGCAATGGTATTACGTATTTAGAATACAAAATATGAGTAACTATATTTTGTTACAGTTAATATTTAAATTGGATAATCCATTACAGTTACATTCTCAAAAAATGTAGATTACTGGAGGGATTACTTCAATTTAATTAGAAATTAAATTGGATAAGGCAAGTCTCACAAAGTGTTTCACAGCGTAAATTCACTATGAAGCGTGTCATGGTGTGTGTCTCATTCATTTGCGCAGTGCAACCTCTTAACTATAACACATGAAAATGGCAGTGGATATAGAAACACATGATTGCAACGTGTTCATGTCCTGGAACACCTGAAGCATTCTGTTGTTAAATTCAACAAAGGATGCAACATCACAGTACAGTGTACGCTGTGTTTTCTATAAACTTGTAGGTAAGAAATCCAAGAATGAAATTCTTTACAAAATCTTTCAAGAACTATGGCTCCCACACACCATGAGTTTTGAAGCCACATTTAATGCCAGCATTGATTGGTACGTTGAGATACTCCCACCTACTATAGGTTTTGAAGCCTCATTTAATGCCAGCATTGATTGGTACGTTGGGATACTCCCACCTTCTATGGGTTTTTAAGCCTCATTTGCCCATCACTAAAATAAAATTCCTCCAGAAAAGCTGCACAATATGCTAAGAACATGCAAGCTACCCAAACACAGAGCAAGAGTGGGATTCAAACCCTCAGCCTTGGAGGAGTGAGTGGTGGGATTCAAACCCCCAACCTTGGAGGAGTGAGGTGACAGTTCTACTCATTGAATCCACCATGTCTCCCACATTAAAATTCTAAAATTCTGTGAATTGTTTTTGTTCTATTAATGTTTTTGACAAAATATAGATTTTTTGTTTGTCATATTTGCCTGCCTGCACACTAGTGCAACCCTAACAGAACATATTGATTACATAAAACTGATGAAATACTATCCTTAGAATATATAAGCATATCTTAACATGCAGTCTTGACCCTAACCACATGTGCTCATTCTCTCCTTCTGCTCGTGACTTTTATTCATACAGGACTTTACTGGAAGTAGATCATGAAATACTTCAGAATGTTTAATTTTATATTCAGAAAAGTGTTTGGAAGGATTGCTTTTCCATCTTAAGTTTCTCCTCAAAGACCAGAGAGGACAAGCACCCAAAAAATCTACGTTAAAATAGCTCAGGTTGGAGCAAACTGACCTCATTTACCTTTGCTAAGAGTCCAGCATGGATGAACCATTAAGGCAGAAAGACATTGATCAGTGTGCCTCAAGGGAGCAGTGGTGCTTCTGGCTTAATTGGCACCCTGGCAAAACCAAACTGAAGCGCCCCCCGAGGAGAAAAAAAAGAGAACATAAGCGACGGTAAATTAGTAAGACCAAAGCAGGGAGGGTGGGAGAGCCAAACCACGCAGCCAAAAGGTGAACTTCTCGTTGTGCTCCCCAGAACAATGCTGCCCTGGGCAGTTGCCCATCTCGCCCATGCCTAGATCCACGCCTGCAAGGGAGGCCACTGTAGTGTGCCATTGCTGTCAATTCCTCCCTGCCTCCTTATTAAGGTGCATCTTTGGTATCAACAGCTGGTGGTAGGACACACCTGTGCCAGTCCAGGTGGAATTGAGAAAATCTACCTTTAAGTTTCTTGGACCATGATGGCCTTCACCCAATAGGCCGAGTTACCTCACTCTACACTCCAACTGAAAGGTCATGGTCGTAAGTAAGCTGACAAGTATGCGACATACCGTCTTGACCATGTGTGGGGGAAATGCAGAGTAGTGGACACACATCACATTCCTATTTCTTTTAGCTGATCTTTTTTTTTGGAGGCGGGGTGGGTTAGTCATGTGAGTGGGTGGCCAGGGTATTTGGAAGGGAAAGGAGGTCGCCATGAGGTCAAGAAGTTTTCAGTTTTTTTTTTGGTTTTGTTTGTTAGACGCCTGCCCCTTTTGCCCCATGCCGATTCTTGCGTCACAAACAGAAATGAAAAAGTTCAAGTCACCTATGTTGTCATACAGACCACCCACAAATTCACACTTGAATTAAAGATATTTGCTTGAAGTGCACTTAAAGGCCTTAGGGAAGGGAAAATGAATTCCATTTCCCATAACGCTGTTCCCTTAAAGTTGTTTGGGTAGCAGTAATAGCCATAATGGTCTGTTTCCTGTGGCTCTAACAGCTGGTAATATGTCAAACTGAGGCCATCGCACTTGTTGACTTTGCTATGGCGACAATCGATTGACTCTTTTTCATCCCCTTCTGCTTGATTTTTTCCACAAGATATTCATCAGATGGAAGATGCTGCCCCCCACACACACACCCAGCCGTGGTTAATTATGTTTTCCCTTTAATCCAAGTGACGTCATGGCCTGCGCCTTTTCGGCTGAATGGCTTAAGCAGGATTCCCAACTGAGCTCTTCCATCCTTTCGCAGGCTGACTAATTACACCTGCCTAAGATGAGCCGAGGTGTGCTGAGTCCCAAGACGCGGTCTCCTCATCTGCTCCCATCAGCACTGTATCTGATGTCACCTCCTCCCCTACCCAACCACTCTACCCAAGTGGGGGACAGGGTGGTGTCATCAGAATTAACCCCCAGTTAATTACACCTATCCTTACAGCAGTCGAGCAAGGTGCGGAGCCATTGGCTGCTGTGCGTCCTTTAAAACTGATTTAGCAGATGGATGGAGACCCGTTACTCCTTCTCTTTTCTCATCTTGTACTCTTCACTTGTTGACTAAGGGCTGTTTTAAAAGAGCCCATTTGCCAGATCCAGTCAAAGATGACACATCTATGTGCCAAATGGAGCTGGCATTGACATCTGATTAGAGCCTAAATGCTGAGTGCAGCACTGTTCTCTCCTTTTATACATTTTTTCATTGCCTTTACATACATCCTTAACTTTTCTCTGTAAAAGCCTAAGCAAGATTTTATCCAAATTACTGCCTGTACAATACAAGATGGATCTTTTATTTTAGATACAGTGAAAAATAGAACATATTTTTATTAAAAAGAACAGGCACCACTCACAACGTATCTTTTGCTTCAATTTGTTGTAAGGTATAAAAACCACAGCCCCTCCCAGGGATATGAATCAGAGACATTACAGTCGTTTGCTCCTCTTTTTAACCATCGCGCCACCTGTTGAGCCACATCAGATTTAAAATCAGTATTGAGAGGTCAAGAGACCTTCTCATGATTTTGAGGGCCCCTCGCACTCCTTTATGCACACGGGACACACAGGGAACTCACGTCACATCCCTGAGCTTAGCTTAGAAACAGCCAGACCTGCAGAGATGAAACCACCTGTCCTAATAGGTCACTCCTCCGTGGTGTACGTCATACAGTGGTGATTGTATAGTTTGCAAAAGGCCAAAGTGAAACCCCTGCACAGATTAGATAGGGCGTCCATGTGCTCCCCCACTCCCAGGGTGTTTGGTGCTTGTGAAATACAACAGACAAACATGTCGCATGCTCTGCAGTCTGCAATGCAGATAACCTCTGGATGAATGCATACTCTTTGTTGTTCTTTGTTGCGTATCAACCTATTAGTTATTGTTGAATTTTGCTTTGGTTTTAATATGTTCACCACACAGTGACTGGCAAGGGACAAGCATATGGCCTCTTTAGAATGATGTAAATTATAATTGTACCAGCAAGGTGCGGTGAGCAGCACTGTGTCCACACACCTTCTGGGCTGGGTGCTTCAATCCTGCCCTGGATTCTGTGTGTGTGTGGGGTACAATTAGGGTCTCAAACTGAAACCCCACACATCCCATGGCTATGGAAGAACAGACCAGCACAGCTAGGCTCCCTATTACCTGTTTCTCCATTTGAATTGCCACTGATGAGCTGAAAACTTAAATTCTGGGACTGTATTTTGTTGGGGGGGGGGGGTGGTGGTTCAAGTACTGTACCTTCTGAGAGTCATCAGTGACCGCGTATAAAATATACATTCTAATACAGCAGTTAGAATACATGGTGAAAAATACATACTGTGACTACAGCAGACATTATGGTTGAAATTTCATAAAACCATTATTCATAACCGATTTTTTGTCTATTTTTAATCACTGGTGTTTCCATGCTATAAATGCAAAACTGCATGATAAAGGTGTATTCCTACACCAAGAGGCTCCCAAAACAGCCATCGGCAAGTAGACAGCCGATGGCTTTGTTGGCATGGTGACCTGCAGTGTTGCCCATTTGAGGGCTGCTTTGTACCTCACGCCGTTTACTGAGACAGTTTAGCACCATCTGCTCTGAAGCTAACGCATGCACTGGAAGCGCCTGCAGTTTAGGTCAGGTTGAGTTTCAGGAGCCTCTCCTCAGGTCCCAGTTCTCACAAACCGTGTCCCCCAACAAAAGCTCTACCCCGTCTCTCCAGAGAAGCCATGTGCCCACCAGCAGTGTGAATGACACCACGTCCATAGCAGAAGGCAGCCAGACCTTCCCAGGTAGGATGGTTTGTTGGATGCCCCCTCCCTTTTCCCCAATCCAACGTACGTTTCCACACCCACCCTGCTGAGCTGGCAGCCTCGCTCATAGTGGGGGGTGGAATCTGCACTGGCAGCTCCAAGCCTACCCAGCTGGCAGTTAATTACTTAATTAATTATGCTGCTGAGGAATCAGTTCAGGTCACGCAGTGTTTCCCCAGAAACTCCTATCTTCCCACTCTATTTGACGTCGCTTCAGAGCCGAATATTTAAAAGGTGTATACTATGCAATGCACCACAAATAATATCTTGTGTTTAACCCTTCTTAAGTGCTTATTTTAAACTAAATTCATTTTTTTTACATACAGTATTGCTAAAAGTCCAGCCATTTCAATGATCTCTCAATCTAATAAAGTTGTTATTGCACAATTTAAAATGCAAAAGGATATGTAGTTTGTGATTTATCCACTGTGCCAACAAATACAATAATTACATTGTACAATTAAATATTTTACCAAAGCCAAACTCAAAATCATCATATTTGAAATAAATGAGTTTTATATAATGTTCTGGCATGAAAGCTGCTTATTCTATCAGTGACACTAGTCTACAGCAAATAGCAAAAAATACTGTTATTCATAGCTGTGATCATGCATACTAATGTCACTGGTTTACTGGATGCATATAAAACTGAAGCCGCTATATTTAGGTTTGCCAAAAATAGATCATCTAATTGATTTCCAGTAAATGGTTCCTGGCAGAAATGAGTTAAAAAAAGAAATTAACCTCCAGGTGTGCGTGATCATAATGGTGGTGTCTTTCTGCCCTTGTTTGTTTGTCTGAGTGTTAATGTTTGCACAATGGAGCTGGTCTCTCAGATGCATTCTTTCCTGGCGAATTGCCTGCTTTATCTGAGTGATCCGGTGACCGTTAGGAAAGCCATTATGCATGGTGTCCACACCGGTTAACAGATGGATGATGTGACCTCTCAGTAATCAGCAATCAGACTCATTTCGAGGAAGAGAAAAAAAAGTCACGACCATGCACCGTAAATCACCAGTATACTACAGCGGGCCATTAAGGAGAACAGTATTTATTTTAATTTTTTATATACGTTCCAGACCTAATGCAATGCTCTTTAAATATACTGATTAAACACAGAATTTCTGCAAGATGGCAACATCCTACATAAACAACAAAATGTACATGATTAATTTTTTGGAATCATTTGCTCAGTGGGTAGATGATCAAACTGGAACTTTTGTGGACTCCCATTTAGACTTTTTGGATGATAAAGATGAGGGTTAAAGACATACAAGATCATGGGATTCAGAGGTCCTTCCAGACAAACCCTCCCCCAGCCAGATCACGCTGAATGTGCGTCATGATAACGGTAAGACCCCCCCTCCCTTGAGCCTCTGGGTGGTACAGCTACTCTATATTTAGTCTCTTTGCCCTTATTTTCTACTCCCCAAGGATTATAGGTATCAGCTGTCTGCAGGACAGGCCACATTGTATGGCCAGCTTTTTCTCTTTTTAACTGCTGCCCACAGCCAGGGAAATGACAAGTAGTTTACCACACAGAGTTCCATTACATGATTTCTTTCCATAGTCTTAACGCAATCGTGACAATATGTCAATATAGAGTGCAGCTTGAGTTTTATGTGTATTTTTTCTCTTCTGCTTTTGATTTTAATTTTTGTGCAAATTCTTGCGCTAGGTGTAATTTTTGTGGTCTCACCCAAATTTGGTCAGCTGAGCCTCAGGACCACCTACCACATTGCAGTTCCTCTGGGTTTTCCCCATCGCGGTGAGACTGACTGGTAGGAGGTAGCTGGCCAGGGGAGGCTCTGGGCTGTCGATGTTACTGTCAGCAGCAGCAAACGACCTTACATTGATATGATCAGGATCAAAGGGAACCTCGCTTACCCCTGCCAATTTTAACAACACTCCAGTGTTGGGGAAGATAAAAACTCAAATGCTTGGAAGGAATTCAGCACCACCTATTTATAAGTACAGTTAATCTGTCTAACGGGTCCAGTGCCTCCATTTCTTATTAATTTAATAGGACCTAATAGCTTCTTATTTACTGACTTCCTTCTGAAGCTTGGGTGCAACGTGCGACAGACATCGGTTGAAGGTTAGAGAACCACATTGGGAAACTTGCAGTTTTAATCCCGCAAATTCAGCCAATCCTCCTTTGCCCATTCTCTTCAAACAGAAACAAGGGTGGAGTCCAGTTTGGGAACGGGGCTTTAAAGTGGTTGGTTTAATTGTGGGTGGACACTGCAGACAGTTGCTTGCACTGTTTGTTATTTTATTTAATTTTCTGTTATTCCAGAACTTCTGATTAAAATACAAAATAACTGAGAGCAGGGCATAATGGGAAGATCCAATGATTTCTCACTTTGCACAGGAAGTCCCTTTTCTTCACTCCCCCTGCCACGCCACAATCCAGGTCACTCCACTCTCTGCATAGAACAGGCCGGAAGGCTCATGGTGATTCGTCGCCACACCATGACACCAAGCTCTGAGTCCAAACCTGGACAAACACAGCGCCCTCCACCTGCAGAGGCATTTAGAGCTGGTTTCCAGGAAGCTTGATTCATCTTTCTTGGCCTCTTACAGTTTGCCATTCTATTTAAAATTGTATCTCCTTCTGTAAATGCCAGTCAGTATTCTTTTTTTAGAATCTCCGATTAAAAGATACGTCGTGAATGGATGATGATTTGCAGATGCAATCTGAACCATAGTGTGTTTTTCTGCGTCTGTACAGTGTTTTAGAATACATAAACACTCTAAATTAATGCTAGTTGGAGGATCTGCTTGCAACTGGTTAATGCATAAAAGGTGGATACCCCATTGCATACCTTTTAATCGCTGTGCTTGTTTTTGTGTTTTTTTTTAACTGAAATTTCTTGGAGGAATAAATCCTTTGCATGAGGCCATGTGCAGCTTGATGGCTGCAGTTTTCCACATGGTCTACAGACACAGAATGTATTTTTTTGATTAAATTAGCTAAAAACAATGTTAATATATAAGGAGAAACCAATGGCATGATAGTTTGGCAGACACTAACTCATTCTGATTTTCGAGTATAATATATTTAATTATTTTTTACGCATCAGTTTCATTCAGATCAAGCACAGAGTCACACAGAATTGAGATATGCAAACTGGCAGGATGGGTAAATGTTCCAACTAAACGTTCTTGTGGGTGCCTGTTGAAGGACAATGAGCCAGAGTTATGGTCACACAACGAGTTGTAGATTCATGTTGGGTAGTTAAATGCACTTTAGGCAGACAAGTAAACAATGCAAATGAGTATGTGAGATTTTAAATTAGCCTACACTAGACAGGCTGTGGTCAGTTGGGTACACACACCAGGTAATTACAACATAGATTCACATGAGACAGACCTACAGAGCTAGGTAGATGTCCCTGATAGAGGCAAAGAGAGAGAAGCCATTCAGTGTGACACTTTTACACAAAGGTGTTCTTCCCATAATAATAATGTCACTCTCTGCTATCACCAGTCAAACTCAGATCATTAGGGGTTCCAGCACCGTTGTGGCCCCAGTCCAGGTCTCTGTGGTGGGTATCTGGGCCCTTAGGGGCTGCCAATCTCTAATGCTTTCTAAACTGTATGCACTGAGGCACCGCATCTATATTTAACACATAAGTGTCATTGCTGGAAGGGTCATTGGCAACACATGCAGATTGCTTACATTGCGTTGTATGTTAAGATATTTACGGTTGTGTTCTTTGGTTTCAAAAATATTTCATTCACAATAAATTGAAAATTTTTCATGAGGTTTTATGATGTGTGTAATCAAAATTTCTTTTGACATTGTAAGTTCTATGAGTAGATGTGGAACATATGCAAAATCATCAGTATGAAATGGGTCCTAACGAGTTGGTATTTTTGGTTCATTCCGCTGTTTCTTGGTGGCTTGTGGGTTGCTTCATGGACTCGGATTTGTGTTGTGCCGCACAGCTGTTCACTGCACGTTCCCCTGACTTGCTTGGCAGCACAACTGCTGTGGTGCAATGCTGATGATGGCAGAAGCTTGGCCCTGAAGTTCTCCCAGCTAGTGACAGGTGACAGAGCCTGGGGACAGCACAGGAGCTTCCCACAAACCGCAGTCCTGCTCTTGCTCTAATTAGCAGTATTAATGCTCACTCGTTTACTGGAATCACCTTGAAGTGGTCTTCCTGCACACATCTCTGTTTCTGGAAACAAATGCCATACCGTCCAGGGTTTTCCCTGTTTTGTGCTCTGTGCCTCCTGGGGGAAGGCTCCAGGTTTATTATAGGCCTATATTGGGTAAGTGGTATGATGGATGGATGGGTGGATGGATGGATGGATGGATGATCAAAGCTGAGTATTGTCTGTAAATGATGATGTCCAGAATAATAATTAATCACACCATGGATCCATATAGATATTCCATTACTGTTGACTTCAGTATGGCTCACACAGCCTTGACTCCCCTTCCTGCCATTTAAATGACTACTTGGCTCTGCTGTATGTTTCAAAAAAAAGCTGCTCTGATGTCTGCAACATGAGCAACGGTTTGGCGCATCTGGAAAGTGTGGAGACAGATGGTATGAATTTACAAACCATGTGAAATTTAACAGCGACACACCTCACAGGAGAGAACATGGAGTCATGTTCATTTTCAGAAGGGTGCCGAGGTTGAGAGCACCTGGGTAATGGTTCTCCTCTAGACATGTCGCCCTTTTATTTTCTTAGGGACCTCAAATGAAAAGGAGGTGCAACAGACTGCTGGTTCTGCACCAACCCACAATGCACCTGTGATTCATTTCCTAGGTCAGTGCCTGAACTTTACCTGCGTGCATCATATTTGTTTTGAGTGAATTAAGATTCCCTAGATGAAATTATGGAAACAGCAAGTCTTTATTCCCACCTAGTGGGGATAAGTTGGGGGCTTTTCATATGTGGGGCAGACATAATAACCACTGTATTAGAAACACACATTAATTCATATCAGAATGTAGCATCCACTGCCCTTCTCAAAGGTGGTACTGTGTACTTCCTGTCTAGAACGTTCTCTGTTAGCTATGTCTTTGTTCCCACTAAAAGCAACCATGCTCTCACATCGTACCAATAGGCCCCACATAAATAGAACAGACCTTTCTGTTATATCACTAAGACGTTTTACAGTGGTTTGTTCTTTGATAATCTTACCCAGTTGCAAATCTGAACAGACCTGCTGTTCTGTGTTATGGAAGGTTATTGTCAAATACTAGCAATGGGACAAATAAGGCCTCAAAACCCATTGCTGGTGGGAGTACTGAACTACCAATCAACACTGGCAAAGGCTAATTTATCAACAACATTGATTAGTTAGTTCAGGTTACTCTCATCCTTCATGTGTTTTGAAGCCTAATTTGTCTCATCAATATCAAATACTACTATAAATTCTGGGAAGATGTATGTATGTAAGGACAATATGAGTGATACTATATTTCACCTTTGGAAAGACGGAAAATTCCACACCAAGGTAGCACGTTGGATGCCATTAGCTGTGTTTTTCCGATTTGGTGTGTGACATCTGAGCACTCCTGCCCTTAAAATCCTTTCATAGGGTTCAGGTGTCTATACCTGTGTGTGGGAGACCTTGCTTGGGTTTGACTGTTCATAAGTCTTTATGAGTCTTCATGTGTTTGTTTTTGAGCTGCACCGTGACGACTTACTTAATTTTGAGCTTGACTGTCTTTCGTTTTTCACAAATGGTGAAAAATTCCTCTGAGATTATGCAGCCATGGATTCTATAACCTTTCAGTGACAAAGCCAGCTGATTGCTAGGCAGGGGACAGCAGCATGACTCACAGCTGACGTGAAAGGCTGTTAATCAAGAGTGCTTGGAGAAAAGTTACCCCAAAGGCTTAACCGTCTTAATTCAATATTACCTTTTGTATCTTGCACACTTGGTTACAAGAAGGGTTTTTTTTAAAGACTACTTTGTCTGGGTGACGAAACTTTAATTGAAGAGTATAGCAAATTGTCAATTAAAATTATATGGGTGCCACTGACGATGTACTCACTGAGAGTCCTCTTTTTTTGATTAAACAACAAAAGGCTTTTTTCTTTCGCTCTGCTGTGCATTAGCTACATAGCATAAATATGGTATGAACATGCTGAAGAGACCATTGCAATAGTACAATAGTCTTATTGACTGTAAGTCATCTGTGCGCCATCACATCTCTGTCTCTATGGAAACAGACAGCTTTCCATCGCATCTAGTCCTCACAGGCTCTCCCTTGTAGGAGTGTGGTGAGGGCCACCCACCTACGCCTCACCCACGGCACACTGATGCGTCACTCTGCAAACTCCACCTGAGGTCGCCTTCTACCAGGCTTAGCCTTTGCTACCACTTCCTTTCATGCCTCTCTGTACCCTCACCTAAGTTTAAACAGTCCTGGGGTGGAGGCGTAGGTGAAGATGCACTTTGTTTCCCACCCACACCTGTCATTCGATGTAGACAGAGGATGGACCCCCCCCCCAACTCCTCTGGCGAGACAGTGCCCCGAATCCCACAGTTCGCACAGCCAGCCGCCCTATGATTGTATCCAGTGTGTGGAGAGACTGAGGAGGCTACACACAGAGGTCTTGATGTGTGGAAATGTGATGGGTAGAGTTGTGCTTTTTTCTGCCTTGTCAGCCACCGTGGGTTCACTTTTGTGGACCACGCTGTCAGGTTTGTGTTAAGTGACTAATGGGTAAATTGTTTACATGCTTTGCGGTTGCAGTAGTTTTGGAAACCATTGGCTCCTGGTTCCCTGATTTTATTTGTGTGCAGTGCAGTCCTGAAATGTAACATGTGCGATTTGTTTGTTACATGTTGTCGTTATTTATGCTGGTGCCGTAATACAATGCTTGGTGCTAGGTCTTTCCTGTATTACTTCCAGGTTTCAGGGTTTCATCACAGAACAGTCCATACTGTGATAACTAACCAAATTTGCGTATTTGCTACATGTAACTGGAACACAGCCTGAGGTAATGAGTCAGCCTGCTATTTCTAACATATTTTCTAATTTAGCACTGTATTGGTATTTTATATTTTAATATAGTGCTTCATATCAGTTGTATTGTGGTTCAGTCCTTGTAGGATGACTTGCCACTGCTGCTTTGCCTAACCAGTTAAGATTTTGGAATTTGTTGCTCAGCATTCAATAGTCTGGGGCATTGTTCAATAGCCTGACTTGGCCTGATCAGAGTTGGGTCTCTAGTTGACAGTGGGAAACTTAATGTCTTTGTTTGCTTGTGTCCATTGGTTGGCATAGTATTGGCTGCCCCAGTTGTGGCTTGCTAGTTATTCTTGGAGCCATTTTATGAACTGACAGTAATTTTAACCATGTAATGGTTCCTGTCCTTCTGTAAGGTTCAAGGTACAGGTGTGGTAGGTAATCATTTTGACTTTTTTAAGTTGACTTAACTCTTTCAGGATTTTGTGGTGGCAGCCACTACTGTGTCTCCATCTGTAAGATTTTCAGTTGTTTTATTATTGTAAAGAATTTCACTTGGATTTATTTGTCATTAATAAATTGTTCTTTTAAATTAAAGTACTGTCCCCAGCTTTTCATTATAGCTTACCTGTGTGTCATTTCCTCCTTGTGAGAGGTTTTAATATTTGACTGGAATGATTCCTAGGGTGACAGTCCCTAGGTGGCATAGTCGAGCACTGCAGGGGGTAACTACCCTGATTATGTATTCCCACCCAGGTCACATGATGTACTACAATTCATTGCAGAGGGCTATTTGCTGCACAAGCACTGAGATCTGATTTATACGGTAAAATACATGTATTTAAGTGTCATATTCTTTCACTCAGTAAAGAGCCAACTGCGAGCCAACAGACTGTATCCCAACAGAAGTTCTAGCAACCCCCCCCCCCATTTCTGCCCCTGCCTGTGTGCTAATGCATTAACTACCAGACACTGCATCCCTTTAAGCTAGACTCCCAGGGTCATCATGTTGCCTTTCAGAAACCATGGTGCCAGTCTTATTTTTCCTCAGTAATTATTTCAGCTGCTGCTGCTGAGTTCTCATAATGGTTCTCCAGCTCCCCCCCAGGCTGCTAGGTCCTGGACCCCACTCAGCCAAATCTTATAGTGAGCTATGGACCGCCCTTTAGCTTGTCAACTACTTTTCTCCATGAAGAGCCCATCTGGATCTACACTAGTACCTCAAATCACACTAAATATTCTGTTTACACCTGATCCTGGAGTCATTATTATAGGGAATATATATTTCCTTTTTTTCCCAATCTATGCTATTGTATTAAAGGATCACATATTGTTCTGCATGGAGCCTAAATATCTGGCATAGAAAGTGTTTTTATTGTATATCTGTTTCTCTCACCTGCTCTATATTTTTTTGCCTAGTTTAATGTGCAAAACAAAGCAGCAGATGACATGAACAGAAGCTAGGAATATCTGCACTCCTATTTGAAGGATGCCTAGTTTTTGACCTTCCCATGATCACACATGTTACTCATATGAGGTGTTGTGCTCTCAGCTACAGGTCATCCAAGTCTTCATGTGCATCCACTCAGTAAGCCTAGCACATCATGGCATTGACCAGCATGCCAAATGCCAGTTTGACTCCGCAGCTGCTCATTTCAGTGTGTCATTTATTATATGCAGGTCCTTGTCATGGATTCCTTGCAGAGTCTTAGTTTAGTTATGGCGGGGGAGGGGGTGTGTGCATTGGCCATCTGACCTTTCTCCTGTTGCCATGGACACAAAGCACAAGGCCCGCAGCGGTCCACACTGTTGTGTCAGCAGAGGTGTTGCTCCCTGTGGCTTGGCTGGCATTGCCGGGTACCCTCACCCACATTAGTCGAGCTGGTGAAAGATTATTCTAAAAGAGCCTTTCCTTCCTTATTGAACATGTCCTCCGGAAACCTTTACAGGAGTTATACCAAAAAAGCTTTCTGAAAGCAAAATCAGCTCATTTCTGTCTGCTGGTCTGGGACAGAGTGGTGCCCATATACTCGTAAAAACTAATGAGGCTTCAAAACATATGGGGGGTGGAGTATCCTGAACCACCCAACACAGGTTTTGAAGCCTCATTTAGCACCAGCATTGATTGGTTAGTTCAGGATAATCCCATCCACCATGGGTTTTGAAGTTTCATTTGTTCCATGACTATTAAAGACCCCATATCAGCTATACTCACACTTTTACCCCAGAACAGGGGCTTTTTAGACATTGTCATTGTTGTGTTAAATCATCATGGCTCAGAATGGTTCTTTTTGTGTCTCTAGAGATCTTGACTTTTCTACAAGAGGTTGCCTCAGTACTTATGAAATTTCAGTAGCTGTTTTCTGTCAGCTCACTTAGCAGGTAAATCTGGCTTTCATCCTAGAGAAGTTCCCTTTTCAGCAGACCGAGTTAACAGGAGGGAACAACTTGAAAGTTATTTAATTTGTTACATCATTTCACGTGGTGCCGGTCAAGTGCGGTAACATTCCATGGCCTGTAGGAATCTATGAGTAATGCTTCTCCATTTTAAGTCATTTTTTTCTTTTTCATATCACATTTTTATACATCACATTTTTTGACCCATTGTTATGTGAGTTGAATTATCTCAAGGTTGCTGACCGGTCGCTTAACACTGAGAGGTCTTCTGCTTAATCAAAAGTCCTGATCTGAAGTAAACTGCAGCAGTAAGTTGATGGAAAGAATTTAAGAGGAATGTTTCGGCTTTAGATTAATGATGTCCTTTTGACCAGCAGTGCTGCAAGGGAGGCACGCGTCGGCCATTTTTCCCAAGATTTTCTAGCAATGGGGGTCCATGGCCATGTGATCTATTGCACAGGGAGTGCGTAAGTGGTGCTGTCAACAGGGGGACATAAATAAAGCTAAAGATAGGGCAACACTGCTGAGGCTAACCCTTCACTGGCCTTTTTATAGACACGCTTTGATTAATAAAAGGGAGCACTGGCTATTTTTGACTGTGAGTCTTGGAAACTTGTGATGGTCCCCCAAGCACATGACTGACTGACCCTTTCCCCAGACACCCCCCCGCCCCCAAATCCAGGGGCTTCTAGAGATAGTGAGCATGCTGCCAATAAAAAAAAAAAAAAAAAATCCAAAGGCTTTGCTAATGGTAACACGTGTAAAAAGCTGCCATAATTTAAACTTGTAGATGTGAGAAAAGAAAGGTTCTCCTAGTTGAAGACCTAGTGGTGGCCAAAAGACCTGGGTGTCTACCCCATTGGCTCATCAAGCTGTAGGGCTAAATGTTATGCAATCCTAAGTGTACTTTGTTCCTGGAAACACAGGTCAAAGTTCAAAAATCTATCTCCCAGCATGTTGTGCTGGTCTTGCTGAAGCACGGACTCAATTGCCCCTCTGCCGTCAAAACCAGAACCCTGAAGAACAACACGTGTATTTTTATGTGCAGCCCTTCCCATCTTCAAAGGCCTCCACCATGATAAATGTGTGATGGTTCAGAGATATTTATGAAGACCGATAGTAATCTCTTGGGACTTTATCTAAAATCAGTTGAGTTTTACTGAGTGTGACTAAGAAAGCAGATATGTTTAAAGATGCTTATGACATGTGGTTGCCAAAGGAACAATCGGACAATGATGGTATGTTGATGGGAATGGCTTCCTGATCAACATGTTTACCAGCACTCAGCGGCATGTCTTCAGGAAGGAAAGAGACTGGAACCAGAGATTATATTCCCAGCAGCACCCCTGTAAGTGTCCAACTTTCCATCCTGACCTGACCTGACACCCAACCTGGCAGACAGGGAAGGGGGTAAGCCAGGGTTGGCTGATCGTCTGAGATCTGATGGAGCTTTGGCCATGGCAGGGTGCTGACCCCGTGGGGTACTGATGTTGGAGATACTGTGGAAGCAAAGTAGATTATGACAACATGAAGCCCTCCTATCCGTGTGACCCACAAACAGCTTGTCCCCTGTGGTGCGCCGCAGCTAACGTTAGCAGGTGTAACTTCATACTGGGGGGGCAGGGGGACCATGTGATCAATCCTAAGACAAAGAAGGCAGTATAAACTGAAAATGGGTCAGGTCATTGGACAATAGTCATTGCTAATGTTGAACACCCTGTGATTCCCACTGGGTGCTGCACAATGCAGACGTATACAGGCAATTACATTCTTATTTTCTTATTCAATAATGACTTTTATGAAAATGTTTTAAAACTACCACCTATTATACGATCAGAAATGTAGGTTATTTGTTTTGCTTATGGTACAACAGCTGAAATAGTTAACAACAATAATACAGCAAGTAAGAAAACACATTTGTAATTGGAAGGTTGGTGGTCCATCTGCCTGAAATGGGGCTATTCTACCTGCAGTTATGGTTTCTGGGTTATATAAGGAGGTAAATTATAAAATATTTGAGTTGCTCTGAAAGCAAACCATGTCCAAAGCAGCTTAATTGTATCTCAGTGGTACAGAGCCATTTTCCAATTCATATACATACCATAAGTAATCAATTATTGAGTAAATTGTCACTTTTACTCGTAATATTAAACGTTGCCTAAGCTGCATGGTAATAATGAGAATGCAACTCACAGTTAAATTAAGCTCTGGCCTTGACTGCCGCGCAGACACAGGGACGTACGCATCACTCCAACTGGCTTTTTAAGCCGTGATATCCCATAAAACCTCCGCACTCTTACCAGGGTTTTGTTGCCTTTTAGCAAAAATACAGTCTAACCTCCCAAAAATGTTCTGAAATAGAAGCACATTCACCCTCCATAATGAAACTGGTCTCCTCACTTCATCATGCTGAAAAGAGAGCCTTGGAATGTGAGTGTTTAAGGAGGCTCTGTATTGCTGATCCCACAGATGTGCCACACTGAATAAGCCCAAAGCTATGGAAGAAGCCATTCCTCATAACAAAGGGTGAGGACCAGGGTGTTTATAGGTACTCTACCGTGAGGAGGGTGTCTACATTTCCACTCCATTGCTAAATAAAGACACCACAGTGTAAGGTACACGTGTTGGGGGGTATTTTTGAGCACAAGCGTGAGATATTTTGGGATGCCATCATTCTATTTTTTTGATGGCTGACAGTGACGGATTGCTTTTTTCAAGGAATTGAAGATAGGGGGAAAGTTTTATTTACACGTAACCATGGTTACGGAACACGGTGTCTTTGGATGGCATGCAGATAGATTCCAATGTGATTCATGGTATTTAATCTGGCCTTCAAACCCTGTCCTGACGTGTAAGAGTAAAATAATGTAAGCATCATGCTTCTCCAGCAATATGTGCAGGGACTCAGTCTCCGACTGGTCCTTAGGACCCTAAATACAGAAATATTTTGACTTTAATAATGGCAATCGTGTTATTAGAATTATTATTTCATGCCTATCATAAATAAATATAATGAATAAATAATAATTAATGAGCTAAAGCCTGTGGCCATGGAAAAAAGACCTGCTCAGCATGCTACCACTTCAACCCTGACCAGAAAAAGCCATTTAATGATGATGAGTATTATCATCATCATCGTAATCAATTTACTTCATGTAGGGCTGTACATCCATAGTTAAGGATCCCTCAGAGCTCTGTATTCTTTCTGATAGGCATCCAGGACCAGACCTGTGTAGTACCCACCTGTTCCCTCACAGAGCATACAATACCCAGAGAGAGGTACAACATCCCTCTGATCAGTATTAGCACTAAGAAAACTAGCAGGGCTTGCTCTCCAATGCCTAACAGTAAATGCAAACAAAAACCGCTCTCTAAAACTGAATATATGGCAGATGGCAGATTCGGTATACAGGACATGCGGCCAAAACTAGTCCGGCAGCTGATGGAATAATTTGATTGGTTAGTAATATGCAGAAATAAAATCGTCATGTGAGTATTCGATGCATGTAAAGATACAGTGCTGTGCCATTTTTCTAGACAGTAAGTATATATTTGCACAATTTATTAGGATATATGCAAATAAACAGCAATACTATAAAAAGTATCCTGATTTTTTTTCATTCTACAAATGTTACTGATATCTGGTTTAATTGCAAAAAATACAGCTTTAGTTCCCAAAAGACTCCTTGAAAGCACTCCACATATTCAGTGTATTTGTTAAACTTCACAACTAGCTCACTTCATTAGTCAACTAAATTAGTTAATTGATTTTATAATTTTATGTGGTGTTTATTAGCCACAAACAAGATGTAGGCCTACCTGTAGTTGAGTTCCACAAATGTGGAAGTATATTGGATGGCAAATATAAATTCTGGACTAACATGAAGAAATTTTTTTAAATATGCCAAACATAAATTCAATTTTCCACCAACATAAACATAATTTGAAGATATTTTTCTTAATGTAAGACTTTGCATGGTACTGTATCTGCAGATCTATGACTTCCAGGAAGCAAACTGTCAATTTCATCACTGTATTTTCAAACAGGCGATGTTTCAGTCATGCTCTATGTTCAATTTCCTGTTTGTTTCAAGCAGACTGCCAGAAATAGAAAATGTAAATTTGTACCGAACCTGAAATGAAATACCGTATTTATCAAGGTTAGATTAAATGTCTGTGCTTCAAAAACATCACTATAAATAAAAGATATTTTGTTGCTTAAAATATATACAGAGCTATTTTTACACCAGCTAAAGCAGTTTAGGTTACATACAATGTTGTGCTTGCTTGGGTATCTTCAGCATCAAGGAAACACCTTGGCTGCTAATATAAGAAGCCTGTCTCGGAAGGTATGTTACATATAGGCAACCAGTTTAATCAATTATTTACAAAGCTACATCAACAGAATATCCCCATGTGCCCAGGAAGATTCTGCTTTCTGCTCAGATTTTTGACAAAGGAGACAAAGGACTGATTAGTAGGCAAATTGAAGGCTCTCACACTGCATCAGCAGCATTAGGTTACAGTAACAAAAATATTTGTCTTAATTTTGACCGTGCATTCAGGTTGGCTCATGCTAGCGTTTTCATGTGCAGTTACTACGCGGTGAACATTCAAAAATTCACTTCACATACATCATTAGTCCTCTCATGCTAATAGTGATCAGGTTTTATTTTTATTTGCCCATTCAAATTTAAGGTGTAAGTTACTGGTAATTGTGTAAATTATCTACCCATGGTAGTGTAATGTTTATGACCTATACAGCCAAAAGCTTGCAGATTTGGATAAAAATCATCTGCTATACGAGTTTTCTAAATTTATACCTGTACTTCACTTTATCTCTTGCATATGCACAATGCTGTAGAATGTTTACATCAGAATTGCTTTATATTGCTCTTCAAAGAATAATGCACTGACATACTAAATACTTCAAATATACACAATTTGGACTGCAGTCCATACTGTCCATTTCAGAAATATAGATACAAGCAATTTTAGAATCAGTTGCAGAATTTTGGAAATAATTTACTCTGACGATAGACTTCCTTTTATCCACCATGAATGTAGCTCTGGCGAGAAAAGGTGGCCAACACTACCACCATGTGGACTATTTTATTATGAAAAGACAACAGTTAAGAAAAGACAAGGAGGAACAGGGAAGTATTTTTTTTAAAAGCACACTTACAGTGCCAAATTGATTTCGGCAGAACACTAACCAAAACAGTGAATGAATCTTAAACGGAATTTTAAAAGAAAAATAACCAACAGCAAATCTCACATTTTATAAAAAAATTTCTAGCACAAGAAACCTTCACGCAAGTCTTAATAATAGACAGAAGACCATAAACAAGCGACCATAACCATATCAAATATTTCCAAAGTGAAAAGTCACATTCAAAAGTCCTCATGGTTTCGTAAGTCTGATCAGCAAAAGTACAAGATTTTCAAAATGGACAACAGGTTTCTCTCCAAGGCGGTTGTAGACTCTACACAGGTCTAAATTGCATCTATCACGTTACACAAAGTAGCTCCTTCTGGCAAGTAAGTGAACTCACACAGAAGCAACTTTTCAGTTTGTCTAAAAAATGATTTTTAAGAGATGCAAAATATCTGCACAAATTTTCTTCATGTTGGAAAGACTGAAAGTGTCCAAGCATTAAAACAGGTCAAAAATCCAAGAATTCTTTATTTCAATACACAGATATAGACAGACACTTTTGCCAGTGCAGTTAAAAATAAAAAAAATTAATGTATGAAACTATTTGGAATTATTGATCTGCAGTGCAAGTGTCTCCCCCTACTCTAAACCTATTCAGCCAATAATAATGCAACAGGCACCTCCCTCACCAAGGCTCTGCCATCCCCAGAACTGCCCTGGAAGTGATTGGGGGGGGAGGGGCTTTGAAGACAAGAATGTGAAAAACTGTTGCTATCCACGAGGTCATGCAAAAAAGATAAGTTATAACATTCATTAATGTTTAATCACAATCAATGTTCAAATACCCCCAATCTCTTCAGGTACATCTGAGACAGGTTACAAAATTCAGCCAAATTGCAGACCTGTGAGTGTTTCAGAACCAATCATAGTAATGTCAGCTCCTGTTTGCCACTACAGCTAACTGGAGAAGGCAAATGCATTGAACAGTGCAGTGACTATAAACACCAGTGCAAAACCAAATATAGTTTGGTATGCACAGTGTGAGCTCCCCTTCTACAGCAAAACTCCATCACCAAGAGACTAGAAGTCAGCTGATTCTTCTGACTGAATCACCTATCCAACAAGATAAATTGGATAAGAACGTGCATAGATAATAGGAAGCAAAGACACAGTGAGTCCCAGTACAGTTTTATAATACCTAAAGAAGGAACAGGCATTCTCTACTGTATGTTAAAAGACAACAATGGCTACTAACTGTTTAACTCCACAATGCGAGTATGGCTAGACCTAGTGATGGGACAAAGGAGGCTTCAAAACCTGTGGTGGGCAGGAGTGTGCTGAACTACCAATCAATGCTTCCAATAGTTCAGGATACTCCTGCACACCACAAGTACTGAAGCCTCATGCGTCTCATCACTAGATAGACCACAATGTGCACAGGGTATCCAGTGACCAGCTCCCACTATCACTCTTTTGGTTTGATGAGGTTGGAGTTGAAGTAGACTACGGTGACTGTGACGTCATCACGATACATTCTGGCCAGGCCATCAGGCAGTGCCAGCATGGCGGAGAGGCGCTCCTGGTCAAGTTCCTTGTACTCATTGGTGCCTATGGCGTGCCGGATGAGGTGTGTAGCTGAGTTGAGGTCGAGGGCAGGCATGGCGCAACGACGCAGCAGCAGGCTGTGCATCTGACCAAGATTCATCTGGCGCTCGCTGGCCGACACCGGGGCCTGGAGATGAACCCCTGTCAGGTGCTCCGCCACCAGCTGCACGGCCTCCTCGTTGCTCAGCATGTCCCACAGCCCATCCGATGCCAGGATCAGGAAGCGGTCCTTGGGCCTCAACCGGTGATAGGTCAGCTCTGGGGTCACCTCCAGGTAGGGAGGTGTGTGGTAGTTAGACACCGAGTACTGGTAGATGTTGAGAGACTCCAGGTCACAGCTATTCTCCAGGACGCTTTGCTGCAGCTCGCTGCTCCACTTGAAGCGGATGTTTCCGAAGGCCCTGAGTGGCATGAGAATGCCCAGCAGCCGTTCATCCTGGACCACCGTAGCCTCCTCTGCCTTGGGGTGCTGAGCTCTGACCCGTGCCAACTCTGCCTCATTCTGAGCGTTGTGGTCACGGGAGAGAGGCAGGGCGCTCCAGCTGCCATCCTCTTCTTGCACCCCCAGCACGGCCCGGCTATCCCCAGCATTGGCCACATGGATGCCCTCTGTGTCCACATGGGCCACACAGGCCGTGGTGCCGGCAAATGCCACCTGGATGGCCGTGCTCCTCATCAGCTCACTGTCCAGGGACACCTGGGCCTCCAAGGAGAGGTCAGCATCCAGCCTCCGGAAGGCGTAGTCCAGCGCGTCGCAGGGCTCCATGCCATTGCCGTGCTCCTCGCTCTCCAGGAGCTCTTGCCAGAAGACTCGCAGCTGTTCCACATAGAGGGAGGTCGACTCCCGGTACGTGTAGTCATTGTGGTGCTTGTACCACTGCAAGATGGGCGGAATGGGTCTCGCCTTCTCCATGGCGTGCTCGATCTCTTCTAGGCTCCGCCGGCACATGAGGGCCACCGCCACGTAATAGGGGAGCCGCTCGCTGACCACCTGGGCACAGGCATGACCACCGTGGCCATCAAACACCCCAAAAAGCATGCCCTTGGTTTGCAGGCAGGTGGCAATGCAGCGCCGGTCTTCGTTGGGTGCGTTTGCTGGCAGCTGATTGCTCTCAAATCGGAGCACGGGGCTGAGACCCCGGCCATCAAACTCGGGGATCCGCACCGTCTGTTCATTTTCCCGCAGCAGGCCATTGATCTGTGCTCCAGTCAGCTGAAAGTCCAGCTCCTCGTGAGAAGACTGCTTCTCAGCAAGGTGGACTTTACTACCGGAAAAGTGAGAGCCACCATTTGTAGAGGACCTGGCTGGCCGAGTCCTTCTGAACCGGGAAACAGACCGAGGAGATGGCCATTTGATCCGGGAGAGGAGTCTGTGCTGGCCACAGGAGAAGGTGAGGAGTCTACTCTGAGCACAACGCAGGATGCATGAAGCCACAGTACCAAACATTTCAGTACTGGGACCGAGGATGTATAGTTAATGTTTAACAGCCTCAGGTTCACTTTCAGCAGTCTGGAAAAGATTGAAAATTAAATCTAGTTTACTTTCTATAAATACCCCAGGCTAGTTTTAATTGTCACCCCCTCATTGCAGTAGTTACAAGGGTTAGGACTGAGAAAAATAATTGCCAAGCCACAAAAGAAAGACTATTTTGAGCAAAATCAATTCATTAATCTCTGGCAGAGTAATTCATGTAAAGCCAACAACTTCATTCTCAAATTTAAGCAAGTGTCATATCAATTTCTATGATATTTAATCATAGGATCCTCTGGCCAACAACGGAACAGCACTTTTAAATTTGGTAACGAAATTTTAAAAAAAAAAAAAAAAAGGGCCATCGTGAAGCTGCTTTTCGCCCAGATTATATTCATAGTAGATTTTTACAATACAGTCAAAGAGGGGCGAACGCGTGTATGTATTGTATGGCGTGTCCAGTGCATCGCTTGAACAACTAAACACTGTACAGACTGCGGAGGTGCAAAAGAAGTTACTACAGGTTTAGTTACTGTGTAACTTTACAGGCATTTTCTCCCAAGCAATCACACAGCGCATAAACTACAAACGTTTAGATGCCTAAATATTTAAGATTACAAAATAACCACCAACAACCGCTCTGGAAAGCACGACGTGGTGGTTTCAGGAACTTAAGACCATATACCACATATCTTTTTGATCAGGGCTACCATCTACACAGTATTTAAGTCTGGGTGAAAACAGGGAGCTATAGGTGGTACAATCACTGCAATGCACTGCTTAATTAATGAAAGCTCAGTGTATATCTGAGAACACGTGTAACACTAACACAAGCCAACTAGCTGACCGGCTAGCTACTGGTCAGTTCACGCCGACACGGGAGAACTCTGTGTACAATACTTTTAAAACACCTTACAAAAGTCCTACGATTTTCTGTTTCGAAAACACTTCAAGAAATATATCGCCTTGTCAAAACAACAAGAAATACCGTTTACCACATACACTTCTCCTTACTTCCAAATCTTTCCCCAGCCTGTTGACTTCCTGTCTGCTGTCAACCTGTTAAATACGACAACGGTCCCTGGCCTCTGATTGGATGATGCGTTTTATCCCTGTCGTGATTGGTTTATGGGTGGGCTCGTCGGTGTGATTGTGGTTTCGTTAAGACGGAATCTCCTAACCCTGTTTGAAATTGTTTTACGTTGATAAACTAAACAAAACGATTTTTAAAGTAAGTTAGGACGTTGCAACAAAAGGTGTAACATTGATATGTTTGACTCGTGTTCTGAATAAACAATACCTTTAGACGTCTCTCAGTCAGTCACCCTTCAATTTTATCTAAACTGTATTTTACGTTCCCGATGTTGAACACCGCGAATCTGACGAGAGTAAACGATGGATGGATCGATGGAGTGCTGGCACATTTGGTGACCTAGACGAGATCTTGTCCAGGGGCCCCCCGCCACCTGTAACCCACGGAACGCCCCCCCGATACATTTGTCAGTATCGCCTCTAATATATATTGGCCCTATATGCTTGAACCTGCCCCTGGATGGATGGATGGATGGATGAATGGATGGATGGATGGACGTACGGGTAAATGTTTAATAGCAAAATCTATTTCATTTGGGAGGTTTGGTGAATTATCTCATGCAGTTTATCTCTAGGGCACCAACTTGTGTTTGGTTAACCATTCACCTTACATCAGCATAGCGCCCTGAGCTGATACTACTTGCATTTTACTCGCTGATGTATCTGGCCTTATTTACTATTACGTGACATACCGACTTCAGGCTAGCTGTCGCCCTTGAAATCTTCAAAACGGTCCTTTTCTTTCAGTGATTTCAACGTAACATTTTAAACTGCTTTAAAATTATTTGCTGTCATTGAATTACTTTAATAGATCATTACAAAAGAGGTAGAACAAATTTCCGCAAAACGCATTTACTGTCTCAAAAATCGAATGGATATAAGGAAAATAAAAGCAGCACATTCTAATTTATGATTATAAGTGCCTTATATTTCGTTTAGAGTATTATGGCGTTACATAAAATATATATTAATATCTCAATAAACAAATATTTCAATAATTTCTCGAATGCCACTTTTTATTATATAGTGGCCCTTTTTCATTATTATATTGCCATATTTCACGATGACGTTGCGATCTGTCAATCGCGTTGATAGGGGCAGGACCGAACCTGTGATTGGATCTTTCCACCGTGACTGAAATCAGAACTGGTGGCACTACGACAAATCGAACAAACGCAATCTTACTGTGACAAAGGACCTCAAAAGAGCCTCGTTTTCTCCAATAACACGAGTGTCCTAAAAACAATACAACAGCTTTAAAATCACTTATTGTGGCTATATCCTGAAGTCGACAGCAACCTAAACAAGACAATCTTCGAGAGATTGATTCGGAACCGGCACCCGTGGCGTTAAGTGCCGATGGGCGAGGCAAACAAAGTATTATGAAAATACTGCTTAGACATAAATATAGCTTCCTGTGCTCTAGCTTTCACCTCTGTTATGTGTAGGTACAGTATTTTAAATAACCTACATTTATAAAAAAATTTACGGACTATGTCACAGTAATATATTCAACAATATAATGTTTATTTTTTCCACAATACCTGTTGTTATTAGGATAGATGTGCATTTCAGTTTTTCCCTAAAACTAAATCAGTGAAATCTGTTTTGTTGTCCGCATATTAGATTTGGCAAAAATTTTTACACCGGATGCCCTTCCTGACGTAACCCTCCCCATTTATCCGGGCTTGGGACCGGCACGGAGAAACATACAGCCCCAGTGCCTGGGTTTTTTCCCTATAAATAAATAAGTACTGCAAATAATATCGGGTCTTATTCACAAGGTTTAGCGGGTGACTTGCTGATGACTTATAGAGTGAAATTGAAAGATTGGCACACGGAGTGATAAAAGCAGTGGTGACATTAATACACAGTCATAATGAAAGATAAGAGAGCTTGTTGGTTGCCATGGTCAGCACTGACTGCAACCAACACTTAGACACGCAGTTTTGAAAATGGGTGGGTAAACAAATGAATGGTTAGCCAGGTAATGCATGCATCTTGTTGTTTTTCAAGAAGCAGAAGACAGGTCATGAATCATGAGATGGCAGTTAGCGTGTAGCACATATTATGGAGATAATTGCCAATGGGGGAGCAGCATGGTGGTCTGACTGCAGAATTAATGCCAAGTAAACTGAGCATGTCTTCATTAACAGCTGTTTGGAAATGGTGAAATGAGCTTTTGCATGATTGCTAAATGGAACGATTTTGGCGAAAGAGTGAATACAAACGCCATCAGAACATAGGCCTTCTGCTACAGGATTACCCCAGACAGACTTTTCCCAAAGTACAGAATATGGTGTAACATGTAGTTAGCAGTGGTGGTACTAGGGGGTGGCTGGGGGGGGGGGGTTATTACCACCCCCATCCATAGTCCTGGACCCCCACTGGTACCCCTAGATGAGTTCATTTTTATTAACTTGTAATTTGATTGGTGGCAGTGCAAGCTTTTTTGTCTTCATTTGTCCCTCCCGACAGAATTGCTGGTCCCAGTCTGGCCCCCCTGTTTCAAATAATCTAGAACCTTCACCAACATTTGTAGCAAAAATTTCAGTCAGCACACTCTTTCCAAACATGCTTTTACTAAGTCAGTCAATACTCTTTAAAATACACTATGGCTTTAATCCATAAGTGCAAAAGTGGGTTCACATGTATGTTCTTTTGACCATCTTCTGTGGTCTTCATCTTGCTTTCTTCGGCTTCCTCAGTATTACACTCCATATTGTCATCGTATTAATAATTCAGTACTCTATTCAAAAGAGCAATAAACATCAAACAAGCTCTGCCTTACATAGCAACTCAACAAATTTACAGTCAAAATGGAATAAAGTATGATGCAATATTATCATTCTTTGGGTACAACATGCCAAAAGAATACATTATACTAAAACGTTTATGATAAATTACTGTTGTAAAATCAGCCACAAGGTGGAGGCAATGGCATGCACCTAATGGTCAATGCGTTCTCATTGCAGACAGAAAAAACATGCATATTTATTCATCTTATAACTTATGTGTTCCTGGGCCCCTTATGATTTGTCATTGAATGGCAGATATTACTACATGCAAACCCATAGCATCCTCCTTATTTGAAATTAAATGTATTGGCCATTTGCGCAAGTACATGTACATAAGAATTCTTCAGTTTCACATATCCCCCTGGCTTTCCCTGAGACATGTACATACAGGTAAGAGTGAAGCTTGGGGTCACCCATTTATCAAGCACTCCAGGAGCAGGTTTTGGAGGTTAAGGGCCTTGTTAAAGGGCCCAGGATGATATGACCATTTTGTCAGTCATGGGATTTAAACTGGTAGACTTCTGAACAAGCACTCAGACTTCAAACTTGCAGAGCCACATACCACCCATGCTACAGCATTCAGAAAATTCAGTCCTCCCAAACAATCCACATTTTAATTCCATTTCATGGCCTGCACACTGAAGCAGGTCATCAAGTACTCAGTAATTAAAGCGCAGTTTTATTGGGCCATAACAACAGGCAGGGGTTAACACTGCAAACTCCCCTTCTCCCCCCACCCACCCAAATGCAACCCTTTGCTATCTTATGGGATCCACCAATACCAAATAAACCGAAGGTCTGAATGGATTCCAGTGCCTTGTGGATACTGGATTTTGTTTCAACCAGTAGATGAGCCATGACAGGACTGTTACAAAACACTTGCCTTGAGGTCTATTAATACAAGACCTACACATGACACAAGTTCTTGAGAATATATTTATAGTAATGTTTGCCTATGAGATTCAATTAATTGTCATAATGTAGTCTCTGTGCTGCAGAAATCAATATTTAAGAGTAATACCGTCAGAAAAAATAGAATATTGAATATTTTAGGTCTAAATTTTCTTAGATGTCTCCTTAAACAGATGAATGTAAGTTACTTTTGCATGGAATATTTTGTCAACATGCACACACCCTCTCATAAACAATTGAAACATTACCGATATGCCAGATTCCAATAAGGGCCCAGCTGAGTTAGGGGGAAGCCAAAAACCAACATACTCAGGGGATACCACAGGCCTTTGGGTATATATAAGAGAAAGCTATTGTCTTACACATACAACTTCAGTGTTTCGAATGATTTAATTTTTGAAACCCACATAGTCCTACCCCCTTAAAGGTTAACTGTATACCTGGCTTTGAATCAAACCAACACCTAGTGGCAGGTTTCCAATGTGGTAGATATCTGGTGAGATTAAATTGCTGAAAAGGAAAGAAGAGAACACACGTTTGTGTGTGTGGTATCATGTTCAGTTCTGGCATGAACTGAGGCTTCAGTCCAGGCACTTTCTGGACTACAGTAGTTATATAGCTCGATAAATCAGTAAATTATGAGATTTGGAGGTCATTATGTTTGATGAGCTAAATACCTTTCATATAAATCAGTAGCACAAAATATTTTCACTTACACATTTTCCAAATTATGGTGCTTTCAAAGCAACAAACTTCAGTGGCATTCATGGGTAATACCTATACACATTTTGGCCTAACCTTAACTTGAGCAGTAGTTTGCCTTTTTAATATAATACTGAAGACATGTTCTCTTAATGAATGAGCTTCAAGCCACGTGATCTGTAAACAGCAACGTAAGACTGACTAGCAAAGCAACTTGATCACCTCAAGATCTATTCGCCTAACCATTTGAAAGAAGTTATCAATGAAAACAGAATTATTTTGGTTTTGAAACAGTCTCGGCTTAAATCTAGGAAAGAGTTATGACTTAAAATACAAGTAAAATAAATTCAGAGCTTTTAACCTATGTAACATGATTATTGTGAACATGCATATTTGTACTCAATTTCTTTTTGTCAGTAAAGGACCACTTTTCAAGAAAACCATTTTATTTGTCATTTGGTGACCTAAAGACCTCCAAGACTCTGGAACAGTCGCCCTTTATCTATAAGATTATCCCCCACACTCGACAGGTTTTTAAACTTGACTTAAAACTATTTATTTTCTCAGGCATTTTAAAGATTGTCTGTTCTGTCTTGCTTTATTCTGTCTTGGTGTCACTTGACTTATTTCTCTTTTGGTTTTAACCTGCTAGTCTCTCTTTTACCTCTGGTTTTAATTTATTTATTGCTTGGCTTTTACCCTCTTTTACATTATGTATATCTTTGTTACTTGTTTTAATGTTATTTTACATAGTTGATTTTATTGTGCAGCACTTTGGTCGACACTTGCCTGTCTTTTAAACGTGCTATATAAATAAAGATAACTTGACTAAAACATCAAGTCAGAGAAACTATACAAAAATGCAATTGCTTCAACAGAATACTTCATAAATAGCTTGGAAAAAAAAAAAAAAATCATAATGTCCTTGAGACAGTAAAATGGAAATAAGCTGTATTTAATAGCCATGTGAGAGCAGGACATGTCCCTCCCTGCTACCTTAATCCCCAGTTTCAGCTCGATCGAAAGACGAGACGGCATTACTCAGCATTTGCATCACTCCACAGAGTCACACGAACAGTGCAGTTACACGGAAAGTGGAATACGCTCTGTTTCAAGGCCAGGCAGGTGGAATCAAATGGCAGCTGTACGTCTCATGCACCTGCTTCACTTGAGTAGCTACGGTATGTGTTGCTGTGTAATGAACAAAGGAGTTGACCTAGGCATACAAGCAGCTTTATGGAGATGAAACACAAAACTGAACTTTAACACCTTCCATGCAAGAAACGATATTTGATGCATGGCTTTCAAGAGTGGCCGTAGAAGTAGAAACAGCCTTGTTCAGTGCAACTTCAAAAGTGGAAGGAGTAGAATTACTAAGTGTCTCCTCTCCCTGCTGCAGGAACGGTGTGTGTTTGGCATTGGCAATACAAGTAAGGGACTGTGAAAAAGTCTTTCTAGAATGAAACTGAGGATTTTCTGCCAAGGAATGGATGACGCCTTGGTCTTGTGGCTAGAGTCAATCATGCTACTTAAAAGAGGCATGGACCATTCTTCCTTTCAGAGGCTGAGGGGGTCGGAAGTTGTTCACCATGCGCAGGCGATCCTCTTCCTCACCACTGAAATGCAGCCTCCGGAACTTTCCCATCTGCATAGTGGGATTGAAGACACAAGCAAATAAAGGCCCTATGAGAAACATGTTTCTCTATAGAAAGAAATCTTCCTCTGGCCCTGACCAGGATAAGTGATTAGAAGATGTTCATCCATCCATTTTCCAAACGATTTCATCCTGTTCAAGGTTGCGGGGTGAGGAACAACATAACATGCTCTTAGCTAAAATGGTTACACACAGAAGCTAAACAGGGAGGTTTCACAAAACCAAAATGGAGACACATTCACAGCTCAGGAAAAAAAAAAAAAAAAAAAAATCAAGCAATCATCCGCATGAACGCTCCCTTTGAAGCCTTGATAATCATAACAAAGTAATGCTGGAGACAAAAGGGGTGGCTAATGAAGATTCTCCTTGGTGCAGAGCCTCACCCATGAGTTCAGACAAACAAAACTGACCTATTTACATGCGGTCTGAGGGAGACCACAGAGTTTCCATGCATTATAAAAGGGATTTAACCACCCAGAATACAAAAAAAAAAAAAAAAACTTGAGTGAAACAAATCCATAAAAATTACTTCAAAGTCATGTGGGTTCCCCCCCCCCTCAAAAGATTAAAAAAAAAAAAAAAAAAAAAAAATGCATTATCCAGTAACATTATGGCATCCCGACATGAAAAGATGCCTGCATCTCAGGTTTGCTTAGGTGATATGCCTGCATCTTGAGAAAGCTGAGACTAATGTCACATAACCACTAATTATAGGTTGCCCTATTATATACCCTGTATAATTAGGATACCAAGTATGACAGCACAGTATGCATACATGTCTAAAAGTATTTAGCATTCCCTTGGATATGAAAGCATTGTGAAAGACACAGAAATAGTGTGTAACCTGTAAAAGAAATACAAGATTTACACAATGAACACTATCCTCCAAATACCAGATAAAAATGTATGCCACGTCATTTTTAGCCCCGTTACATCCGATAAAGGCAACACAGCTTATTTTGCCATGACAATGACTATGCTAGATACACAAATATGGTATTTTGCATGCACTCACATGGCTGTGACCAAGTTATAACAATATTTTAAACACAGATCTCAGTAGGGAAGAAAATAGATCTCAATAACCTTTGACATTTTTCTGAATATTTAGGCCCCCCATCTGCTAAAGGAAACCAATTACATCTAAAACTAATGGGTGTTCTGGTTTTGATGATTCATTTGAAAATAACGGTGAAAGGCTACAGTAAAACTTCAAGTCAAGGTGCCTGGGCTTCTCAGAGTGCGATACTTCACTTTGACACAGCGTAAAATAATAAACGCACGTGATTCAGCAGAATCATTTGGTCCTCATGAGAAATTTCCAAAATTTCACAAGACAGAAGAGAAGAAGCAATTATGGAAACTCAGAACAACCAGCCCTTCATCCGACTCTGACTTTACATATGGCTGGGTGAGGTATGACAACTAGTGGAACACAAGTTTGAACAACTCAGAGCTAAAATCAGAATGATTGAGCAACTGGTAAGGAAATCCAACTAGACCATTAAAGTGGTTGTGTGTCTCTCCTCACGCTTCGGAAAACAAACACTGAACTCAGTTTAAACTGAATAGTAATGTCAAATTTAGTTATTCATTTTAAGTTTACTTGGATACGAATAAATTTGTAATTTAGGGTTATTTTGATTAGTTATAAATAATGTCTAGAAATCATTCATTCTGAACTTTGAGGTGACACAGGATTTGTTTTGGCCATTTAAGGAATCAACGGACACAATATGAAACCAGTCTGATCTCAGTTCAAGGACAGCAGGGCAGCTACAAACTGGTATAGTGTCAGAATGTTACAACTATTCAGCTTAGAGACTGACACGATTCAGTACATCAGACTCAACTTGGAGGCTGTAAGCCAGTTTATCATTGCACAATATTATGTAGCTTCACCTACCATTATATTGACCAAAGTGATTAGTGAGAATGCTACTGTCCCAAGATCTTGCACAAGTGCTCTAGTGTATACTAAAACTGACCGGACAGAACAGTAACATCACTACCTAGGGATCTAGATAATTGATTTTCTGAAATTAATCGACAAAACTATTTGCTGGACAAACATATCACAGTTACAATTCAGAGCAAAGTACAAAGATACAGCTGAAGTGGTGACATGACTCAAAACTATACCAAGCATGAAAAACAAGAGTCAGTAACGCATACCCAGCAGAAAACACTCACAGTAAGTGTGTGAAAGATCTGATTACAGAAACAAACACACTATACCATGTGGAAGAGCTGGCTACAGAGCAACTCATCAGCTGTCTTGTGGACCCTCGTTAAGTAACAGGCCAAATGAAAGAGTCTCCTTGAAAGAAGCAATTAACCAATTAGGGAACAGATGTAAATACTTATCAGGGGATAGGGCTATGGGTATGACATCCGCCCATCCATCTTCCAACTGATTTCATTTAGATAGCCAATTGGAAAATTAATGACAGGGAATTTAGATTCTTTGTACTGGGAGCACAGCCTTCTAACAAAGCAAGATCTGCCTGACTTTCTGCATCTTTTTCTAATTATATCATACTGCTTTATAGTGGAGACCATTCAAATGAGACAAGTATATAGAGCAGGGTCACCTAAAACAATATTCCTGACATCTAAGCGTAGACTGTGAGAGCTGAGGAAAAGGTAACAGAAGCGGGATCGAGGAAGACAAAATTCATGGTCAGAGGCCACGTATTACTTGGAGGGCATTATGGTGTGTCTGATTGGCAGACCAGAGTAAATTTGGGAGTCCAGTCTCACCAATGCAAACTTGACAGTTTCTCTTGAGGTAAGGCCCAAGAGAATCCTGGATCACAGATTGTTGTGGATTTAGCAGTCTTATGAATTACACCACTGCCAGTCCGATGCACGGTAAGGTCAAAGAAAGGGCAGACAGCCCAACATGTAAATCTTGGGAGGTTGTGATGGGACGCAGGTTGACAGTGTTCCTTGGTCACATTTTCATAAGCGGTGTGGTTTTGATTGGATGCACCGCAGCTACCCCACCCACCATATCTGACCCACCTGCTTCTCAGACACATAAATGGGTTCCTTCAGGACGATCCAAATTACACTTTCGTACAGTGGAGGTGTGGTCAGCGAGCCGGGGTATGTCCAATAGTTCAGGGTGCTGGGTAGTAGGCACCTGGGATTGAAACCCTTGAAGTCTGCTGTGCTCCCCTGACATTGGTGAGCAGGTAAGAGAAAACAAACTTGAACTCCAAGACAACCACGCAGCTCCAAGAGAGAAAATACTGGCTTTTGGGGAAGCAGTATCTACAATTAATCAGCCAATCAAATAAGCCAAGGGTCAACAAAGAGGAAAGCAGCACAGGGGTGTATTGCAGACAAGGTACATTCTGAATTTTCTTACCTTAAATTTGACCATGTACAAAGAATCTGTGATGCCATGCAAACTCCTGTGTTCATCTCCTATCTGCAGAAAATAAAAACATGCATCAGCATACTTAGACTGTGGGACAGCAAGAGAATTTACCTAACAATTACAAAGAGTACTGATAATGGGGATCAATCTCCCATACTGATGGAGGAAACAGGAGCGCTCCTGTGGGGAGAGGTCTAACTCACCTCCAAAAAGACGCCAAGGACAGCAAGACCATCAGGAGCTACTGCTGCCTCTCCAAATGTCTTGTACTTTGTAGCATTCCAGTGAACCAGATGAAGCTGCAATTTAAAAAGCAGAAATTGGTCTGAAGACCAAACAGTTCACACCCACCTGAATGGTCAAGTAGTCACTGGCATTACTTCCAAAGCCTGTACAATTTCCTACAGAATAAAACAAGAGGTTCTGGAGGGCTGGAGGGGACAGGCAGAACCCCTACCTCAGATGCAAAGGACTTCCCACTGATGGTGTGCTCTGAGCCACAGCGGCCTGTCCCACCCCAGTGGAAGTGGAACTGCTTCAGTCTGTATTCTGTCTCCAGGGGACCTCCCCTGATGACTGCCAAGGCAAAGAAGCCAGCTGTCAAGCTTCCGGTCCCCTACTGCCTTCCCTGCCACAGAAAGATCATCCTTCCCCATGCTGTTCTGTTAGTGGGGGGGCTCTAAAGTTACGTAGAGACTATTGTTCAGCCATACATTAGTTCCCAACCTTTGTAATGAACGCTGTTTCTCCTATTTGCCTGAATTAACAGTGCCTCATCCAGGGCAGAACATGACCAATGACTGTGTAAGGCTGACAGGAAAGCCAGGCTGTTTATGTAGTCCCCATCTGGAGGGCTCGCATCTGCCACTCATCCTCTAAGTTCCATTCATTACAACTCTGTTCTCTTCCACAAACAGAGTTAAATCACACCTTACTTGTTTAAAATGACATTCATGAGTGAAAAATATATGCCCCCAAGCCTTGTGTACCTTTTTGGAGCCAGTATCATTGGCTATGTAAATGCACTGGCAGGTTGGTTTTGAAATTTCCGATGAGTGCTTTCAGTTACTCAAACATGCAAATTATTTTAACCAGTTCCGTATGGATTATCATATTGAATTTGTATGCTTCCTATGTTTTAAACCCATCTCACCTCTTATAAACAGAAATGCCAATCTTTAGCCAAAGTCAGCCGGCCCCCCCCCCCCCCCCCCGCCCCGCCCCCCACCCCCCCCCCCCCGGGGGCCCACGCGATTTCCCCGTACCCCCCCCCCCCCCCCCCCGGGTCTCATGCATTTTTTTTTTTTTCTTTTTCTTTTTTCAGTGGCATACCAGCAGTCTTACAGTGTGTGTCAGGATACTGCCCCAATTTGTTCATGTCACAAGCTGGCTTGCTCTGTTCACCATGCCACCACCCATGACTTGTGTGATACTCTGTAGACAATGCCATGGTGTCGCAACCTCATTGTTCTTGATAGATTTCGGGGGGGGGGGGGGGGGGGGGGGTGTTTCGGGGTGGTCGAGGGGGGCGCGGGTGGGGGCAGGTCAGGACTGCAGGCAGGCCAGTCCAGTACCCGTACCCTCTTCTTCCACAGCCAT
>JAACJT020000007.1:13905562-13919342 GCA_009936485.2 Gymnarchus niloticus
CCCCCCCCCGTCGGCGGCGTCGTTGTTTGTCTTTTGGGTTGTGTGTTGTTTTTTGTTTCTGGTTGGGGGGGGGGGGGGGGGGGGGGGGGGGGGGGGGAGTGGCAGTGTTTCGGGTCGGCACACTGTGATGTCCTGGCACAGTGGCTGCCCCCACACCCACTGATACCCGCCATGTTTGCGATCCTAAGCTTAATTTGCCTTTGCTGGGCTAATGTGTGGAGTCAGTACCGGGAAATTTAATTTAGCGAGCATGGGGGGGGGGGGGGGGGCTGAGAATGGATCACATTTCTGTATGTGAATCGTGGGCTTTGGGTGGTGTTAGGTGGGACCATCGTGACCCAAAGCTGGCCTCCGAGACCATTGTTGCATTTCTCTTCTCTGAAACGGGTGAAGCTGTTTTTCAGGTGCTTCCCATAGCACGCTAGCGGTTTTCGGTTCTTAGGAGAATGGTCGGAGATGTCCGCAGAGCATTGCCGGAAAGCCGGCCTGCTTCCCTTTGACGCGCAGTCGCCACTTTCGTTATTGTGCCGGAGAAGGTATGGAGTCGGGCTAATTGCTCAGAAACCTCCCTAGGCTGGAAGTGGTTTCTACCCCCCTTCTGGGGGCGATGGCTGGTTTATGTGTTTACATATTAAGATGGAGCAACACTAAGCAACCAGCAACAACATTTTCATCCTTTCTAATGCAGCGTTTGTGTCGTTTCACCTCATCTTTGACATGTCCGTTAGGAGGACAGAGAACCTTGGAGAGTTGCAGTGAGCTGGAAAGGCACCGCTATCTTCCTTCAAAATCGAGGCAGATGTCTGTTGTAATATGTGTTTTGTAATATGTAATATGTAATATGTGTGTAATATGTGGATTATGCTTATATCACACCACAGTTAAAGGGTGTTGTTGACGTAGGGACGTTAAAACGGCAGATCTTAGTCTCCAGGTTAAACAATGGTTTTTGGCGCATTGTCTAGTGCAGAGGGTCCACAGGCCTTCTGCAAGGAAGGCCTTCGTCATGCAACTTGTTTTAGTGCAGCTTTTTGCGAGTTTAGTTTCTGGAGGATTAGTGATGGTCTATTTTAAAGATTTGGCGGACTATAAACATATCACAGGGTAAGGGTTTCAAATGACTACACCCCCTCCCCACTCCACCTCACCCCAACCAGGCCTGCTTTAACCTGCCAAAGAAGCCTTACTTGAGTGAATCATGTAAGGTGGGAAAGACTCAATTAGTATTAGCTCTACCAGTCCCATGCCTACCAGCATGTGCCTATCTGCTTGGTCTAAACCAGACCACAATCACCAAGTTGCAGTGTTTTCTTGTCATGCAAGACAGAATGCCCCCTGAAAAATTACTTCTACTTTGGCAGTAGTCTTGAGGATGTGTAGGAACTTCTCACTAAGAGTGGCACTTTGTGATATATCCATCTTATGAGTGACCTTATCAGTGCCTGAGCTGAGTTTTACCTCGTGTTTTGACAGTTGGTAACAGGAACTGCATTTTGCCTTTGGCTTTTCATGTTTCCCGGTCCCCCTGACTGGAAGGGAGAAATGTGAGATATCTGAGGCTTGAAAGACCGTCAAGGGCACATTATGGTCTGGCCTGCTATGTCTGCGATAAGGCCCAAGTACAAGGTCCCATCATGGTTTTGTTCACTCATGGAAACAAATCTGTCACTGTACAGGGTGCAGTACAGGGGCAGAAGGCAAGGCTTCTCTTCGTGGAGAATTAATCTTCCATGAACAAAGTTGAACCTTCTTTATATTACAGTCTGTTCATAAGAAACTGACTTAATACTTAATACTACTTAATATACTGAAACCAGACTCCAGCATTTAAATTGTCTTCTAAAGCTTCCAAAATTAGTTGCTCCACTGATAAATTTTAACCTCTTTTCTGATGAATCGAAGGCCCTTTCGCCTCATGGTCTCTTTGAGACCGGTTTCATGTGAGTTGGAGTCCGACTTATAGGCTAGACTGTTTTGGGGGGGGGGTTGGAAAACCAGTACCTTCTTCTGCCCCCCCTCATTTTTTTGCTGCGTTAAGTTAAACCTAGTTATTGGGCTAACATTCTGGGCATTGTCATCAAGGTCTGAAGTATTCATTTGGCTTCCCTTGTTTTAATTCATTTTTTCCTATCACTGTTACAACTATTAATCACTAGCTGTGGGAGGCAGTTAGAATGATGAGCCAAAAATATTATTTCCATGTGCAGAATAATACCGTTTAAAAGTTTACGCAATTAAATATAGTCCGGATGTCCTCTATGTTTTTAGAATATCATTATTTTAATTTATTCAGTTTGTTTTAATGTAAATTTTTTTTTGTTGAATGTCAACTATGGGCCATGGCTGCATCCCTAGTGGGATGCTTCTCCTCCGGACCTCCACTGGCGTCTCACTCAACCACCTGATGAATTCGTTTGTGAGGTCTGGGTTGAGAGCAATTCGCTAATTTATTCCCAAGGAAAGCAAAATCTGGACCGAATGAATGAATCTACTGTATGGCCGAGTGTGGAGTTGTAGGTAGTCACCTCCACGGACCTGGCTCTTTCCTCTCCAACTTTCACTCCCTGCGTTCCGTACCCTTGCTGTCATCCCTCCGTAACTTTCACGCCTGTGACGCTGTCCTTGGTGGCATTTTTAACATTCTTGATGTCAGTCTTTTTCCTATTACTATGTTTGTTGTTACCTGAGCCAAAGAAGAGACCCCATCTTACACGTACCTGGACGAACGGGACGGCTGCGGTTGTCTTCATATTGAAGGAGTGCCCCCAGTGCTGTTTTCATTCGGCAGTTACAAGCTATTTGTTGGTTCCTGCCAAACGAGAACTACTTCTGCAAATCCATTTTGCTGAAAATCTACAGATGTAAAACACTTCACAAAACAAAATACATCTGTAATGCATGCCAAGATCTGGAAATAACATATTGGCTGCAGGAACAACAGACTGACAACATGTATTTATATGTTTCTCCAAAGAAAAGCTTTCCAGCAGTTTACACTAAAGTCCCCTATAAGCCTGTGGTAGTCAGCGTGCAGCATATATAAACCACATAATAAATTCTGTTCTATTTTGTAATGGTAAATATTCTTTGAAGGCAGTTCAAAGTATTTTGAGCTAATTATTCTAACACTTAGTATGCAAACAAGCCACAACCAGAGCAGAAATGGTAAAGTGAGTGGGACTGCAGTGCCCCTTAAGGATGTAGCTGGTAGACTGGGCACAGTAGCTCGTCGTTTCAGAGCTGCTGGAGATGTGGGCTCAGGGCCTAATTAATCTTTCAGCACTGTTATTTGAGAGATCTTCTCATCGTTGGTTCACTGCTCTTTGCCTCCGTTTCCTTTCACACAACGGACGCGAAAAGCTTTTGACGTTCATTTTGATTTGTTTCCTAAAGGGAACTTCTATCTCTTGCTACACTGTGGAATATTCCAGATAACTTCACTGACCTTATATTCGTCTGGTAGTCTTATCATCACTATTAAACTGATTGTAATTAAGCACACTTACAACGGGTAAGGTAGTATTAGCCAGAGGGGATGTCGACATGCAGCATCTAGACTTGGCGTCGGCGTTTTCGAAAGCCTCCCAGGTTTATCTGGGTACTCCGTTAAGGTGATGCCTTCCGACGGAGGGTCTCGAGCCCCTAGTTTAAAGCTGGACGGTCCCTCGCGAGCACTGATCCCGTAACCGACGTCGCCGCGTGCTCGCTCGTTCTGATGAGTCATACCTTGCGGTTTATCTTCTCACGCACGCGAATGCAGGCCGTGCAACCGCCTTCGCTCCCGCGGCTTTTCTGCTCTGTTCTTTTACCCGTTTTTAATTAAAATTTTAAAAAAAATTAAAAAAAATCACAATTTCCCCTGCCGTTTTCATGCTCTCTTTCAGCAACACTTTTTTTTTTTTTTAAACGCAGGTTCGGGTTCCTGTATATAAAAAGCTTGTGCATCCTGCAGATCCTGCAAGAAGTACCTTATTGGGGGAAAACAGTAAAAAATTTTCAAAATATCGTGTGAAATTTCTGAACGTGAAAGCCTTCCTGTTTTGGAGTTTGAATAATATTTGAAAATCAGACTTACTAAAAATGTGAATTTATTGTTATTGAGTCTGTTATGTAATGTACGCTTTAGATCCTGTATAAATGTGTGGCGTTAACTGCTCAGGAATGTGCCTTATCCTTTACTACAAATGTCTTATGCAATGGCATTCTGCAATGCTGGATAAGAACTTGTTGCTGGCTGTCAAATCGGCTTTGTTTCGCAAACTTGTTTACCTGTATTACACTTAATTGACAAGTTTTTCTTGCTGTAGGCCTACATCATTCCCTTTAAACACTCAGACTATATTCTGGGATTATCATTACTTGGTTAACTAATATACGAGTATGCTTTCATGCACGCAGTTAATTTTTTTTTTCCCCATGAAATTTCATCTAAGTATCTGAAAGCTATACTGTAAGACAGTTTTGAGACAACTAGAAAAACATTAGTCTTTGTAGTATCCTGACAGGACATGGCTAAATGCGGGGGCACCATTCTCTACAGGAATGTACCCGACAAGGCTCAGTAGTATAGCATACATGTCAATGCAAGCTAGCTGGCTTTCAATGGCTTCCTTTATTCCAGGATTTTTATACACCTGAATGTGTGATTGTGTGCACCCTGCCATAAACTGGCATCACACATAGGTTGTTCCCGGCTTCAAGGCCCATACTACGTGGGATTGTCTCCAGAATCCCTGCGGCCCTGAACTGGACAAGCGGCTGGAAAATGGATGGATGGAGCAGTTGGAGGCTTTGACTGTTTACATATTTTTGAACCAGTGTCCAGTTCTGTTTTTATCTGATCTAAATACTTCACCATTTGAATATGAAGTACGTATTTCTACAAAGGAGTCTGGTAAATAGTTAAGTCCCGTCTGAAACCTTACTTAGGATCTCAAAATGTGTTTAGTGAAAATGCATTTAGGCTATGCTTTCCAGCAGCTCTGAAGGTTGAACGTTGGCTGTCGGTTGCTTGAGAAAGGGTTGGTCTAAGTGAGTGGCTTTACAAACAGGCCCGTCCATTGTGTTTTAAATAGTCGTCAGAAATAAGGCTGCTTTCACGAGCTTGTGTGCCTTTCCCCCAAGGTTCAAAGGCCCAAATCATGGGATGGCATGTGATAGCTCCTTAAGGCTGTTGAAATGTTCGTCTAAGATGGTACTGTCTTGGTGTTTACTTTGCACCTAATGTGTACTCTTTTTTTTTTTTTTTTTATCCAGAGGTACCTGGAATTTATATGTGACTTTTTCCACAAATATTGCATTGTGACCCTTGTGTTGCATGGGCTGCCGGAATCTTGTGGACTCTTCCGTTATCTTTTGTTTTTAATTGTTTTTGTGAAAGTATCTGTTGATGGGATTGGTTTGTACCAAAGGTGGATATGTTTTGGCTAGCTGCCGTCTGTGTCTGGTTGCCATGTTCATGGACACTGTCAGAATATGAATCACATCGCTCGATGGTCATGAGGCTTTGTCTGTATAAGAGCGGATTTTGAATCCTCTTGAGTAATTGTCTTTTTCCTGCATCACAGTATTTGCGTTACAAGAAAGGTTCATGTTTGCTGTACTCTCCCAGCTGACAGCTAGCCAGTTCCTCAGATGCTTGGTATGCTGTGAATTTTTCCCCACGGTGTCCAAACCAGCACTGGTTTTGTCTGGATGCTCTGTTTGTGGTGTATTTTTTTCCCCCCTCTCTCAGCAGGTAATGGAATGGCAAGGTCTTAAGTTTGCTGTCAAGGTTATTAATTTCTCCCAATCTTTGCTTTTCCAGGAAGTCATTTTGACTGTATATTGACTGTTTCTCCTGCACTGAGCTATGTGTTATCCTCACAGATTTGTGGATCAAGCTGCCAGTTGCGATCATGCTTTCAATGGCATTGGTCATTTGTACTTTCAGACGAACCATTTTCCAAGGCTATGACTTGATTGCTTTTGAAGGAGTCAGAGGTCTACATTTTTCAGTTATTCCCCGTATTGGTGTTTTGAATCTTGCCTTGATGTCATCCACCGTAGGTGTCTGCCCTGCTTTGGCATGCCATTACTCTCACAGAGGAACTATCAACCAGACTGAGTTATTTCATCATCAGTCTGATTTACATTAGATTATTAATTAGTCCAGTTCATTAATAAACTGTCCTTAAGGTTAAATTGGTGAATATGGTCCAATGAGTGATTCCCTCCTAAGTATAAAACCACTGCTCTGGCTATCGATTTGTATATTATGTATTTTTTTGGCTAAAAAATGTGATTCATTATGAAGTGAAGCCTCAATCTCTGCAGGAGCCTAAATGTCATGAAGCAGGTGATGGTGTGTTCAAATGCTGCACGGTCTGAACACAGAAGAAAACCACAAAGTAAACAAGCGAGGTCAAAATCCACAAGGGCAGGATCTGAGTGGAGAATGCAACATTGAAAGACACATTGAGGCCTGCGGACTTACAGAATACAAATTTAGCGTTTGGCGAGCATCGTTAAGGGAAGGCAGTAATGGGGGGAGGTTGTACACAGGCTTGGGGGAAATTGGGCCAGATCTTCTGCAGAGCGGGAGCTGAAGAACTGGAGCGTGTACGTTTTAAAGGCGCAGCTCAATCTCGGAGGTGCCCGTATGAAAAGTTGCTGCAGTGAAGTTAGCTAGGTAGCTAACTGGTCTTTATCTTTAAAGTGCACCAAGATTTACCACATCTCAGGCTTCAGGGCTGACAACACAAGTGCTGCAGTCTTAAAACAACTCCAGCACAGCAAAAAAAAAAAAAAAAAAAATCCAGCTAAGTTACCATGTTTACTGTTCTTTGCTTTGATATCATTGCGAATATTAATATTTGTTTTTTGCAGTCTCAACTGATGTAAGATTGATTTCCTTGCCCATATGAATTACATCTGTACTACTTTTAATAGTTTTAAAGTCGTCCTCTGCCAAGTCTAACGTAAATGGACCTGTGTCAGGGTTATAAACTGCTAATATTAGATACAGTAACATGGTGTCTTATGCCAAATGAAATTTTGTTTTTAGTCATAATTCATATTTTACTTTTCTGAAACACATTTTGCATTAAAAGGTGGAACATCATTGATTTTAAGTTACTATAGTTTATTGATTTTCATTCTGTTGACTCTAAGCTTGATATGTGAATTTGTGAATGTCAACATATTCAAGTCAGTGAGTTTTCCTGCTTGGATTTCTGCTGTTTAAAGAAATATGTTACCTATGATGTTGCTGTAGGCTTCTGTTCCAGTGGTTGATGTACAATGGGTGAAGATGGTGGGTATTTACTTGTTTACTAGTGATAATTAACTCAAGTTCTTCAATTCATCCCTTGCGATGAAGGATGCATTTGCAGCTCAGACAGGGAGTGGCGGTTGGCAGATGCTCATTAGTATCTTGAGCAAGGCCAGTTTCTGTTTGGCTTCTTTTGTGCGTCTAGAGGTCAAGGATTAAGTGGCTTTTAAAGGGGTCACCCAGGTGTTAGACAGAAATTTCAAAGCTGCAGTTCAGATGGGAACAGGCCAGACCAGCTGTGAGACAGACCTTACCAGCTACTTCCTTGTTGTGCTGATGCCTTGGTTCGGTTTTACAGATGTTTGAAATGTGGTGTTTAGGTAACAAAGCTGGGGAAACCTCCCACATATTTATGAATGATATAGGTCATCACATTATCAATTAAATTATGGGCTGGGTGTTTTCCCAGGAAGATGAAAGCCAAAATGTTATATTCTTTTATTGGTTCTTTAAAGAAATGTCATCAGAAATGTTTTGATTTTTTTTGAAAATGTTCAGTTACCACGGGCCTTCAATTTGCTTCTCTTTTGCTTTATCAGTGGACAAATTGTAAGAATTCAGATTAAGGCCAGATTGCACTCTGCTACTCTTGGCCTAGAGATGAAAATACCTTAGAAGTGACTAGGCAAGACACCGTTGTACTTCAGGAAGGAATGATTAATTTATCATATTCACTTGGCTGCCCTGTGCGTAATTTCTTTGTCAAATTGTGCATGTTGAAGTTGTTTAAAACAATACAGGTATTGGGATATCCTATGGGATAATTGTGGATGTGTATGATTCTGTATAACCTTACCATCGTTGTCAGAAATCAGTAAAAGATTTGAGGTAGGGTTCTGCATTCCACGATAGAAATTTGTCCCGTTCCACAACCTATCTTTAAATACGGGAGTGAGACAGAATCTCACGAGTGCTGTTGGGAGTGGGAGTAAAGAGAGGACTTGTGGAATTCTGCAAAACATAATTAATTAATTGCCATATATAAAAAAAAAAAATCTATTGCTCAAATATGCTTTATCGGCGTGTTAACTTGGTGGGAAACAACGTTTGACCATGTTTCAGTGGTGTGATTTGTCATTCAGTTTGCGTTAGGACGTTGGCTGGACTCCATGCTCTGCATGGACACTATAGCTTTGTCCCTGTACGTTACACGTCACCATTTTGAAGGCCTTTAGGCCAACGATGACAGAGCCTGATGTTAAAAAAACCTCCACACCAGTGGATTCGAGTGCTTATTTAAAAAAAAAGTGAATAAAAATAAAAGTCTTCACTTGGTCTTTTAATGAAGTTACAAACAAAAATAATTAGCCCATATAATTCACAGCAATGTTATGTAATGACACTGAATGAACAAATAAGATCCAAGTGGAATACGATTTTACAGGAGTGGGCGAGAAGGGAATTTAAAATTCCACAACTTTGAGGCTTTCAAGCAAGACAATGGAAAGACTTAGAGTTGCGTATTAGTGTGGGTTTAATTTTTTTTTTTTATAATCTGTTAACCCTGAACCATTCAGTAGGCTTTGAAAAAGGCAGAAATGGACAGGGTGATTCCCTGGTTTATAAACGAGGTCTTGACTGTACTGACAAGCTTCTTCAAGCAGACAAAGGCTTTCGTGAGGCTGGTGTAACTGTGATCACTTGACCCACAGTGCCCTGAGGTTCAGCAATCTTCTGTTCATTCAATTATGTCAGACTTCATTCTGTTTAGCATGGTGGCTGGTCCGTTTTTATCATTTACTTATTTATGATGTTCTCGGTTTAAAGGCACGCTGGATGACCCATGTTATGTGAAGAAATCTCTCCAGTGGCCCTTTGATAAAGGGAATGTGTAACATGGAGTTTTATGTTATCGGCAAATTCGCACCATCATGTTTTCTTTATCTGTGTGAACTTTGAAAGAGTAATCATTTAGTTTGTATTATGACAGTTTATTAATAAATAGTGAATAAGCCAATATAATGTCTAATGTGATGATGAACCGTGCTTACGGTTACTTAATGTTAGTTTTCAGTGAGCCAAAGGGTTGTCTACAAATTTTTTTTTTTTTTTTTTTTTTTTTTTACTTTTTGCGAAAAGAAACCACCCTTTTCTTACAAAATTCAGATTCAGAAAAGGTATGTTAACTTCATACCACCTCTGTAACGACTGTCCATTATTTTAAAAGCTTATTGTTTCAGAAATTTTTAAAATCTTTGATCTGCTAATTTTTTTTTTTCTTTTTTTTTTTTGAAGTTTTGGTGTTTAATATGTCATTGCCTTCAGTTTTATTTCATTGTATATCACACGTTTTACTGGTAATGAACAAACGGAGCCATTAATTGATGAGTTTAATTCACTCTAGGTCTGCAGGTTGGTTTGTGGGAGGCTTTTTTTTTGTCGCGATGCATTAATTCTGAGTGGCTCTTCAGCAAGAATTGGACATTTACCGTACGGAGTGACGGCTCTCTATCTACTGGACAATATGTTTGCGTGTCCTTTTTATCTGCCTCGGTAAGAGATAAAATGGCAGACGGAGTGAGGGTCACGCTGTTCCTTCGGTTCGACGCGCTCCATAGCGGCGAACGGCAGCCCGTTGGCCGCTGTGTTCTGAGACGCACGTCACTGTCTGGTAATGATGGCGGGAACCCCCTCGACTGTCTCCGGACACGGTTTTGCAAAAAAAAAAAAAGTAGTAAATTTAGTCATGATGTGTCAAGGACTCTGAGAAGGTACATAGACAGCACGTCTTTCTGTCAGAGACGTTGAGTCCTGATTTGAGAGGGAATGTTGTCTGTTTCTCTTAGAGTTCTGTACGTTTTGTTTCCTGATTACACGAAGCCTCAGCTCCCCACTGAGCTGAAGCCTTCCATCATTTGAATCTATTATTACTCGATTAATCCTGAGCCCATGAACACGAACTATCTGGAATTTTAATACAGTTGGTGGGTCATAAGATGACTGCCACACAATCTACACTTAATTTTTAACAACCATTTTATTGTTATTTATTTTTTTTTTTAATGTTGTTGTTGACTGTCTTTTTTGGAAAATCGGCTGAACTCCTTAAAGTTTTCCTCTCCAATGGTTTCTTCGTAATCTCATTATACAAGCGTCCAGAAGTGTCTGACTGGCTCCAAGCTCAGCCAAAGTATGTCAGCCGTCTGTAAGGAACTCCTTCAGGAAACCCAGTATCTTTTATTGCTCGCTGGTGTTTTTTAGCCAGCAGAATGGGGACCGTGTAGCCGGTGTCCACATTATTTTTTTAAAAGGTGGCTACTGGTTGTAGGTAGTGCGTCTTTTAAAAGGGGGTATGAGCTACAGTGGTCTGTGGATGACTTGTGTCTGCTGTCCCCGCCATGCACAACTTTACCGGGCAGTGTGTATACGTCAGGTGCGGTGGACGTAGGTTTGTGACCCAGGTCGAGGGAGCGAGCCGAAACCTTGATCCAGCTCGTAATGACCCCATTAATCTGCCAGGCTGCGTGTAGGGGAATCTCTGGAGCCGTAGAATCACTTTGGGAATAAATGGAAACTTGAGGAACCAGGCCTCCTGAGCCCAACAGACAACACTTAACGTTCCTGAAAATGAGGCTGCTGCTGTTATGAAATATCCCACAGCCTTCGGACTGGCACTCGGTTTCCTGAACTGGTGCGTTTTCCGTTCCTGTCGCCGAGCGCCATTTAGAATGTCATTTTCACTCGCTGTTCAATCGGTTAATGTAGGGCTCTGATTCAATCTGGCGTACTTTACCAGAGCAGCGATGCAAACAGGAGTGTGGGATTTTGTTTTGAGCTGAAAGCTCATTCGCCCGGGGCCTGCTGTTCCCGCATCCCTGTCACGAAAACAGAATGTGTGCGATTGGGGTGGTGCAACTGTACGGAATGTATGGATGGTTTTTCTCTGGAAGACTTCTCATCTTGCCCAGGCCGAAGTACGTGCAGGATTCCTGGAACCAAATCCAGTAATGCTTTTCAGAGTTTTTGTGTGATTGATTAACTATCCCATTTTTGGGGGGGCTGTTTCATAGGCACTTGTTAAGTTAAACCACAGAAAGTTTGCCCAAACGTAACACCTGCAGAAGGTCACACATTTCTGGTTCCAGCTGGTATGAACAGAGTTAACAGCAGATCGTGATGTGATTTGATAAGTCAAGGCTACTCTCACCCTTGGCGGAAGGATGGCGCCATACCATGTAGACCGTCCATGGAGCCGTATGCCCCCTAGTGTCTGCTTGCGTGTGTTAAAGTCTTGGCGTGACCAAAATTGTTTTGGCCAGTCTGCCATTTGGTGCCCTGGCCTTGGTTAACGAGTCCACTTCTAAGGATTTCATTGTCTTACCGAAATAAATTTGGTGGTTCTGCAGCTGTAATAATGATTATATCCATCGTTTGTCATTTTACCAATTTGCCCCGATAAGCTTTCTTTTTTGTAAGAATATTTAGTAAACTGGATTGCATTTTATTAAAGATGGTAAATAAAGGTGTAATTGTTCCGCAGGGACAATTTGTATTGTATTTTCCTGTATGAAAAATAATTTTGGGTTAACTGCGGCTTGTAACGATTTGGAAATCTAAAAGTACAAGAATGATTTTATGGGCGTCAAAATTTAGTTTTTCTGTTGAATGGGGGTGCTTTTATACCCTGTCCTGACCTTAATCCATTTTCAAATGTACGTAAATGATGCACAGATCGGTCCTTGTAAAGATTTGTCATTTTCCATCTGATCAGCAAGCCTACTTATGAGTTCAGGATGGGTTTTTCCAAGCACTGGCTGAGCCATGTAGAATATCACCAGAATTAGCTCCTCATCTTCAGCAGCAGGTCTTCCAGTCAGTGAGCAGTTATATGACAATAATATGTGAAGACGGCACTTGGCTTGGTGGGAACTATGAAGGACAGCCAAACATACTACACTACTGCCTTTGGAAGTGGGGAGCCACAAGTGAGTCTGATACACAACTTGCAATGACTAGATTAGTGAGTACAGCATTGGTTTAGAAAGCTTGACGATTTGCGCCTCGTTTCGTTTGTAAAGTCTGCTGTCGTAGGCTAGCGCCAGTTAGTCATTTATTGAGGCAGGGCAACCTTTAAATGCCAGCCTTTCATTTTTGCAACTGAAGTAAAAGCGAGTTGCTTCCCGGAAAGTGCTCGATGCTAAAAGCTTTGTGGGGAGATTGGGCCATTTCACCAGGTTTATTACAGCCCTCTGTAGTTCTGGCCCCACAGGAGGAATTTCTGACCTGGTATATCATAGCAGTATAAAACTGAATGAATACATGTGGTTTTTGCACTGATTGGGTAGGTTTTAGCTGCATTAGGGACAACTGAGAACGATGATAGGTAGGTTAAAAATGTAGCCTGCCAGCTTTTGGTAGTTTAGATGGTTTATTTTGGTTGGTTGCGACTTGCTAGGCTCAGTACTAATCTGCTGTACTAATCCTACACTGGAGCAAATAGAGGAAGTCTGACTGTCCTAAAAAGCCTTACCTTACAGGTAGGAATAGCTGGCTATGGGAAGGAAGCGATCCTATTTACAAACTTCAATTTAAAAATTTTTTTTTTTTTGTGGCCTTTGCCAGGTTGGTGCTTATTTATGTACTCTGTGAAGGTTTGTCCTCCACTGGTGGCAGGATGCACAGTTTTCCATGTCTTTGAGGTGGTCTAGTTCTCCAGGTCCTTATGTCCAGTCATCTGCTCTGGAGTACGGTCTCAGAACGCCCCTCACCATACCTACTTCTGCCATTTTAGAGACGTTAAAATGCATTTAAGGTACTCTGGAGGAAACCTTCAAGCAGTAATTTTTAACTAGTTATCTTGAAGCCAAATTCTGCACTAATGTGCTTTTGAATAATGTTTTTTATTTTGATACCCTGATTTTATTAAGCCTGTTACCTTGAGAATGAGCCGAATGTTAAATTGGATCCCATATTCATCATAGCTCCTGGACATCAGCATAAAAGCTGAGGACATGTGTTTCTCACCTAATGGTGAGACAAATGAGGCTTCAGAACCTCTCCCACCATGGGTTTGAAAGCCTCATTTAGTAGCAGCGTTGACTGGTTAATTCAGTTTACTCCCACATACCGCGGGTTTTGAAGCCTCATTTGTCCGATCGCTATTTTCACCATCTGGCCAGGTTTAGCTGAACGGTTCCTGGCAGTAAGCTGAAGCCCATATTTCTGTGTTGTTTAGTCAATATTTTCTGTTGGGCTGTAGCACGCCGGTGGGCGTTCAGTTAATGCTGTTCACCGCATGTGCACTAACGACTCGTGTGACAGCATCGTGGTAGTTTGGGGGGGGGGGGGGGGGGGGGCCGCGTGGGGAAGGAAACCAGGGGGTTGGGGGGGGGGGGGGGCGGTCGGGGGTGGGGGGGGGGGGTGGGGTGGTCGGCGTGGTGGGGGCCGGGGTGGGGGGTTGGGTGGGGTTCTGGGGCGGGGGGGGGGCGGGGGGGGGAGGTGCTCTTTGTTTGGTTGGCGTGTGGGTAT
>JAACJT020000007.1:13919442-14025528 GCA_009936485.2 Gymnarchus niloticus
CCAATTATTTTAACCAGTCTCTTTTGAATTATTATATTGAATTTGTATGCTTCCTAGTGTTTTAACCCATTTCACCGCTTATTAACAGAAATGCTAATCTTTTGCCAAAGTCACCCCCCCCCCCCCCCCCTTGTGTGCCCTACAGGACAAAACGCAAAATGGGTTAGTGTTATACAAGTATTATTTAAACAATTAGCCTATTTAATAAATTAGTATGCAAAGAACTGTTCAGGTAGTTTTCTTGGAAAACATGATAAAGTTTAATATTAAAGGCAACCACCCAAATACAGAGGAGATTGAAAGCTGCACATTATCTTTGAGGGTCAACATGAGAATCCATAGACACGTCTTGAAATTTGCTTTACCTATGTTGAAAACTTACCAGTTCTACCATCTTTGTCATCAAATTCAATGACCACAGAGTGTCCGTTGTTAGAGATACTGAGGGACACGCAGTTGTCATATGCGAGAGTGATAGGGGGCAAGCTGGCATCATACACCGCTTCTGCAGGGATGATGTCGATGGGAGACTGGCGGTTGCCTTGGGCAATGGGGTAGTCTTCATGCCATGCTGAAGGACCTAGGATGTAAACAGGCCAACGAGCACTTACACTGACTTATCCAAATACTTCAAAATAAACTGTGCTTAATGCGTTACCTTGGTTGGATCTCTTTATATACAGCAATTTGAAAACATGGAAAGATTTTCGTGATACCTCCCAGTGTATTTTTGCAGGGGAAAAAAAACCAAAAAAAAAAACACTGTCAATATTTTACTAACTAGATAATACACATGTGATCAGGGGTCTGTTCCAGACAGCAGGATTGCTGTCTAAGCTGGATTCTTTTTAATTCCAGAAGCGGGGAATGGTCAAATCCTGAAGTTGGGCTTTCAGTTTTCTCTAGTCAGAATTCGGGTTTGAAAACAGGATTTGTTAAGTCCACTTTCTAGACCGGAATGCAGGAGTTTACAAGATCGCATATAGTCTAATCATTTAGGAGAGACAGAAAGGGAGCAGGACTGCTTTTTAATTTGGTTAATTACCTCGGGAGGTATTAAAACAGAAACATCTGCTGTGTATCAACAGCCATGTGTTTTGGTTGATTCTGCCACTTTAAGCAGCCTGGTTAACTTGAGCAAGAGGTTAGTAGGAAGAATCCATCTTAACCTCCCCCTCCTACTTTCATACACCCTGCTATTTTGGGATGAACAGTAGACACTGCATGGGTGTAACTATGGTCAACAACATGCAGGAAATAATTTTTTGAAGCTAAGTGAATCTTTAGTATTTTACAGGTGTTGTTCCCTGCTAGTTTTGCCCCTTTAGTACCACGGGTTACCCTTTAGTGTTCCTTTAGAGACTTTTACATGGTTTTAGATACTCTTAGCCTTTGACTGTTCCTTAATTATCCTTTTGTTGCATTTCTGTATTTTGTTCTAACCGTGTGCTTGGTAGGTTATGTTTTCCATTGATCACATTTGATTGTGTTAGTATTTTAATCACATTCGTAGTTCTTGACATTTTAGTGGTGCGCTTGATAGATTTGTAGTTGAACTCTAAACCTGTCCTGTCTTTCCTTTGTAAAACAAACTTATCTGTGTGGGTGGTTTGGGGCTTATTTGTTTTAGGGCCCATTATACTCATTGGGTGAAATTCCCCAGGTGGCATAGTCAAATGTCAATACAACAAATGGAAATAACTAAAGTGACTGTGCATTCCTTAATGGAAATGAATGTTGTTTTGGACTCCAAATTGCAATTTAATTGTTACTTAATAAAACTAAGACAGACCATAAAACTGCAACAACATTGCTTAAACTTATAACAGCAAATACGTCAGAGCACTGCAACATGATATCATTCAGCTATAAGAATATATTATTTAAACCATCAATGCCATAAATCTTCAGGCAATAAAACTGCTTCCATTACAAATGATGTGTTGACGTGCTGCGAATATCCACTTGTGAAAACGGGCTAATTTCCCATCAGACAACTGAGCAACGCAAAAAGTGAAAATGGTTAACAGTCGTGTTAAACTACCAAACTATTAATCCCTATCATTGTCCCGAAAAAATATATAGAAATTGTATACACCTTAGACTGTGGCGTTGACCCATCTATAGAAATTGTATTACATTGTAACTTAGTATCGAAAACATACCATGAAGAACTTGGGAATAAGCCCACATGAGTGAGGAAACGAATCAATTTAGGCTGTCCCAGACAGATCCGAGGTTACACTTATGAGAGCAGCGCACCGATGACTCTACACCTGACGGCACTCACCGTTTTCCTCTCCGTATCCCCACTGATGACCGGTCATAGCGAAAATGTGCCCAGTTTAACACATCAGTTAAGTCCGGCCCAATAGGAGGCTCTGAGTATGGCACGTAAACATCAACAAATATCAGATCAACTGGGGAATGACTGTAGTGTCATCGGGAATTTACAGGCTTTTAAAGGCTTCGTAAAGGTCACATTTGAGGTAGGTGGAGAGTAATAAGCAGGGCAGCACTAAACCGAGGTAGTAAGGATCCTGAATCTCTAACTCCGCCCATCTTTTACCCATGAAACAGCCAATTTATATCATTTGTATAAATAACTTATTCGGGGTCTTATAGACTGGTTCTCTTCGGATGAGGAAAGTTCACTTTTGGTCTGAAAAGGAATTCAAATTCAATAGTTACTCGTCGATCTACAGGTTAGGCGGTAGGCAAAGTCTTAGACAAGTTAAATAAATGCCGATACAGTAAGGATGACTTTTCCTGTTCACTGTTTCTGAATTTAAGGGACACGTTGTGCTACTATTACTTTTCCCCTTATTTTACGAAAAGTTACAAATACGACACTGCAGTTTAGTGCAATAAAAACGGCACCTTATAAATGCACCAACGCGAGCTTCTGTTCATCGTCTACCAATGTTGGCACCAAAACAAGATACAATAGCATACTTCAAAAAAAACAAAAAAGAGCCAAAATCCCGCATTGTAGGAAGACATGCATAATGTTTATTGTCATGTTCAGGTTTCAAACAGATTCAAAGAGTGGCTATAGTTGTTGATGCTGAATTAACTGAAATTGAAATTATTCCGTTTCTATTTATAAAACGCAACCTGCTACTAACACATGGCTAAATAATAACTGATCTTCTTTACAAGCACAAACGCATATATACGTACATCTCCACAAGTGGTAATGTTAGCTTTAAGTCGGATAGCTGATTCTGGTGGTTGGTCAAAGTGGTAATACATGGACGGGTAACCTGGCAATGGAATTGACTGTAGATGGGTCTTATAACTAAGACCTAACATTATTTTAAGCTACGCCAATGCTCTACAGTCTTTTAGAAAGCGAATTCTGCAGAACACTTTTTAAAAACAATGTAATATATTTACTTAAGAATATTAGAGAATTTGATGGAATAATAGGGGAAGCATGCAAGGAAAAATGTTTTGCTTAGTTATTGAATTATAAATGGTTGGAAGATGACATTCGTTTTTGAAATTTAAAACTGTATACCTGTGGTTGGGATATCAGGTTTCAGGTTTTCTAGACAAGTGCTAGTCCCACAGCAGCAGTAACAAGCAGTTTAGCTTGAATACAGGTAACATTTGCTGCGTATGTTTCTGTCCTACACCAATGGTAATAGGAGTTGCCATTAATCATCGGGTATCGAAGGAATGGTTGGCGTCGAAGATAATCACATTAAATATGGAATATGCATATTTTAAAAGAATTGATGTTGATATAAGATTTCTTTTTAGGTATTTGTGGTATAATGAAATATGACTATGGAACTGTTCTAATAGCTGCCAGTTGTTAGGTTTCATGAGAGAGCAGGTGATACGAGAAATTTGAGATATTTATTAAACTTTCCATAGTAATCCGAAGTCTGTATTGATTTTAAAAACGGAACATTCGTTAAATTTACTATAGCTGTGTGAACTAAATTTAACACTACCTGAAGTTTAATCTAGAGTTAATACATAAATTTGAACTTGTACAACAACTTGACATAGAAATGATAAATATATCACGGGTATCATGTGTATCTTTTCATCTGTTTCGCAATTGCATGTCCATCTTGGGTCGGAGAAACTGGATAAATCGGTGTCGGTGCCTGGATGGCATTCTGTGGGTTTTCTACCACAGCTTCCTGTTCGCATGCCGTAACGATAGGGGGCGATATGAAACACTCGGTTTAACCTGGCGATGCACCATCGAAGAAGACGGTCAGGCTTGTCGTCGGAGTTGCGCGCACACTCCGCCTACTGGCCAAATTTGCGGTTCAAGTGCAGCTTTACCGAGCGGGTATTGTAGAATTTGCCAGAGTTATCGCCGTAGGAAACAAAGTAATATTACAGTCCACACTGCAGTCATGGCCGATGGCTCTAAAGGAAAATCCACGAAGGAGCAGAAATATGACAGACAGCTGAGGTATTGGAAGCAGAGCTGTCCGGATCGTAAATAGGCAGCCGACTGAGGATGGCGATCGGCCTGCCCACCAGTCAATAAGCGCAGGAAACTGGCTACCCGGTAGTGGGAATTGGTAGATATTTGGCATTTGTTATAGGTGTGGCATTATTTAGCAAAATAAAGCACATTATTTTATATCTAGATTCTAATATGGTTTTTTTTTTAGCCATGTCCGTGGTGGTTTTTAGAAATTATGGAGACTATGCCTGGTTCCCTGCCTGGGATTGTATACGATGACGTGCTTATCATCGAAAATGTTCATTATCAGTTTGTACCAAGGATAATGCTTACTTTCCAGGGGGGTTGGCTGTCTAGAGCTAGTTGGTTGAATTGGTGTAACATAATGATCTCATCGTCTACGGTAAGTGTGGGACGGTTTGACTTTCGTTGACGTGTACGAAGCTGGCTTTGCTCATTTTACAGACTGTGGGGGGATCATGGACAAGATGCTCTGGAAAATGCGCACGTTTGTGTGATCAATGCCTCTGCAACGGGAACAGAAATACTGAAGAATCTGGTGCTGCCAGGTAAAGCGTTGTTTTATTTGGTCAAACATTAAATTACCAAAAAGCTTAAGATTCTCCAGTTCTCATTGTATATTTTTGTAGGTATTGGAGCGTTTACCATTGTAGATGGGCACAAAGCTTCTGGAGAGGATGTGGGAAACAAGTGAGCTTCATAAATTTCTGTAATTTTTTATTAGAATAATATTAATTTCTCTCATGCACTGGTGTACTTGATGTATTTTGGTAAGGTATTCTGTACCCTTGTTGCACTGACCAATGTAACACACGATTTTCAATTTGCAGCTTTTTTCTTAGTGTTGACAGTATTGGGAAGGTGAGTGAATAGATTAAGACTGCATATCAATATTTCACTGCTCTGATCACGTGGCCGATAGCGATTACCGCTGTCGTTTTCCTCAGAATCGGGCTCAGGCTGCCACTGAGCTCCTGCAGGAGCTGAACAGCGATGTTTCTGGCAACTTCGTGGAAGAGGTTTGTGTTTTCCATTGCTCGTGGGGCCATCCTTTTCTCTAGCCCCCTCAAGATTCCTCACTTTAAGGATTTGCTTGGTGTGGTAAACACTTGTATGTTTGTTTTAGACTCCCGACAAGCTCCTGGACAATGACCCTGAGTTCTTCCGCAGATTCAGCTTGGTCATTGGTGTCCAACTAGCGGAGAGGTAAAGTAGAACAAAGTCTAATGTATAAGCATTATCAGGTCCAATAGAGCGATGTAGATCTGTGTGTTTCTGTGTGTGATGTGTCTGTACCATGATTTTGGTAGTTGGGTATGTAATGTAATGGATGTAAAAGACCCGTGATCTGCAATTTTGATGCTGTCTTCCCAGGAGTGCATCAGTTGGGGAATATTTTTAAGCTGATTTGTCACTTGTTAGTCTGGATGATGTGGTGTCTCTAATGAATGAATTTTGTGCCGTTTTTTTGTACAGTACGTGCCTGAGGCTGGGGGCCGTGTTATGGAGCGCCGGAGTTCCCTTTCTAGTATGCAGGACATATGGGCTTGTCGGCTACATGAGGCTGGCAGTTAAAGAACACACAGGTGTGTGTGAAAAAGGTTCACAGTTGGGTGCATGGCATTCGTTCAAATGTTGTGTGTGCATTATGTTGAAATGGCATGGGTGTAAGAAACTGGTGATAATCGATAATCTTGCAGGTTTGATAAACCAGCCTTCCTCATCATGTTATGATCCTGCTGGTCAGAATTGCTAAAGTGTAATTATCCAGCTGTAGAAATGGGTAAATAAAATAACAACATGTAGGTAATCTAAAGCAATATATTGTATAATGTGCTTGCACAGACTTTAAGATAGTCATGTTAAAATCAGAAATTTATTCAAATCCTGAAAGAGTTGCAATAGGAAATTATTTTTGTAATCATCTTGTCATGTGCTTGTTCAGACTTTTTTTTTTTTTTCTCTCTCTCTCACATAGTGATTGAATCCCATCCAGACAATGCTCTAGAAGACCTAAGGCTTGACCATCCATTTGCAGAGCTGAAGAGTCATATTCAGTCCTATGATCTGGATAATATGGAGAAAAAGGTTTGTTAGAGTGAAAGTTGTCATTTTCTTTTCCTCCAACAACCTGCAGCAGAACTGCTCAGAATACATCTTACTTTTCTTCAATTTATTTTGACATTAGGCTGCATGGTGGCCCTGTGGGTAGCAGAGCCTTACACCTCTGATTCAAATTTCACCCCCCTGCTGTGTGCATGGAGGTAGCATGTTGTCCCTGTGTGATGGATGGATTTTGAGGTTATTTAAAACCTGTCACAATAATAAACATTGGAACAACGTATACATTTTGGTCAGAAAACCCCACCATTTATTTTGTGTAAATGTTTGAACCTTTTTCTGCCTCATACAGGGCCACAGTCATACACCTTGGATCATTATTGTGGCCAAGTACCTTGAAAAATGGTACAGCGAGGTAATTTTCCAATGTGCGGCTTTTACCAGTTTTATTTTAGAGGGGAATTTAGGCATCTAAAATTAAAACTTGTTGTATATTGCAAAATTTCATATTTACAAGATTTGTGTAATTTTTGAGGAAAATGACTTCTGTGTTCATGTTGTAGCACAATTTTCAGTTACCGAAGAATTACAAGGAGAAGGAGTTGTTCCGAGAGCTCATTCGGCAAGGTAGAACCCTTAAAATGCTGAGATTTATCACATTACTCGTTCAGTACAATGACAGGTATTTGCTGTTGCTTCTAACGTAATCTAGTATTGGTTACTTGAATAACATCAGGGATTTTGAAGAATGAGAACGGGGTTCCTGAGGATGAAGAGAACTTTGACGAGGCAATCAAGAATGTCAACACTGCCCTTAACCCAACAGAGGTAAGCGTCTTTACATGTGCTGTAATCCTTAATATAGATGAATTTTGACAGTGATGACACCCTTCACAGGTAATGGCACCTGCTGCCTTTAAAGTTGTGCTGTACATAATTCCAGAATTCTGAGTTTTACACAGGGTGGCACAGTATGTGTGGAGTTGGCATGTTCTGCTTGTGGTTGTATGGATTTGCTCTGGGTACTCTGCTTTCTCTCTGCAGTCCAAAGGCATTTGATTAGGTACATTGGAGTGTCTACATTTGGATGATTTTTTTATACAGTAAATTCATTGCTGTAGTATGTACTTTGTATGTGTGATTTTATTTTCCTGTTTTTATTTTAATGGTGTTGTGGTTTAATTTTTGTTCCAAATTTTGACTCTTAGTACATGCAGCCTGTAGTTTTGGCAACTACTTGGGCCAGATCTTGTGGTGAGTTAGAGAAACTCTGGTTTGACGGTTGTTCCCTTGCACAGATTTCAAGCGTGGTAAAGGAGATCCTCAATGGAGAGGAATGCAAGAACATTACATCTCAGGTAAAGCTGACCTTATTTCTGCATCATCTGGTAGCCTTGTGTATAAATGGTGTATTCCATGTAGCTAGCTAATTCTAGGGAGAGTACTGTTAGATAAACAGTCTTGGATGCATGTAGGCAATTAACTTAAAGGGCCACTAGTGGCTCTCTGATTAAGGAATTCTTCCCAAAGCTTAATGCTATTTCAAGTCCTAGTAAGGACCCTGATGTTGAAATAATCGATAAATTGTGTCCAGCATGTGAGATAAACCCAGCTCTGAAGTGCGGCAAACTTTGCATGTTATTGAAAAGCGTTCCCATGTGTCTGTTTACTCCACAGACGCCAGCTTTTTGGATAATGGCACGGGCAGTGAAGGAGTTTATGGAGGGTGATGGCGGCGGAAGCCTCCCTTTGAGGGGCACCATTCCTGACATGATTGCTGACTCGGAGAAGTTTATCAGCCTCCAGAATGTGTAGGGCAACCCGTCTGTGCCTGGTTTCTGAGCATAGCCGAAAAGCTGTTTTTGGCGTATGCGTGTGTGTTTATGCAGTTGTATTTATATAAGACTGAACTTTTACAGAGCGTGTACAACAGATAATTAGGAAAAGGAACACATTTGCTTGAGATGACATTAGCACCCATCCATGGTTTAATACGCTGCCATGTCTGTGCGTAATGCATTATGTAATACTAGTCCTGTACTTGTCATGTATCATTTAAGGGGTTGATAGGATGGCACAGGTATGAATGTCTACAGTACATTACTAATGATGGTTTCCTTTCAGTTATAGAGAAAAAGCGATGCAAGATGCTTTGATAGTGGCCAAACACGTAGAGTCTCTCTTGCAGTCTGTTGGAAAAGTAAGTGTTGCTTAACATGTTTAACAGCTTTATTATCATCGTGTAAGCACGATGAAATTATAAGATTACCTTTAGGTGTCATGTGAAAAATTTGTTTTTGCAGTAGACAAATGATTAGCGTCCTGAGTTGTCTTGTTTTCTGTGCTCCCTTCCTCTCATAGCCTCCGGAGAGCATCTCTGAACAAGACATCAAACTCTTCTGTAAGTATTTTCTGTGCCAAACAATGCAGAACACTGATGTAGCAAGTGTCCCCATATTCTAATACAGATTCACATGATCTTTAGCTTTCTCTGCATGCATTGTAAAACTTCACACATTTTACAATTGGTGGTTCTGAATAAGGGGACTAAAACCCACAGGAGGTTTTAAAGAAACGGTAGGTGGCATTATAAACGTTTTCAGAGCGTTACAACCAATTGGTTACCTTATTAGCAAAATATTGATTTCAGCCAAGCAGTTACTAAGAGTATGAGATGGCCCTGTACACTTTGGGATTTGAAGCCACATTTCTATCTGAAGCGAGATGAACAGAGAGTGCATATGCATGCTGAATGATTTCATGTTTCAATTTTCTTTAAGGTAAAAATGCTGCTTTTCTGAGAGTGGTTTGCTGCAGGTCCCTAGCAGAGGAGTACAGCGTGGAGTCTGTAAACAAGGACGAGATTGGCAAGTGAAAAACGTGCCTTTAAAATCGGGGGGTGGCTTCCGGCTCTGAGGGTTCTTGTGTTTTAACCAACGGCACCTTCCATTTGCACAGCCTCTTGCATGGACAGTCCTGATAGTGAGATGGTTCTCTACCTCATGCTGCGGTCCATCGATCGCTTTCATCAGCAACACTCCCGTTACCCAGGTAATGCTGCTCGAAATAGCCACATAGATCCTGTGACAAAATGACGTCCATTGTTCTTAAGCAATGCCCTTGTTTCTCTTTGGCTCAAACCTTGTAAAGGTTTGTCCATATGTTCATATAACTGTGGCATTGCAGTGGTAAACTTGGTTTCTCACACTGTGGGTCATCTTTGATACTTTGACTTGAGCAGCCACTAAATTCTTAAATTCATTGTTCCTATCAGTCAGTTTCTCTGCTTCCCCACTGTACCTTTGTCACTTTCAGTAGTGCTTGTATTCATAAAATATTTGGCATTAATTAGACTAAAACATGAATGTTACTTTCCTAGGTGTCTACAATTATCAGGTTGAAGATGACATTGGAAAACTGAAACTGTGTGTCAACAGCCTTCTTCAAGAATATGGGTTGAATGTAAATGTCAAAGATGATTACATTCACGAATTGTAAGTATCGGAGATTGGGGGTGTCAATTATTTTGATGTAATGATAGTGAGTTTCAGCTATATAGAGCTGCTATCACATACAAATACACGGAATCTAGCTAAAAGTAGAAATGAAATGATAAAACGGATTGCTGAAGCTTTAATCTGTGTTTTTGAACTGTGTGTTACAGTTGTCGCTATGGTGCCAGTGAACCGCACACAGTGGCATCCTTTCTGGGAGGTGAGATGGAGCCACTTGTTAGTACATGAACATGCTGAAGGTGTCATTCAAGTCCCCTCTAAAGAGGACCTTTGGAGATAATTTAATGCATTAAATGCTTTAAATTATGTTGTCAGTTAAATTTGTTTGAATGTTTGTTTGTTTGTTTGTTTATTTTTAGGATGTGCAGCTCAAGAGGCCATCAAAATTATTACCCACCAGTTTGTACCTTTCAACAACACGTTTATCTACAATGCCATGTCCCAGACATCGGCCACTTTCCAGCTATGAAATATGATGGTTCTTTGTTTGTGTTCCTTTAAATGTAGACTATTAAATTAAAACTGAACTGAAATCTGTTTTTTTTTTTTGTCAAGTTTTAAATTGGGAACCTAATTAAGCTACTCCCTCGCATTTTTCATTTTAGTGTGCTGATTTGTGTGCGGAGCCTATTTTCTCTGTGGTACATGGGGTTTCTATTGTGTACTGAGGTGAACTGGGGTCTATTCTAGAAGGCAGACTGAACAAATCCTAAAATCAAACCTGTTTGCTGATTTTTGAGACCATACCCGAAAGCCTGACTTCAGGATTTGTGAAGTACCCAAATCTCGATTTGGCCAGATTTAAGTAGGAAATCCCTGCTTTCTGGAACAGACCCCCCTTTCAAATTGAACGGCAAAACTGTCCCTTTTTTGTTTTTCTTTCTGAACAGAGACTGCTAATGACCTAGAATTATGCAGCTTCATTTTATGGGACATGCCATTATTAATAGTAAAGTTCAAAATAAAAGCTAACGTATTGCATTTGTCAAATTAAAAAAAAAATTTATAAACTCTTTGCTCAGACATTCCCATGGACATACTGAGTTTTAGAAATTCTGCTCTACAGTTGCTCGATGTGCATGTGTGTATGTGCTCTATGGTGGACTGACAGCATGGCCAGGGAGTTCCTGCCTTGTGCCCTGTGCTGGAATGAACTCCTGGAGCACCTGTAACCCTGCACTGGGTGATGAATTAAGTTGCTCAAATGTTTTCACCAAATTTTCTCCATTTCAGAAACTAAATGCGCAAGTTCTGATTTAATGTCACAAATAAGTGATCTGCGCTCTGCTAATGTTGGAGGCTTGATTAGTGAGGTGCAAAATGGATGAGTCCATGGGGTCACTGGAGGTGCAATGAAAGCCACAGAAACGTTGGAACGTGTGTCTGCCTGCAGGGAAAAATTTCGACACTTCAGTCATGGTCAGATACAAGTGTAAATATGAGGTACAAGTGTTAACACATGAAATACTGATTATTGAGTAATGGTGGTGAACACTATTGGACAAATTATCCAGCACATACCAAAGTCACACAGTGCTCTCGTGTTGGGGTTATGCTTACTGGTGGGAAAAATGAGGCTTCAAAACCTGTGGTGAGTTTGAGTATGTCCAGCATTAATTGGTAATTCAGGATAGTTCCACCCACCAGGGGTTTTGAAGCCTCATTTAGTGCCAGCATTGATTGGTTAGTTCAGGATACTTCCACCCACCACGGGTTTTGAAGCCTCATTTGGCGCCAACATTGATTGGTTAGTTCGGGATAGTCCCGTCCACCACAAGTTTTATTTAAAATCTCATTTGTGATATCTCTAGTTAGACGAACGCAGTGACCACCGTTTGTCAGGGTGATATTAGTCAGCTGCATCCGTGTTTTCGTTACTATTGTACACGGCTTTAAATGGTGGACTCCTCCTGTCAATTGGTGTGTGGCATCACGGCCGGCTCGGTTGAACTGTCATACCCGTTTCGTTTCCCAAGATTACGTTGGCCGACGGACTCCATCAAGTGATTTATATTAAATCATAGACTATAAATCGTAGTAAAGTGTTTCGTTATGCAGACTGCTCTCGATAACTACAGTTGGCTCGAGTTAACGTGCTGCTGTTGCCCACGTACATAAACGGTATACTTTGCCGTTGTTTTTTCTGTTCACGGTATATTAAGCGACAGCTAATGGCTGCTGGTGGCTCTCCTTCCTGGCATTGTGGTTAACCTTACGTGGTATCCATCTTAGACAGTGCTCATCTTTCCTGGCCGCTGATGGCCGGCCGGGGTCCATAGCCATGTCACAACTGTCTAAACACAAGTCGCATTTATCAAATAATGGTGTAACTGTTTGTACTTGGTGCCAGCTACAACATATGCAAAGTTAAAAATATTCATCGTCTACTACATAGACATGGGTGGTTAACAGGATACAATCGTTTATATATGTTGTGTCTATATGTTTGGTTTGCCCACTTAGTTAATTCCTTGACACCTGAGGAAGAGGGAAGATGGACACGTCAGACACAGGCACGAAAAACTGTGGTATGGCTTATTTATTTTATAACTTTATGTGACATCTCAGTGACACTTCCAGCATTTTGCTAAAAAAACAAAAAACTACCAAACAGGACTGTCTGAGTCTCTGGATTTTATTCGAAATAGAACCGTAATTCAGGAACCACTGGGCCTTCTTTATATTTGTGTATATTCGCGTGTATTTACACTCAGAACTGCACCTTGAGTAAAACAACGGCGTCAACCGTGAGCATTGTTGATCATGATTAATTAGTTTATGCAATAATAAGGTGTAACATTGTGTGGGAAACATTGCGGCCTTCACGGTGGTCGGTTCACTGTGTTTGTAATTGGAATGTTCTGCTTGAGTCATCTTCAATTTCTTCCAATAGTCCAAAGACATTTCAAGGTGGGTGCGTTGCAATCTCTAGATGACCCTTTCTTCTCGTATGTGTGTCCTCTAATGGATTGTCCCTGTTATTCATGTGAAATCTACTGGTCATATCTTTGAAGAAATGAAATATCATTTGTATATTACAGCAGTGAAGACAGATCTGAATTTGCTGCTGGAGTGCCTTAAGTGCCAGATGAACTTTCCAGATTCTCAGAAACAAGCTCTTCTTACCATTAACTCCATCTGTGAACGAAAAGGTTAGGCTTTCGTTTAATTATTTCATGTATTAGAAGTAATAATCTTGCATGCACATCATGATCCATCCATAATGCAATACAAATCGTAGCTGCAGTGATTTCAGTTAATTATTGCCCATTTTCAGCTAACAAATTAGGTGGATGATGACAGTGAGAGTGGTGTTTGCCATCTAACTTGTGAGTCATGGGACACAAATGAAATGTCTGCCTACACAAAATTCTAATTTGTTTTGAAGGAGTTAATCTAAAACTGCCTGTTCCGTAGTATTGGAACTTTTAATTAGCAGGAAAAAAGAACCACAAACAAGCTGCTAATGATGCATTTTCAAATCTGTAAAAATGTCACAGAAAAACACTGTTTACATATGCTGCAGTGTTCACAGAGAAGTGATTTGCATGGTGTAAAGAGTTAATTCATTGTATAATAAAGCATTCCTGTGCAGATTTTTGATATTACGTGAGGAAATGTGCCAGCGATGTGATCATGGAAAAAACCTGAGCTATAGTCATAAGCATAGATTATAAAGGAACAGTTTTAATCTAACTGTGCATTGATGATGTATGTATGTTGACAGTACTTGAATCCCATTCAGACTATTTTATTTTATAAGCTGAATTATTTTTTAAGTAGCTTTGTGTCATTGTGCTTAAAATTACATTTGTCATCTTTTTCACAATTAGCTTTCATTTTAAATTTTCATGCAATTTTATGAACCTAACGGCTGTATCTAAACATGGGTTAAAAGACTGAGATAGTCAGATAGACTTTATTAATTGCTGTTGGGAAGTTAAGGAAAAGTGTACAATTGGTTTGTTTATACAGTGCATGACGAGCGAGATATTTTTTGACCCGTTACTCCAAAATATATGTGAAAATGAGAGTTTCACATGTGGCTGTTCTCATTTGATTTTGATTAACATGCTGCTGCCTTCCACTGATCTAAATGAGAAGTTGTAGGCAGGCAGCCATACTATCTTGACCTCAGACATGTTTGACATTCTTCAGGCTGTGCTGAGATCTGCCAGTACGGCTCAGGGTTTAAAGACCCCCACCAATCAGGCAGCCCTACTCCACATATGATAATCCTAAAAGCTAAACTTGATTAGTTTGTTGAAATTCGTTTATTTTTCTGGGTTTTATATGATGTATGCACCTGATGGTACATAGCCACTTCTCACACTGAAAGGGATCTTTTGTTTCCCTTTTGTAGAGGAGGTTATAGATTATTTCCAGAATATTGGTGGGGTTGGATTTGTTTACAACCTTTCACAGTCCAGCGAACACACTAAGGTGAAGGAAGCAGCTCTCTTCACACTGGGAACCATGGTGGAGAGCAATGGTATATGAATCTTTTATTAAAAAAAGAAAACAGATTTCTGTGCCTCACTCTTTTAAATGATAACTTAATGCTACACATCATCATAATATAGTTTTTGTTGTTTGTTCAATTTTTACCATAAAAAGGAGCTTGTATGTTAAGTCCCAATGCTTCCAATAGATGGCACTAGTCCCTAGTTCCTGATGTTCTAACGAGTCATTTTAATCCTAGTATAAACACCTTTTTTGTTCCTTAGTCTGACAACTTGATCGCTTAATTTTCGGAGTGATCTGTAAGGGTGATAATGGAATTTAAAATGAATTGAACATGTTTTGTTCAGGTCTCATTTAAGCCATACATCTACACCTTAATATTTTCAATTTAACTATGCTGTCCGTTACTCTGACAATACGGTGTGTACTGTGTAGCTGTTTTTAGAAAGCTCCTTCAAGGAGCTGTATTTTTAAGGTGTCTAAACAATTGATTAATATTCTGAAATATGGCAGTTAGTTGACTGGCTACGCTGTGGCAGTTTCAAGTGCTAACACCCTCCATCTGTAAGTGTTTTTAAACGGCCTGTGTTGACTGAAGTGTATTAACGCTTCTTTTGCAGTGTTTTGCCAGCAGGCTCTGTGCGTTGCTGACATTTTCAAAGACTTGGCCCGTTCGCTCATGCAGGACTTCCCACAGAGTCTGAAAAGGACTGTTGTGTATTTTTTGTCAGTGCTGGTCACCAACAACAGTAAGCATGTTATTTACTATGGATCTTTGGTTTTCTGCAAGACGTTTTTTTCCTGTGATTTTTTTTTTTTTTTTTTTATTGTTTTTTTTTTGTAAATATAAAGCCTGAGTCAGTAGGAATCACTCTTCTCCCGGGCTGGCGTCATGGTGACTGCTGAGTTGGTCTTTCCTAGAGACATTCAGCTGCCCTTGATCGACATCTGTAGAGATTACGCATGCTGTACAGTTGCATATCTCACCAAAGAGGTTGGCCTCAGCATGTGCCACTCTGGTCCTGCCTGGTTGTGTGTCCTTGGTCTGTCTTTTTTTGGGGAATGACGTGAGTTTCCTCTGGTTTGCAGGAACAGGCCAGACACTTGCCAAGGCCACTGGCTGCATTGACACCCTCCTGAAACTCTTCAGGTAATAAGATGGGTCTGCCCGAAACCTAACAATTATCGCACACCCTTGCCCTCCAGTGGCAAGGTGTTTCAGAGAAGATCCCACTGAATGCCTCTCCCGTCTCTGTTCTTCCAAGCTCCTGTTTTCCCATCAGAGGCAGCAGCGTGGGAGCAGGGAACGCCACTGAGCTGTACCAGCTGTGGGCAGCTGTGTCAAGTGCCCTCTGCAGCTGTGTTACCAATCCACAGAATGGTAGATCAGATGCACCGCCTCCCATGGTTTTTTTTAAAAAAAAAAAAAAAAAACTGTGTCATGCTTTGGTGAGGGGTACATAATATTCTCAAATAATTTAAATCCTGATTTTCAAGCCCTCTTGCAACACCTGGTGTTTTCACTGCGAATAAATATTCATATAATTATTTCAAGAGTCCAATTGAGTTGATGTTGTGTGAAAGCAAGCACGCCCTGTGGCTTTTGGCCAGAGAAATTATGCACTTTTTTGCTCATGCAGCAAAACAAGCTAGTTCAGTATCAGACCAAATGATATTGCAGTCCAAAGATGACGTTTCGTCTTGTTAGAATCTTGAGAAACTGGCCCCGATCACATGCTCATGATACCAGGTTCTGGCTGGCTGTGTGTTATATAAGAGGCTTAAGGACGTTTTCACCAATGGTTTCTCCAAGAGACTGGAGCTACATTTTTAGTGGGGTGGAGCCACTGGGTGTGACATTTGCCTGCATGTGTGTTTCAGTGAAGAAGGAATGGCTTTGGGTGTCTGCTTGCGTGCGAATTTGCGGTGACAGCGGCCATATGTGTTTTTGTGTCAATCAGAGAGCCATGGGGTTTTAAATTCGAGTTGACAGATGGAATGGACTCAGAACAGGTTCATTAATTACCCCAACATCTTGCCTTGCCCATGGTCATCTGGTGCTTTGGGTGGTTAACTAACAAACATTCCTTAACGCTACAGACATCATATTCTATTTAAGCTGTTTATCACATCAATGAGCTTCAGCTAACTCTGTTGCCATGCATCTGATTGCTGACTTGGGATGTGTGAGTGTGCGTGTCCTTGTATTAACCGTGTTTCTTTTTCTGTTTGTCACGGCAGAAGAGAACCAACAGCTGTGCACATCCACGTTCCTGGTGGTCAAAATGTGGCTGCAGGAAATCGTACTGCCAAGGAAAGAGATTGTGCAGCCAATATGTTCCTTCATAGCCATGACCGTTGCCAACAACTGTGAGTAGGTCATGCATGTGCAGAAACAGGAATGTCATCTTTCCTGAAAGGTGGATAACAGCTGAACTTCATTCTTGATAAAAAATACTTCTTATAATGGTCAGTCCATTGTGCTCAGACTTGATTTTTATACTATCCATCCATTTTGCAAACCACTTATACTATGCTGGGTCACGGGGCCTGGAGCCTCTCACAGGCAGCTTAGGGCATCAGGTGGGGAACACCCTCAAATGAGTGCCAACCCATCACAGGGCACAATCACACATAACGAGCAATTTAGACAAGCCAATTAGCCTACATCATGTGTCTTTGGACTGTGGGAGTAAAGTGGAGTACAGAGAGGAAACCTACAAGGCACCGAAAGAATATGTGAACTCCACACAAAGAGAGTGGAGGTGGGATTTGAACCCCCAACCCTGATGGTGCAAGGAAAGAATGCTAACTGCTGAGCCACCTTACCCCATTTTTATACTAAATATTGTATTTTCACAAAAGGTAGGAGGATTGTATTGATAACCTTTTGTGATGGTTTTGAATGAAGGCAGCAGGTGACTTGCTGGATGCTGTTGTCTGTGACTGTTGATTTGATTTTGACCCCAGCTTCTCCTCATGTTCTGTACATTTTTGCATGAGTTTCTCCTCTGGGTGATGTGTAGCTTAGCAGGTTGTGGATCTGTGCCAGTGTCTGGACGATCTTGGGTTTGAATTGCATGGCTGGCAGAGTAACCGCATCACCATTGGGCCCTTAACCTCAGCTGCTCCAGAGGTGCTGTGTATCCATGCTCTTTGGCCCCATATTTTTCTCACTTGTGTTGCTTCTGACTGAAGCATCTGCTAAATAAATGAATGTTTCCTCCCAACAGCAAAGACAAATTGTCTAGGTGGATTAATATGTCCATACTGACCACAGTGCCTAAATGTCCTGTGATACACTGGTATTTCACCTATGCTGTGCCCTGTGCATCAGGCTTACGTTGACCTGGCATTGGGTAGGCGGTTATGGAATACTAGCTGGTTGCAAAGTATTGGTTCATGTTACTGCTTTGAAAACTATACAGTAATCTACCTGCTCTGTGCAATTGTCACCTTAGCATCTTTCCTCTTCATTGGTGCAGGATACCTACGGCTGAAAGCCCATGGATCGTGTGATAATCACTGGGTTTGGTGTAAGATGCTCTAGAAGCAGCTGGTAGCTGGTGGTAGCTGTAGGACTGTGATGTAAATCAGCAACACATCTGATGCAGTCAGCAGGGGGCCGTAGCGCTGGCTAAGGTAGAAGGTACCATGAATAATTGAATGGGCTTCAGCAGATAATACAGCTGATGGGGAATTGTGAACGAGTGCAGTGGTAAATTTAACTAAGCATTTCAGAGGGTACCAAACCAAAGTGTTCTATACAAACATTTCAGTCATTTGGTACTCAGTCTTAGAGAAAACGGGACCAGGGAAAAATGAAAATCAACCTGAAATCACCTCTCAGATTTCCCATTATAGAGAAGCCCTTTTTGACAAGTGCTCTTCCTTTGCCAGGTAAGAGGCCATTTTGCTCTTAACAGCACCCAGTGCTGTTAAGCTGACTTCTTATGGATGAAATGCCATAGAGCCAGCTGTTTTTGTGCTGATATGGGAGTTACTCTAAACACAGTCTCTTCTGCACATCGCTGGTTGGTTTAACCCAAAGGCCGATGCCCGGTGTTACTTCTCAATCCTATTCCAACGTCTATCACCATTTTCTGTGGCCTAGTCGCACCCTCAGCTCTGCAACTGTGCACATGGCTGATAGGACAGTGGAGCTGAAGATCAGAGTTAAGCAGAATGTTTTACTGTGGAGATGTTTAGACTTATGTATGTTAATGGTATAACTTCTGTTTACAAAAGATAGCAAGTACTGCCTTTATCACACGGTGTGAGGGATTCAGACATGCTTCAGTTCACCCTCTCATGGATGTCACAGTATTTCTGATCTTTTCATTTAACAGTTGACTTTGTTGCATGCAGATAAAACAGCAATCCAGTTCAGCTTGCTTTAATTAAAATATGTAGGGCTTCACTGATTCATTGGCTGTTGAAAGCTACTGTTGTTATGCTTGTCTATAATTACCTTGTACAGATATACATACATTTAAAGTGAAATATTTCTCTGCAGCATTTTAGCTGAGCAAGTATGTGATTGTAACAAAGATACAGATGTTAATTTATTTATTTTGCATTATGCATTTGAATTATACAATGGTATCCAATTTATTTGTTACAAATGTGGCTTTACATGTTGGCTTAGTGGAAAGGTAAAGAGGTTAAACAGCATGTTTTTCCTTTTCATCTCCCCCACATCCATTTATGCACAATACTATTTTTGGTCTTAAATTAAACTGGTTCCACTGCTGAAAGGGCGACTCTGAAAGCATGAGACCTTCCCGATGCCCTTTCTGGTGTGTGTGTGTGTGTGTGTGTGTGTTACAGTATCTCCTTCCCTCCTTTCTGAAGCATGTGCCCAGGACCACTTTGCCTCTGTGGGGGGGCTCAGCATGCTGGTCCAGTGTGTGCTGCGGCTGGTGCCTCAGTCTGCCAGAAGCGCCGTAACCCGCGAAGCAGCCGTCGCCGTGACCAGGGCGCTGTGCGCCTGCATCGGCGAAAACAGTGAGTGGACGGGCGTGGGGTCATATCAGGCTCCCGTCTCGCCAACATAGTGGTGCCGGCGACAGGGAGGACAGCAGCGTTTGGCATCGGCTTTGTTGTCTCTGATTACTGGAGCAGCAGTGATGAGTGGTTTTCGAGGGGGGGGGGCCCTGCGGCTCAGCCGTCAGTGACTGCCGTCTCGCTCCAGCTCCCCTGGCCGCCGGGCTGGCTCAGCACCAGCTCGTCCCCCAGTTGCTGGCCCTGTTGTCCTGCCCCGCCCTGTGTCCTGCAGACCAGCTCTGCATCGTCCTTACGCTGGGTCACTGCACTGAGGCCAGCGGTGAGTGTGCTGCACGTTGTTCACATTGATCTCACCCCCCCATACACAGTAGCTTTTATCTGAAGACTCGCCTTATAATTTATACCGCACTCAACAGTTCCCTTTGTAACAGAAGGTGCTCTGCTTTGGTATATTGCCCAAGGGTATGATAGCAGGACCCTCTTAAGAACCATGCTGAAGGTCCTTAAAGACTGTCTGTCGCACAGGAAACTGTCTGTTTCTCTTTGGGCTTGTTGCAGAATTGCACTGATTGCTCCTCAGTAGTCCGTCTTTAAAAATAAACAGTAATAAAACGACCTCTCTCCCTTTGCCTTGTTCTGCAGCAGCATTTAATGTGGAACGGTTTTCTCATTGTAAATTTGCAGAGCACTAGAGAAGGCCTGATTTATTTTCTAAGAAAGTAACTTTGTTATATAACTGCATTATTGTATCACAACTGATTGTGCAAAAAGCTTTAAAAATTAGCTGTTCATGTCATTAATGTAAGGTGGCTTGCAGGCTCAACCGTTAGCACTGTAGCCTCACCCTTTAGGGTAGGTTTGATTCCCTATCCCTTGTGTGCGCATGGAGCTTGCATGGATTATTTCTAGCTACTCCTGTTTCTTCCTGCAGTCTGAAAACATGCAGTTAAGTGAATTGGTTTCTCTAAATTGCGTTTATTGTGTGACTGTGTGCCCTGTGAAAGACTAGCATCCCATCAAGGGCGTGCCCTTGCCTTGTGCCCAGTTGTACTTATGATAGGTCTCAGTGTTCACCGTGATTCTCTAATATATCCATCACTAATTATTTATCAGTTTTGTAATATGCCTTTTAGCAGAATATTTTAATAATTCATATTTTTCATAATTTTCTAAAATTGGGAGTTTAAATGGCACAACTTGCAGTTCTAATTATGTTGCATTTAACACCATATTCACTAGATAATAGCACATAATATACACTAACACGTACAGTATAACAATATAATCAAGTATGTACTGTGTCTTTTAGGTTCCTCACTTTTCTGTTGTATTGTGTATTTGCTGAGCTGTGGACCAATGTGCAGTATGAGATGGCTACATAAATGGTTTTAAGTTTTATAGAGCACAAGAAATTGTTGACCTTGGACTCCCAGAGGTTTTTTTTCACCTTGCTGAGGAGTTTATGGTTCCTCTTCTGTCTTCAGGCTTTTTCTTTTTTTGTCAATGTTCATTGTCATTACCACACACGCCTGTTAAGTGCCTTGGGATAACTGTTGTGAAAGGCACTATAAAAAAATCAATTGAATCGAAGAACTTTTAAGGCTTATGTCTTACCAGCCAAAGTATGTGTATTTTGCCTGCAAAATAATGTAACACTGAATACTGTCATGAAGTAAGCGAAGTTAACCTCAGTGCAGCAGTGATAATAAGGGTGAGACTTTGTTTGAGGCACTTTTACCTCCCAGTAGTTCAATATACTGTCCACCCACATGTGGTCTGCTGTGCCAAAGTTTTTGTGTCATCTCTCCGGCATAGTGGCCCACCAGTGCCAGCTCCTGCAGAGCGGAGGCCTGTCCCACATGATCGTCCTGCTGGCCGAGTCCCAGGACGAGGAGCTGAAGAAGGCCACCACCTACGTGCTGCAGAGCTGCAGGCAGATGAGTGAGTGGGCCACTGTATGTTTAAGTCCCGTGTGTTGTATTGTCTGTGGCACTGTTAGCTCTAGGAAGGCTCTAAATGTGCTGCTACCACAGGTTTTCTCGCTGTGCCTTTCATTGCATATGGACACCTAGGTTTTGGTCATTATTTGTTTTCCATTCCTTGTTTTGAACATCGGGTGATCTGGCGGGGGAGACTTTGACCTGCTTCCACACACAGACTGCCTACTGACACATCCCAGAAAAATTCCTCCTTTTAACCACAAGAACGGCTAATAAATTTGCACGGTACAATGTTGACTGCTGCCTGTGGCTTGTTCACCACCCAAGCCAAGGGGCGATAAACCGTTAGCTTATAGACAGATTTGTGACTCTGTTTCTCCTGTGAAGCCAAGGCCTTAGGCACAGGAAGGAGGAGCAGCCCTTTGCAGGGTGACACCTGTGACCTTGGTGGCCCTGACGACTTCCGGCAGTGGGATGAGTTGCCCTGTGACCTGGAAGGTTACCGGAGGTCTGCACAAGATATGCTGCATAGGATCGATCGCCTGGAGAGAGCGCAGATTGAGGTGAAGGTACCTGGGCGAGGGAGGGTTAAACTATCAGTACATTAGCCCTCCCCCACCTAAGGGCCTGCTACCACAAGTACAGTCAACGTTACCAATTAAAGGCACATGCAGTTTAATGGCTTTGTGTCACATGGCTGTTGTCCTGTAGTCCTTGCTGTAGCTTAACCTTTAAAAGTCACTGTTCTTCACCTGCTTTTGCTTTCCAGTTAGTAGCACCTGCTCTTTGAATGTTTACTTGATCTTCCTTTGTTTGTTACTATTTGCTTTATGAATTCAGTTCAATCATTTAGAGTTCTGCTGAAAAATTTCTGCAGTGCAATCTTTCAGAAATATTTTTTTCAACGTGCTTTCCTACTAAATATGCTTTCAGTCGTTCTAGGCCTCATGCCATGTTTTTAATTTAATCTGACCCACATTGTAAGACACATTGTAAGCCTGTATTTGGAATATGCACATCTTATCCCGCATGTTCTGTCGCTCTAACAGGACCTCCCAGAGGCTGCTGTTGAGCAGAACCAGTGCTCTGAAAATTCCGTAGATAAGTGGCTTGGACCGGAAATGGAGCCGAGATGCATGCCTATGCTCTCCCCTATCGAGTTCTCGGTGGGCACCCCATGCCGGAAAGTTCGAGGGGCAAAGGCTGGCACCAGGACGAGGTCTTTAGAGATGCTTCAGGGCCTAGGTGATAGAAAAGAGCTAACTCTGGCTGGCTCTGTTGGCTTCCGGCAAAAGGTCGCGGGGAGAGGGCCAGACAGGGAAGCCAAGGACTCCAAGAAAGCATGCTCCTGTCAAGCTAAGGTCCAGGAGGTGCAGATGGTAAGCCAACATATAATGACTTTTACTTACCTCACCGAACAACACCCATCTCAAAGGGTGTGAATACGCTCCCCCTGGCCCTAATGTCGTGTCGAATTTCACACCTCCGTTCGGTCCGTGTCATTTGACAAACTCTGAGATCCAGGTCCGAATGATGTGTCATCGCACAAACTTCGGGACAATTATGGGCTGTATCGGAAACAAAACACTGGATAGTTGGATTCAATTCTGGGTTTTTCTTGGTTTACTCTGAGTGTCAGGCCAATGATTGTCGGTGAAAGGGTTGACCTGTGTATGCAATGGTTTTTGGTCCTCGTGGCACTTCAGCCTTTTCCACATGAGAGCCCTGATTAGCTTTTTGGCACTAATTCCGATGTTGATTATGCTAATTCGGAGTGACGTGCGAGTATGCCTGTGCTGGTATCACCCGTGTTGGGTACAATTCCAGGGTCACGTGAAGAGACAGATCTTTCAGATTGCCAATGAGCCCGACGGAGTCACCTTGCCTCAGTGGATCCTGGCCAGCAGTGAGAGAGCAGGGACCGGTTCTGGTCCAGTATGGCAGGAGACTCTGCCTGCCACTGGTAATGATGTCATTGAACTACAGGATGGAGCTGCTGGTACCCAGGAGTCCACAGGGCAGGGGGGTGTTCTCTGCTCTGTCTGTGGGGTCAGGTCACTGCCTGACAGTCCATCCAGATGGACAGAGCTGTGCAGGGAAAGCGTCTCTGTCCCCACCACTCTTATGAGGTACCTTAAATACCCACCACCATCATGTGTTACTTTTGAAAATAGCCCAGCTCTCTGCTCACTAAAGGTTTTTCCTCTTCCTGTTCGTCAGCATACTCAACTTTCTTTTTTTGCAAGCATACAGAGTGATGTAAACACTGAAGAATGTCTAGCATATTGACTTAGTGTTCACTGTGAAGTGTGAGAAAATGCCGCCCCATATTAATGCCCAGCACACATGCATGTTACCAGCAGCTTCCATTATGAGTCGGTCAGAGCTCTGGCTTTCACTTCTGAGTAACACAGAAGAGTCAATATCTTGGCTGTTTGTGTATTGCTAGAGCTTCAATTGAGCCATCGTGCACAACGCAAAACCATGCTTTTGTGGAAATGTCATGCATTTGAGGCAAATAGACCTAGAAGATACCAGGATACTTGGGTTTATTCAGCTTGGTCTGCCACCCCCCCCCCCCCGCTCCCCCGCCACTGGAAAGTAATTCTAGGTTTTACTTGTGTGTGTTTTGCGATCAGTCTACCTTTTAAAAATATAGCTTTCTAACTCACAACACCCTCCCCCCACCGCTGCAGGCTGAATTCTGGGCCTGTGAAGCTGCTGATGGCAGGCATAGTGCCTCTGAGCACACTCTCCTTTATTCCAAGGGGTTATGGGCATCAGAGCAATGGGGAAGGCAGCCATGTGTGCATCCAGAATGCCCCTCCACCTTCCCTCTGCAGCTTCCAACCCTCTGACCACGGAGGATGAGAATGGACAGCAGGGTTATCCCTGCCCACGATATGCCTCATTTCGCCAGTGTTCTCTACCTTATCGCTGTGCTCCCAGTCTGCTTTTAACTGGCTCTGTGAGGGTAACATTTACAATGGTGTGTCAGCATGAAAAATCTCCACAATCCTCACACATTTCTTCCTTAATTGCTGTTGTTTTTCAGCCAACCAGTCACTGTCAAGGAAATTTGGAATAAACCCCAAGTCCAAGGTATACAACCTTGTTCTCTGTACCATAACAGAATGTATGAGTTCTTTGTGCAGGCATATAAATGTTAATTAGAAGTGTTTTTTGTTTCTCAGATCATCTGTCTTTGTGCTCTGAGATTCTCGACAATGAAATCAGTTCGATGCTGAAAACTCCAGCCAGCACAAAGCGACCAGTCTCCTTTCGGTGCTCAGGTCAGTCATGCACACACAAATTTAAGGAAGAAAATGCAAACTCCACACGCAGAGCAGGCTTTGGGATTTGAACCCTCAGCCTTAAGTATGAGACAAGTGTTACTTACTGAGCCATGTAATTTGCATATATTTTCCTTGTAAAATAGTAATAAAAGCTGATTTTTTACATAATTCAAATCTTGCATGAGTAAATGTTTTAAAAACACCTCAAAAAAAAAACTTTCTTAAAAGAAACTATGCTTACATCTTTAGACTAACGGGGGGGCAAATCCTTGGAAAAACTCACTAGAGACGTTTTCTCCTGGAGTGTGTCCAATGGCTGCCTGCAACATGGCCCTGTAAAATGGCTTTGATTTGCTCTCCCTGAGCCAGACACACTGAAGGTATGTCCCTGCGGACTGGAAGCAGGAGATGCCCGTTTGATGACGTACCTCCTGGGCAAATACATACCCGCAAAAAGGCGAGGCGAGCTGAGCTTTGGCATGCCCCTGGTTAAATTTTAGAATTTATACTCATCATACGCAAAATATTTTTCTTAATGTGCATATTTAAGCCAAAGTCCCTCTGTCATACTAAAATTCTGTACTTCGTGTGCCGCAAAGCACAATTGATCCGGACCGTAAGACAGTTGCAGTTTTGTGGATTACAGCAGTAGGGGAACAGATTTTGAAACACGCTGTCAGACCAGCCAGGTTGGGCTTTTTTCTCCTCGCCAGAGGAGCCACGGATGTCATAGGAGCCTCTGTGTAACTGTGCGCTCCTGGAAAATGTGGTGTCATGCCTTTTCTCCACTTATTTCCCATCAGGTTGTGTGATAGGCCTCTCACTGGCAAACAGTAGGAACATCCTGCAGATCCTCCACTCTTGCCAGCACAAGTGTGACAGGCATATGGTGCTGCTGGAGGCAGAGGGTCGCTTCAAAAGCACCATCAGGGAGTTAGGCAGGAAAAAGCCGCGTTCTCCCAGGCACCCCGGATGTAAGGGGCCCCCGGCTTGTGTGGTCTTCTAGCGGCAATGTGTTAGTGTTGGTGCTGCTGCTGCTAACTTACCCCCTTTACTGTCCATCCCAACCTTTGGCACGATTGATACTCATTTTAAGACCACTGGTAACACACTAACCCAGGGCAACTTCAGATAAGGACATTGGGGGTTAGCCAGCAGCCGTGGAATTTTCCCTGTCCTTGGAGGGGAGTTAACATGCTAGCACAAAGATGTCAGAATGTTTATGTTAATATGTAGGCAGCCTGTGTTATTTCAGCTGCTTTGGGGTAGCCTGGAATAAAAAGACCTTCTTAATACATCTGACACTTTGTTGTTAATGAATTTGTTTTAACTGATATTATTAGGAGTAGAACATTGTACTCATGTAATGTGGAAATTCCTTCTGACCTTGAAATGTCTTTTTAGCTGTTAGTTTGCTGCCAGCTTGGCTGGCCAAAGCTTATCAGGCAGCTTACCAGCACCTCTGATATGAGAGTGTGTATTTTTGAGAGGGGGGAGAGAGGGTTTATATGATTAACTCCTGGTTGAAATGCATTATTGAGCAGTTTAAATGCATGCTGAGAAGGCAGACTTCTTGGGAGTTTTGACCTTTTTTGATCAAAAGTTCAACCTTTTTGAGGAAGTGGAAGTTGTGAACCATACCCTTCTTTTAAAATAATTTCAAATGTTCCTATGTGAACTTTAATTGGCTTATGGTGAGCTTTTACAATGGTTCTGAAGCCTTCCCTCATACAAAGGGAAATAAGTCTGCTATTTTTATGGTCAAGAAGGATTTCAGCACATGGTGAAGTATGTCAAAACCAGAACTGCATCTGAGCCATCATCACATGCTCAGCCAAAGTGTTTGAAACGCAGCATGGCTACGGCTGTGCGGTCGTGTTTCTGTTTGAGCCAGCAGTGCTCTGTGGGATTGGGGAAGGGACTTAAATTTTAACGTTTTCAAAATGCGTGTAGCTGCACACATGCTTGCTGTTCCATGCTCTTTTCCTAAATGCTGTCTGTTTCCCTCACAGGTCCTAGGCTGACACCATTGAACAAACGGGAATCTCTTAGAAGCCCTTCAACAGGCACCTGCAAGACCACCGATAGACTGTGTACTGTCTACTTTCTGCTTTGTGAGGGTCCCATTGTCTTGGTGTGTCAGTTATGCCATCCCAGGGCCAGCCACAAAGTCTTTGGCCCTGCTGTATATGTGGAGCCATTTCGACCAGCATTGCCTTCAACTAGGCCTGTTTGATACGTATCCTGTGGCTGGTTAAGCAGTGTTGCCCCAACGTCAATGGGTATCTTGTTGAAAAGGGTTTAGTCTGGCACCATTTTTCTCTGGAAAAGCAGATTTCAATGAATATTATATTATAAAACTGAAAGAGAAGTGTACAAATCACATGTATTTTCCAGAAAAGAGAATAGATCGTTTAGTGATGAAACGATTGTCAGTAGTGGCCGCTCTTGATATTCTCTCTCTAGATATATATTACTAGGTATAGTTATTAAAGAATGCATATTTCTCATTTTAGGTAGCCTCAGGAAACAGCCTACTTATACTTGTTTCATGCTATACTTTTAGGTAGAGGTCTAGCAGTTTCATGTTTCATTTTGCCTTGAACTGCACCTAGTAAAGTTATTTATTGACTAGCTTTATATTTAATAATATCTAAAATTTTTTTGAGCCTACAAATTGTTCTGTTGCTAGTCCACAATTTGAATTGGGGTGCATAGCCATGTCTTTGTAATAATTATATGTGTATTCATGAAAGCCTACTCCATGCAGCACAAGGCACAATGCAGGTCACACATGCACACACATGGTCACACGCCACGGGCAGTTTAGAGGCGCCACTTAATGTAAGTGCAGGTTTTTGGATTGTGGGAGGAAATGTGGGGAGTAGAAACGGACCTGAGAGAGAGTGTTTTTATTTTGAACGTGGATTTATGACCTTTCATGGCTATGATTATTTATACAAATATTACCTGTCATCACTAAATGGTTTAATGGGACACTGACAGAGAATGGAAACTATAACAAAAACAAGAGAATGTATGCTGCTATAATATAAACATCACATCAGAAAGACTTCATATAGTTCTTACTGTTCAAAATTGTATTTTCTTTTAATCACCAACATCCATACCTTAAATCATTGCTGTGGTCCTTTTTCTTTGTTAATGAGGAAAAACAAGGAAAACAACTGAAATGACCTGGTTCTTGTTTGGCACACCAGTGGAGCATTTCTCTAGATTTGTTTTCTCAGGCATGTTTTGATCATGTAAAAATTAATATTTCTTCTTTTGCAGGTATATCACTCACTCCTGTTAAGAAATTTCAAAATACTAAAGGTAATGTTCACTCCATTTTGAAGTGCGAATTCTAAGTGTGCCTTTTGATTTGAGAGTTCATCCCACGTAATCTCATAATGCAGTCATCCTGTCAAGCAACATAATTTACCCTTCAGTCACTGCTCCTGAGTTCTCCTCAGTCATAACAAAGCTGCCAGTATTTGTTGCTGTTGCGCACTATGGCTGTTTGCCTCTTGTCATGCCTTCATTATGGCAGAATCTGTCCATCTGAACTGTGGGAATGTGGGTAGGTATTTTTGCCGCAGCTGTGCTCCCTGTCAGGTCCTGTCACTAAACAAACGGGCCTTTGATTCGCCTTACTACAGGGGGTACTGATGCAGAGCAAGATAACCAAGATGGACTAGGAGAATGTCTGTAATCTCTCAAACCACCTTTCAGTTTGTGTCTGTCTGTGGGCAAATACCACTAAACCTAATCTTTTCTTGTAGTAAAGTGAGAAGTGTGCTCAGAGATGGAAGTGCAGACGTGTTTGTGTGTCAGGCATGTGATCTGTAGTGGGAGGGGGCTCTGCTGCATCTCATATCAATGGCTGCTTTGTTCTCCCCCCATTTGCTGGGGGCCTCAGTGAACCTAAGGAGGGGACAGGCCTTCAGCCACCTACAGATGGGCCTCAGGTGGCTCTGTGCAAGACTGACTCCTCCTCTCCTGCACCTTTAACTGAATTTCTTTCATGTTTTTTTATTTTTAACGTCATTTCACATATCCATCCCGTTTGGCCTGCCTTCTCACTCCACTTTTCTCTCCATCGTTACTTTGCTCTCACTCCGATTTCTGACCCACAGCCATTCACTTAATTTATAAATGATTCAGTCTGACGGCCCACCTTGCGCCGCAGTCTTAAGTAACCCAGGGCTATGATTCAACTGCGTCATGGCATGGCTGCACCCTGAAGATGTAAGTTCATCATGTGGAGCTTTGCTGGCAAGTGGGTGAACTGTCAGGGACTGGTGGTGGTTTATTTTTCTCTCCCTCCTAGTTACTGAAATGAGTGCTTTCACAGTAGCCCAGATTACTTTGTCTTTTGGTTTAACTTGTGTTGAATGGTGCTGTTTTATTTTTTTTTAATTTATATTTTCTGCACATTTTCTAGATTAGTAAACTTTGATTACAATGGAAAAGTCGTGCTGTACTTTAGGCAGTATCTATGTATGTTTTGAGACACCTTAATGAAATAGAGCCAGTTAATCTGTATGTGGTTTATGCAGTATAACTGTCAGAATTGCAGGTGTCTTTCCCTTTTCAAGGACAGGGATTTGCATCTTTTTGGTTTTTCTTGACAATCCTGCTCAATGCTGTTTCTGCTTTGATCAAGGTTCCTTAGTTGTAATACATACATTTCATCTCTAGCAGTCAACACACTTGGAAAATGTGCATATTTCAAGGATGTATTCCTCCATGCAGGGATGGAGAAGATTTAAGACAATTGTTCCTGCCTTTGTATCTTGAATTTGCTGTGGTCATTCATTTCATCCATCCTTTGTGGACCTGTTAAAGTCAGCTGGTGGTTTTGATTCAGTATGCGATGTTCTTAAAAAAACTGGAAAATAAATAATGCAGCTGGCTATATACAGTTAACCAAGCGCCCCGCTCTGTAACCTGTTTATGTGCTTTCTCTTGTAAGAGAAAGTGTCTCTGTGAACGCTGTGCACATTTTACTCTCCCTCTGACTTCAGATAATGGCCCAGAATGATTGAGTCTTTTTTTTCCCCCTCTGTGTTGATGGCTGGGGAGATTGGGGGTTGGGTATGGTGACAAAGGCCTTCTCTCTGTGCTGCGGACGCCATGCTGAGCGCCTGCCTCAGCACGCTTACGGGGGAGCAGCACCGTACCACAGGTCCTGACTGTAAATGTATTATGCAGAGGAAAGCCATTAAACGAACCTAGGAATCGATATGGATCCTAAATGCCGTTGTTTCCTAATTGGCACCCGTAGTCTTTGTGCCTTGTTGGTGTTAAAACACCTAGTGTGCCGGTCACTTTACCACAGGCGTGGGCTTCTCCTGTGACTGGTGGTTGGTGAGCATTTCGAAGTGCATCGGCTAAAAACCTACGTCGTTAAACGTGTCACTTAAAATTTGCATTCTCCGTGCTGTCCGTTGGCCTTTGAGAAGGAAAGGGAGTATCTGTTTATCTCGGAAAAAATGTGCACGGGCAGAATTTCTTTGTTAGAAAAGCCATTAGGATGACGGCAACAAAATCTCGACTCTGTCTGTAGCCAATAGTCTGATCCCTCTGCATAAATAATGAATGAGCCACTGGCGTATAGCCAGCTGATACCCATTAGCCCTGGGCTTGGCTTGGCTTGGGAGGGGAGCTGTTTCTAATATAGATGTCATTTTTTTTCTTTTGGTCATTACGTTGCATATTTATTTTTGCCACAGACAAGCGGGTACACCAGGCAGATGTAAATTCTGTCAAGCCATGCCTGGAAAGAACGTATGGAAATGTACCCTCGGTAAATGAATTTTAATTTGCCTTTTCAAATTTCCAAAATACGTGTGTGATTGAGCTGTAAACTAGTCATGTGAAATGTAACGGCCTGCAGTGCCAGTGAAATGAAATTAGCCAAATGTTCCCATATCTGATACCTTAACATAAGTGCAAAACAGGATGTGGTGCTGTGGTATCATGGCCATGCAGATGCAGGTACCTTAAATCAAGCATGACTCTGCTGCCTCTTAGGTCCTGGAATCTGGCACCCTTCAACGCCGAGAGGGGAAGGACTTCACAACAGAGGAGGTTCAATACTTTAGTAGAAGGCGTGAGGAAGCTAGGCCCATCTTGGAACATCATCCCGTGGTCCTACCCCTTCTAGGCAGGGCGAACCAATGTGGATTTGGCGAAAAAATACCACCGCTTACAGGCAAGGCCCCCACCTGTGTGTCTTTTAATTTTTTGCTGTTGTTTCAAAGTAATAGTTTTAACATAATGAGAGAGACTAATTAAAATGTAGCATTTGGATTTACACAATTGCAGAAGCCTTTCATGGTTCCTTCACCAAATATCCATCCGGTGTGTCAGATAGAAAAGCTTCACTTTAATTAGTATGACAGACTGGGCTCCATTCTTCTGATTTCTCCTTGAGATGATCGTAAAGCTAAGCTGAACTTTTACAGATACATTAACACTGATTTTCTTTTTTGTGTTTCTTTTTCAGAAGACTAATAATCTGGCTGTGGACACCACATAAAAATAAGACCCGAAAAAAAGGTTTACAAACTGCAGTTAAGGTGAAATAATTTATGTAGTTTTGTTTCTTGAATATGTCCAGTGTAAAGTTAATGATTTGGGGAATAATAATAGTTAAATGTTGCAAAAATTGCATATGAAGAAGGTTGTGTTCAAAATGTAGTGGCGACTTTCAAAAATAAATTTTGAAAAAAGGTTGTTGTCCACTTCAGTAGCTTCACAAATTCCATAAGCAGTTGTAATACTGCTTAGTTTATGGACTTCAAAATCCAGTGGAGTATAAAACAGTCTTATAGGATTGTTGTTTCATCCATATTTTGTGCGTGGTGCTTATTTAGTAAGTATTAGTAATTCATTTATTACCCATTTGTACATAAGGTTACATCTTTTGGATCTGAAAGTTCCCGGTAAGTTGTATGTCAAAAGGCCAGAGTGATCCAAATGTTTACTGTGTGTGACAAAGCCCTTCAAAACCTGCCTGAGTCCTTCCTGACTCTTTGGGGAACTGGGTGGAACATTCCATTCATAAATCTACAGCATTAACCCCTCCCCCACACAGACCCACCGCTAGTATTTATGGTGTTTGACCAGAAAAGCTTGATGCACTGCCAAGTGCAAATATCTAGACATCTTTTTGAGACAGATTTCATCTTGCTCTGGTTAGTTTCTTCCTCTATTCTAAGGAATTCAAGTTCTTGTGCATAGGTAGCTCCTTCATGCAAATGTATGGGTTTTGTGCTATGTTGTGACAGAGGTCATGCCACCCCCCCTTCCCCCCACCCATGCAGCACAGTGATGAGAGGATGTACTTAAAGGAAACTGGGTCTAACCCTTTTATTCCCCTTCAAATATGTGATGTCTTAGTATGACACATGACCCTGGGACAGAAATTTATGATGCCTGGATAGAGATTATCGTTATCATATCAAGAGCTTGTCCTTTCAATTCTAACCCCTCCCCCAAAACCTTTTCCTCAAAAAAAATATCTATTCCCCTTCCCCCAAACCTATCATGCCAATCTGGAAGTGTGCGTGTGTGTTGCTATGGGTTGATATGACTTTTTCTGTGATATCACATTTTACCAATTAAACCAATTTAGTGTTATCTTTCAGTGATGAAATTTTGCAGCAAAAAAATAATATATATGCAAATTATAAACTGCAGTCATTATTCCTATGGAACGAACACCATTGAGCCCTACGTCTTTGAAAAAACATTGCATAAAGTATTTTTCGTGTTCTGCAGGTTTGATTTGTTGCTATAAATGTTAAATTTATCAACCTCCGTTATCTACTTATGAAATCTAGGCTACTGTGAATGGTGATAGTCATACAATGCACATTTTTAAGGTAAAAATTGTTTTATTCTCCAAGACCAAGTGAGATAAAATGAGCATTCCATTACTGGTCTTTGCACTGTTTAATTTTTTTTTTTTTTTAAACAGTTAAAGGAAGAATATGTCAAAGTCTAGATGAACAATTACATGTTTTATAGGCAGTTGGTTTGTGTAGTTATTTCAAGAGCTGTTGTCCAAATTGCTTTCCATTGGTTACATTTGACTTTTCTCTTTGGCAGTCAGAATTTGGAGACACTGCCTACCTCTCTCAGATGTTTTTATATGGTCCCTCAGTTTCTTCCATATTGAAGAAATTTTCATTTCATCTTTACAAAAATTCTCTCGATCAGCTGCTGCATGCATTTCCATATTCCGGTAAGGAGCAACTACCATCTTGAAATATGCACATCAAAATCGTTATTTGTTTCCATTCTTCAAATTAAGTCAATCTCATTTGTTGTACTTATGGCCTGTGCCATGTCTCCGATGACTGCGGGGTCCTCTATGCCCTCAACGAAGTCCTTCTTGAAATCACAGTCATTGATTATATGGTCCTCTTTGGGAGTCCCCTCAGGTGAGCTGGTTCCATTGATGCATTCCTCTTCTTGTTGCTTCTCAACAACTGTTTTCATAGTTAGAATCGTCCCATTTAGCTCAGGTGTGGGAGACCCTGTCTCCTCTCCTGCAGAGGCAGTGGTTTCACACTCTCCGTTCTCCTCAACCAAAGTCGTTCCATTTTCACTCGTTGGCACTTCTTCATTGGCTCCCACTTCTGTCTCTGTGTTAACCTCTGGCACCACAGGCTCTTGGTTATGTCCCCGTACAGGGCTTTTCATAGCCTCTTCCCTCATGGCCACATTCTCTTCTACTTCATCACCAGGAAATTCATTAGTAGAAAGTGACTCAGAAATAACAATCTCTGGAACAGCTTCTGTCTTTTCTGAATTCAGACCAATGCTTGGCACATCTGGCTGTGAACTTGGACTTGACTCGACATTCTCATGCTGTGAACTTGCATGTGACTCAATAGATTTGTCTTCAGATCCTGGCTGCTCTTGTGCTTCTGTGAAGTCAGCTGTTTTGCCATCATCTGTTATGACTTCAGGGAGCTTCTCTGGGATAGGTGGAGGAACCTGATTGGGTTCTGGGGTTTCAGTTTGTGTTACTAGTTTCTGTGCTGGATTTGCAAGAGATTCTGGAGTCTTGCAAATGACAGTTTCTTGTTCAGTCTCAAAGGCAACTTGAACGGTCTCTAACTCATTTGCAGACTCCTGTACTGCAGTGATTTTCACAGTCTCAATGGAAACTTGTTCTGGTGGATGAACTGTCTCTGACTCACTGCTTGTATTCACCTCCATTTTAGTGGTATCTTGATCTGATAGAATAGTTGTCGCTGACTTCGTGTTGGATTCCTGCACTGGAGAGGGCACCACCATCTCCGTAATAGTTGGTTCTTTTGGAATGGCTGTCTCAGACTCCTTGGTGGGTTTGAGTTCCTCGGCCTCTTCCTCTGTCACAGCAGTAAATTGTTCTGACAGAATATCTGTTTCTGACTGTGTGGTGGATTCCTGTACTACTACTGCTTTTTCAGCAGCAGCTTCTTCTACTTGAACACTTGTCACTGATTCTGGATCAGTTATTGGAGGCCTTGCCTGAAATTCGTGAGCTAGATTTTCCTGAATTACTTGAGGTTCAGTGGCTTGGGGGGAAGGGGTGACCTCTGTTTCGGCAACATTTGGTTCCTCTGACTTTTTCACTGCAGGGGCCTCCACTGCTGGCAAGCTTACCTGTGACTCTGATCCACTGGATGGTTCCTCTGGCTTTGTTTGGGCAGAAGCTGACAGAACCGGTTCCCCTGTCACAGCTGCCATTTTCTCTTGAGTTTCATTTGCATCTACTGTGACTGCTTCTCTTGCTGGGTTCTGGGATGATACAACCTCTTGTGACACTGCAGATGCCTCCCCTGTGGGCTCAGTAGAATTGGTCTCTGTGGCTGGCTCCTCAGGTCCACCTGCTCTGGCTGCTTCCTTTGTTGGTTGGGCCTCAGACTCTGTTTCATCTGGAGTGTTTTTGGTGTCCCCATCCGGCTTCTCCTTTGGATCGCTGACATCATAACCCTTCTTTTTCTTACTTAGCTTGCCTCCCATAATGTGTCCTATAATAACCAAGCTACAATTAGTAATGGTTAAAGGGTTCAACTCTGTGAGAAACGTAGATGAAACAATAGCACGTGTAAATGGTTTGGTACACAGCAGTACAAAGAAGATTATTTAAGCAGTAGGGTAGAATTCAGAAAATGCTGTGCTGGCTTGCTGCCATGATCCATTCTTTTTTTAAGAACCACCCACCCAGGAATGCTACTTGGATTTTGGAAATTGTAGAATATGGCAGACTAGAGGTTGAGAGGAGTACCAGTGGAAACTAGATGAGTACTGCACTGCTAGTCGCCACTTAAGTCCTGTATGAACCATACATCCAAACCGCTTAACAATTAAAACTGGTACATACAACCCGTTTGGATTTAGAAAATAACATACTGTCTATAAACGACATAATCTCTCAGGGGAAATGGATGGAATTCGTTAGAGAACCTAAACGGCATATAGTCGCAATTTGAGGGCGTTTAAAACGACATAACAGGTCACTGCATACTTAAGACATGTACGTGTAGTGCGGTGCAGTAATTTGCAATTACCAACCAAGAAGCACGAACATAGTGCAAAGAAAGGGGTCTTTTCAAAAAAAAATTATTACACCAAATTACTGTAGATGGATGAGGAAAAGTGGATTCTATTACAGATCCAAGTGCTAAGAGCCAGTTCACAGTACGTGACGCAGGATCAAGATATTTTAAAAATCAATCTGTTGTCACGTGAGGGATGCGATCCGCATTAAAAAGCCGGCCTGATTATAATGGGCGCTGTCCAAAGTGCTGCACCGGGCCAATTGAATTGGTGTACGGCATAGCTCTGTCCAGATGTTAATTTATGTTATATGCAGTTATAGCAAAAGCTTCTTCGGTAACTCAAAGCTACGGGTTTTCGTATGCCTCCGCAACCTGCGCGTTGCAAAAGAATTAAGTAATTGACTGGAATTGAATGGAGTAGAGTGGAATAAATCAGTTTAACGTTTATCAATAAATGGCAACAATTGTACAATAATGCAGTCATTAAAATTCAGTTGTACAGTTCTAGGACCGAGTTCGGCACCATGCCCTCCTTAATGTGATCAGCTTCACGAACCTGGGTCATATAAAGCATACCAATTATTGCTTTACAATAATTACAAGAGGACATAAGGTCATAATTACTAACCATGCGCCTAAATCATATCAGAGGAACCCCACTCACTTTGGTTAAAGTAATATCATTTGGGGGGAGGGGTGTTGTATAAATACTGTAAAGAAAAATCTGTAACCGCCAACACCCCACTAAAACCAACCATTAACCAACCCCCCACCCAACACCCACTGCTGCCCCTCCCGGATTTTATTGTTTAGGATCACGTAACAGCGGCCAGCAGATGCTCCGAAAGCGTTGACCAGTACAAAACTTATCGATATAAAAGGAATTCTTTGCTCAAAAGTCGCATAATTCAATCAGTTAATTGAATTAATTGAAAAGTAGTCGTACACTGGTCAATGCAATGAGAGAAAAAGAAACTTCTAAAACCTAGTCAGCCCTAGCCATGTGCATGCTTCATTTTTGCTCATTCTGAGAGCGCAGGCTCTTTCTTTATTCTTCAATTTTAGATGCTGGGTAAACTGAATCAGCGCTGCTGTTTAAAACGGTTACAAGACATCAAAAACATCCCAACTCTAAATCCATATAACGAAACGTTATTAATGCCTATAAATGAATACATCACAAATAAAATTTAACACACCGAAACCCAAATAATATGACAGGCTTGATTGCATCCTGTGATGTACTAATAAAACACTGTTTCATATAGGCAAGTTGTGTCTGTGTAATGTTTTTAATCTTGCTAAATAATATAATGTAGGACAACATTAAACAGTTTTTGTATGACAATAATGGTTCTTAAATTCTTGAATGGTTTAAAAAAGAAGTCATGAGGTTAACAAAAAAACTGTAGTAATCAAGAACAAAGGACTGCTCACCAAAGCTCTAAATTGCATATCTGCTCTTTTCGTTCCGCCACTTTAACGCCACGGTTTCAAAGTACAGTTTTATATAAACGGGGTATTCAGTCTGAAATACATCTTGAATAATAAACCAACCTGGCTTGCGGATGCGATTGATTCGGTCGGCAAGAAGAGGCGAAGGTCTGATCCGCTACCTTCCAAGGTTGAGCTCAGACTGAGCTAAGATCAGGCTAGCTGCTGACAGCTCTCCCGGCTTTACGCACTCCCCGAGGTACAATGTGGGACTGCACGTTATTTTTTTTTCCCACCTAGCACAGAACCCCCCCAAACTTGCTTTTTGTAAGACATCTATCGCAATCAGGATCGGTCCTGCTCGCTGGCCTCTTCATTCTCCTCCCCTTCCTCTCCGTATTGCATATTTCTCAAAATTAAGTGGACTTTATTCCTTAAAGAAAGGCTGTTTCTCTTCAACCCCACCCCCGATAAACGGTCGCTATAGCAATACTTTTCCTTTAACTTTAAAATTAAGCGTTTTAATTTTTCCACTCCCCAAAAAACGCGTTTGCATAATTTCTTACCGAATTGTGACGACCTAATGGATGATGACACTACCGCACCTCCTTGACCGAATAGCGCAAAACGGAATCTGAAAATGTTTTGTCTTATACTGTATGAGGGAACATTATTCTTCAGGTTTGAAAGCATGATTTACACCATTCAAAATCGTGTAATGAACAAAAATAACAAGACGCTCGCATTAAAATCTATTGTGGTAGTAAAAAAAAAATAAAAAATTTACTGCATTTGAGGGGCTTTTAATAAAATCTTCGAATATTCCATGGTTTTCTGGAATTAGCTGAATATCAGTTTTTGCTTTTTAACACCTTTTGTGTTTTTTTTTATAATTACAATTTGATTTTAGCATTATGTATGATAAACAGCTTGGTCTGTTCTGGTGCTTGTTTGGAGAGCAAGTTGGAGGTCAACCTAACCACCCTACCGGTGCTGATGCATTTGACTCAGTCATTCAATCACTGAGTACAATTAATAAATGAACATGTGCTCGGGGGTTATTTTAAGCTTTTAGTTCATGGTATTAATTTCATGTAATCCTCCAAAGTTTTGCAATGCGCACGAAGGAAAACTGATCATTCGCTATTATGTGTTCCCTACGTTCGGAATGCAGCAGTTTGCTCATCACAACGGAATTAATTACCACGACTTATTCTATTAAACGTTTACGTTCCCGCGGTCTTCCTCATGTTCTTTTTACTTTCTGATAAGAATTTAATGACTTTTATCAAGATCTGAACTACAGAATAGCCAAGAATCATACTGGAGAAGTTTTATGGTTTTTGCTGTTATTGTGCTATAGTCGAAATCTTAGAAATACTAATATTAAATAATTCATTGGCACAGTGACAGTATTAACGAGCGAGTTAAAAGCATTTGTTTTAAAGAGTGGCCTCTAGCGTTAAGCCTATGCAGACACACTTAGGTGTCCGTTAGAAAAGTGTTTTGTGACAAGAATTTTAGGAAGTGTATTACATGCCAAAAAACAAGTTAAGAACAAAACAAATAAAACAGCAACATTTCTTAGTCCACCCTTTTTGTTGCAGTACCTGCATTATGGTGTTTCTGCCACTGAAACTCGCAGAATGGTCAAGTTTCAGGCATGTTGGTGTGGCCAAGAGTTAAGCCATATTTGCACCTACCTTAAGCCTATAACAGTGGAAATCCATGGCCATATGGCAGAGCCCTTGGGAACTGTAATAACTGCGGTGGGGGGTTTCTCAGCTGTCAACTCCCCCATCACCTAGTCCTGCATTTAAATTGTGGGGCAGGTGTGAATTAGTGTCTGTCAGTAATTTTAGCTATAATTACCAACCAGGCTCTGTTCTATTTCACATACAAATTGTTCTAGACTTACAGCATTTATCATCTTCAAAGCATATTTCAAGTTTTGTCTTGCAATCTTTACTTTTACATAAACTCAGAAGGATTTAGTCCAATTATTACAAATAATTTATTATATATATAAATATTAATATAATTTATAATATAATTTATAAATATTTATATATGTCTGTCTGTTTGTAATCTGTCAAAAGTTTTCACAATATATGTACTACACCTTGTGAATTGTAAGAAGAGACCTAGGTCCCTATTACTAACCCGTATCAACAACAGCGAGCACAGTAACAGTCAGTATTTTGATGTTCTCATGAATTTTCTATGTACTTAATATAGTGGAAAAATTACCATCATCAGTAAATGGTCTCCGGGGCCTGGAGTTTATTCCAGGCAGGGGGACACCCTGGACAGGATGCCAATCCATCACAGGGCACACACACACTAGGGGGAATTTAGAGATTATTAATCTTAGGTACACAAGTAAGCACTTCATTGTACTTGTACTCGTACCTGCACGAATGACAATAAACACTGAGTCTTTGAATCCTTGAATTATGCTCTAATCAGTGAGTAAAAATGGATACCTAATCTGAGCATGGGACTGCATGTAGCTCTGCAAATTAGATATCTGTGTCTTGATGCTGGTTTGAATCCTATGGCCGGTAGAGTGTCCATATCACTGTTGAACCTTTAAGCAAGGCCCTTAATCCCCAAGAACTGCCCCAAGGGTTCCAGCTAAATGGCTGATCCTATGCACGTGTCTCATGCAGCGTAAGTCGGGATATGCAAAAACTAAAAAAACTCCTAGGTATGTGAACAATGGCCAATAAGTTATCTTATATCAATATCTGTCTGGTGCTCAGCTTCTTAGGCAATACTCAGTTATACCACCAGATGGGGCTAAAACTACTATAGTGTCATACCCGGATGAATTACTGCGTCTGGAAATTACGTGTTGTCCTTGATATCGCTCTAGCAATTACTTCATGTCTACTAATTTTTGCAATTATGTATATAGCCTTTTGTGTAACAAACTTATAGACATTAATAATTATACGAAGCCTCAGTAGGTAGCTACAGCAATGTTCAAATGTCACTTTAATACTCTAAACATTTTCCATATGCCGTAAAGACACAGAACAACACAGAGAAAGATACAGTTTTGGCTGCAGGAGTTTAAACAGAGCAAGCATGATAGAGAAAGAGGAAGGTCAGATTCAGAGAGGTTTTATAGAGGTATCAGTGGTTGCACTGTTTAATCGGAAAGAAACGTTCTTCTTGGAGACAAGTCAGTGTGAGGAATGATACTCTGCATTAAGACCAATAATGAGTTATCAGACCGGAAAGATCACAAATGGACAAAGGGGGCTTGAATGGGTGTGCAATTCAACGTGTGATCGTGAACAAAACAAAAGTGTTAAAGCTGGACTTGTATATGTGTAGCTCATATTCTATTGCTTGTAAACAATCTCTGGACTACAATTTCTATATGTACATATTCTTAGTGAAGGATATTTTATGTCATATAAGATGGGCCTAATAGCCTTACAATAAAGATGACATCAAGACCTGAAGACGCTAAGTATCAACACTTCGGATATAGTGCATGCTAAACGTGGCCCAAATTATTTTAATGAGAACACCTGACTCTTAGCTATCTTAGTAAATCAAATACATGAAAGTAACTAAATATCCTGGTCACCTGGAATATAACTGCTAGTCATGATTGGAAATTAGTCAAGATACATCTGAACTGGCCAGCTTGTAAACAAAGTGGAATTAATGCTAATACTAATATCAATAATATCAGTGATATTTACGTATATTATTGTTCTTATTTATTATACGTTGTCTTTAGTTCTAAATTCGGGATTTCATAAAAGTCCTTGTTTCAAAGTAAGCCACTCCCATTTGTGCTCCACCCTTCCGAAGATGATGTCAGAATTCAATACCTGATTTGAACGCCAGGTGTCCTCAGTGTTGTTATTTCAGGGTGAGGTCCATGTGGCTTCCTCAAATATTTTTTTCCCACTCTGTTTCTTCGGTGGCTGCGTTGGCTTCTTGGGATGATATCATTCGGAAGCGAGCGAATTAAGGTGTCTATTGAAATGCCTGATCACAATGAACAAAAACTGTTTAATTTGTAAAATATGCAGATCAATTCAAATGAGCCGTCGCCGTCACTTTAATCACATGAGTTTTCCGCTTATATTCAGGAACTATTTTATTTAGAGATTGGCCCAAATTCCTCTGGGGACCTAAGGCACCTTGGTGACACCTCTTTTTGTGGTTGCAGAAACAAAATGGCTCCTGTACTGGAGAAGAAGCTCCTGAGCGCGGTCGGGGCTGCTGACACCCTGGAAAATAACGAAGAAGATGAAGGACAGAACTTATGGCAAGTCGAAATAATTAGTTCAGGCGATGCAATTTTGTTTTGTTGTGAACAATGTAACTATTTCACATTAGCCACTCCTGGCTGCAGTCTGTTTCCTCCCAAGTGCCGGTTGGGAGGGTCTGCCAAAACGGTAGCTCACAGACAAAGGTTCTTTTGCTGCAAACTATTCGGCATGGTGTTTAAACTTGACTTACTGTGTCCAGCGCGTTTGCTTTGAAATATGTGTTGAGGGCTAGTGAACTGAATGCAGTCCCTTTAGTGTCACGGTAATGCTCTGGTTTTGTTATGCATTTGTTAGCTGGGTTGAATTCTTTCCTTTGACGTTAGCCGTCTGGAATGGATGCTGTCAACAAAGCAGGGGCCCGGTTATCAGAGTCTTATTAGGCAGCACGTGGTTATAAGATTTAAAGCATATCAGGAGTTTTTTTTTTTTCCTCTCCCAAATACCTGATAACCTGTTTTCATTACAGATCAGACTAGATTTAGTGTTGCTGTGTGGTAGACGTCATGCTAGCTACCTGTCAAAGCCATGACTTGCACGTTGTTTGGGCGTGAATTCGCATTGCCTGTTCCTGACTTTATACGTCAGACTAGCTAGATATTAAATAAGGAACTGTCACCGAATTTTAATACAATTCCGCTTTTAGTTTTTAGTTCGCAACGAATAATGTGTGGATTATGCCAAGTGTCACGGTGAGTTGTTATAGGGTAATTGTGACATTTCCCTTAGGTCCTCTATTCTCAGCGAAGTTTCCACCAGATCCAGTTCCAAGTTGCCATCTGGGAAAAACATATTGGTCTTTGGTAAGTGTGAAATCCCGTATTGTTATGGCAAAGCAAAAGTGTTCAGTTTGCATTTGTGTGTGTGTGTGTGTGTGTGTGTGTGTTTGGAATGTATAACTACACTTATGAATGATTTGACTGCTTGAAAAAGTTTCCCAAAGACAATAATGTGAATAGATGTTCAACTAGGCCTAATGTGTTCATCCATTTAGGCATTATGACATTTTAATATTAATCTGAAAACCTAACCAAAGAGTAAAATTTCAGTCTGTATAAGTAAGGTATAATATTCTTATGTGCTTAAATATGTCTGTTTCAGTGATGGGTTTGTGTTAATAGGAAATCATTTCAGTTGCTCCATTTGATGTGAGATGCTCTCTACTCTAATCTGTATTTGTTTGCTGTGGCCTGTATCCCAGGGATTACCCTAATATGGGACTAAAGATCCTTTTAGCACGTTCAGTGAAACCAGAGCCTTGAGCAGTTTGAAGACAGGCCCTGTTATAGTGAAGTCACACAGGGACTGGATTAGCAAGGGCCAATGAAAATGTCTAGTGTATTTGAGTATTGTTCCATTTTGCCTGTTCACAATGTACAGTGACCCTTCCACATGAACTGAAAAGTGAGAGGTGAACTTCATTGACCAGCCAGATGTACCAAATGTTCTGTTTAATAAAAACCGGCACCTTGTGCAACAACTAGTTGCTTTTTGCTGTGCATCTTGATTTACCTGATAATTCCTTCTGAAGGTGGGATTAATTTCAGTAGTTTTGATCTTGCATTGTCAGAATTCTTTAAATGCAGGCAATGTTCAGGTGAAATTCTGCTCCACTCTTGCTGAGACTATCTTGCTGATAATTATGTGGTAGAGTAACATGTTGTGACGTGATATTTGGTGGCATGCACGTGCTTCAATCCCTCAGGGGAAGATGGTTCTGGAAAGACGACCATTATGGCAAAACTGCAAGGAACCGAACAAATTAAAAAAGGGAGGGGACTTGAGTATTTGTACCTGAGTGTTCATGATGAAGACAGAGATGGTGAGTGTTTATATGAATGAATCACAATGAATAAGCTGCCTGTTTGCGTTTGAAGCTTTTGATTGCTCCTGAATAGCATTTACACTGTCCTGGACAAGTTCCTAGTTGAGTCGGAGCAAAACAATTTCTGTAATCTGGACATAAATTAACATATGCATTTAATGTTTAATGTTTAATCTGTGTTGTATGCTCCCCTCCCCCCTGCAGACCTTACACGCTGTAATGTGTGGATCTTGGATGGGGACCTTTACCACAAGGGCCTGCTAAAGTTTGCTGTATCAGCAGAGTCGTTAAAGAACACATTAGCCGTGCTGGTGGTGGACATGTCCCGGCCCTGGACCATCATGGATTCCCTGCGCAAGTGGGCCAACGTCTTGCGCGAACACATCGACAAGCTCAGGGTCCCACCGGAGGAGATGAGAGAGATGGAACAGAAACGTGAGTCCTGTCCTGTTCTCTCTCCCTCTCTGTCTCTCTGTTCTCCTAGCGTAGCATCCAGGCCTGTAGTCTGTCCCATTAATCCACACCCTGCTGACAACACTCTGTCTGCCGTCGTTGCCTGTTATGGCTTGGTACTTTTCACCTGAAATCTATAAATTGAAATAACTGCAGAATTAAAACAATTTTGCATGGTAGCTGAACTAGTTAAATGAGCTGGCTGTACAGCTGACTTTGGGATTATTGCAGGTAGAAACCATTAATTTGTTGTGGTCTAATTCTACTTTAGCCCTTCAATATCAGTCTTTCTGCCCACTTGTTTTAGAATGATATAAATGACATGCTTGGTAAATCAAAGGGCTAAATATGTTTCCCATGCTCTGCCTGTGGGCCGTGTTTTTCTTTGAGGAGCCTTAAACGGTCAAAGGACCTCTCTGCACTGTAATTGTTGGTCTTGAAAATACCTTATTGTGCATCTGCTTTGTTTTATCCAAATAAAGCAGTTTTCTGTAGCCTGTCTGAAATGACCTTTTGTGAGAGCTGAGTTTGCAAACTCACATAATAGCGCCAGTATCGGAAATATCTATACAAAATCATGATCTAAAGAGCTTCTCTGTAGCTCACATTCTGTTGAGCTGATGAAATAACCTGTCCCAAGTTGTTTGAAGATGGATAGTATCAATATTACAACTATGCCTTTGGTCTGAGAAGATATTCAGGATTTAATTTAATATTTGAAAGACTGCTTAGTGAACAAGTAACGATACTTTACATGAAGTAAAGACATGCGTGGAATAATAAATGCTTAGCATTGGTTTTGCTGTAAAATAAGCATGTTCTTCTCCTAATTTCAATCTCAGGCTCAGCTGTGTCTCAGGAGCTTCATCGTCTGTGCTCATAACTGAGTGCTGTTCCCAATGAGTGCTTAGGTCCCCTTTGACCAATGCTGTATTTGCCGTTGATGCCTGAAGGCACGCCAGCTTGAAGTCACCGAGTTTTGCACAGGTGTCAACTGGTAGTGATTAGTAACCTACATAGGATGTGAGGGCATTTTGGGTGGAATTGTCAAGAGGGGTATCCCAGTCTGGCAGGGGGGGCAGGAGTGCTAGAACTTAAACAAGTGCTTAATTCAAGCCCCTCCACCACCAAGTCTGCCTTGCTCAAAGCAGCCTTGCACTTTCGGGGGGGCTATTTAAACTTGCTTACTTGCTTCTCTGTGATGCAGCAGTCATTGCGTCTGCTGTTTAAACATAATTGTATAACTTGTGGTTTACCACCTCGAGATTTTTTTGATATGTAAATCAAGGAAAAGTAACCGCATGCTGAAATCCCAAGGAAATACAGGTAGTTTGGTGTTTCTGTGAGAAATCTCCAGTCATGATAAGGGTGCACTATGGTAGGATTTTGTCCTTGCAGATATTAAACGTAAGAAGATGGCTCTATTCTTGGCCTCATGTATACTTACTCATACTGACTTCCCAAATTAAACTGCATCGATGTGCCACTACTGGACTAATCAAGTACTGCCCATGTGTGTTTATGGTTACAGAAAGGGAGACACTGCATGATGGGGCCTCAAGCTGTAGGCCTCTATAGGACCTATTCAGAATGTAACAATGTTCTGGTTGGTAGCTTATAAGGGAAACAGAAAGCTGCCATAACTGACTTGGTCTGTCTGGTAGGCGATCTGTGGGATGATGATGTTTACCAGAGTGAATGCCTGCTGGCAGGCAGTTGCATGTCACTACAGCCTGCTGTGGTCTAAGTATGCAAAAATTTTGTATCATTTTTGGTTGATGTTAAAGCGGTCTTTATCTTCTGTCATTTAGGACTCTGCTTCCACATCAGCTTTGTATGGTTAGGGTGTGGCAGCTATGTAAGATCACTGGATAGTTGGTATGAGGACTGGAAGCGAAGTAAATGAGGTCACCTCAGATAGGGTTCGAATCTATTCCACTGATAGTGGAATCAACCTTTTTGCTGGCTAATATGGGAGAACTGTTTGAAGAAAACACTTTATGGTGATGTTTTGGTCTGCCCCTGAGCTTGGCCTGACGGTTCTGGGTGAACTAGAGGCTATGCCATATTCCTGTTAGGTGGGGCTGGAGCGGGACATCAGGCCTGTGTTTGAGAGCAAGATTGCCCATGGATGGATGTAAATAGGCCATTTCCCTGCTGCTAACAGCCAGCATGATGCCGTGTCAAGTGTGCACAAATCTCTGCCTGTCCTCCGCTTTTCAGCTGTCCTATATAGTGCACTTAAATTACCAAACAGTTTTTCTTTCAACTGAGATAGTCTGGCCTCTGCAAGTCTTTGAGTGTATCTGCAGGGACTTGGTGCAAAACCACCAGCTGCTTATTTCCTTGGCTTACCTCTGCCTCATGGGCTCCTGGGCATCAGGGTGTGGTTTACAGTAAATGCCATCTGTCAATCGCTATCCCAATTTTCCCGATTAATTGAACTGCTTGTATATTTTGTTTGGCTGTTGGTTTTCACCAGAAGTATTTACGGCACCCTGAAATGCCCAACAGTACGGAAGCACATTTTGTTGTTAATGTACTGCTGCCTGGTATTTGTATATGTTCTGAGGACAATCTCATTAATACTCTGTTTTTCTGATGTGAGCAAGAACTGAATGCTCTGGTGGAATATATATAATGTAATACTAGTTGGTAGGCTGCCCCCTACTGGTAATGGTGTTAATGCCCCCTTCACCTACTCTACACTGCAGTCATGAAGGACTTTCAAGAGTACACGGAGCCGGAGGAAGCCATCCAGGGCTCCCCCCAGAGGAGGGGGCCCACTTCTGGGACAGAGGACGAAGGCGTGCTGCTGCCGCTTGGTGATAACGTGCTGATGCACAACCTGGGCGTACCGGTACTGGTGCTCTGCACGAAGGTGAGGAAGAGAAGAGGCTGGAGCTTAAGCAATAGGGTTGTAAGCCCCAAGACTGCAGGCCTGCTCTGAGGGAAGCAGGTTACTCACCAGGAATGTTTTTACATTGTTACCCTGATGTGTGGGTGGGGAACGGCACTATGGGTAATGGATGTCAGTATCACAGATGGCAGGGCAAAGCTGGGCAGACAGGGATGGTGCCTGGACTGCGAGTCTGATTAGTTGTGGTCTTGTGCTGTGGTCTTGTGCTGTGGTCCTTGGCTGTGCCTCACAGCAGCGTGGCGTGTGAATGTGAGCCATTATTGTGTGTTACTGCATGTCCCCCTACTTGTGGCAAATAGACCCCAGGGCGTTTGCAACATTCGCCATTTGTGTTTCTTGCATGATGCAGCAGTGCTCATTGTGTCCTTTACGCCATGGGTTGCTGTTTACCGCTTCAAGCTGTTGACGATTCACAAATAGTCTTTCTTTTCGGGGCTTGTTTATCAGCTGTTAGAGTAAGTTATGTTGTGTTTGCAGATTCTAACCCTTTTTTGTCATGTGGCCCCAGTAGTTGTTTAGCTCTTGATAGCTTAGGTAGTTTTTATTTTGGTAGATTAGATAAATGTTCAAATCTGAAAGTCTCAGGATCATAGACTGATAGATGACATTTTGATAAATTAGAATGTATCCCTTTGTTCATTCATCCCATGTTCTATGCTAATATAGATGAAAGTAATATGACAACTACTTAAAACGGATGTGTTTATATTTCATATTATAGTTGGATTTTGTTTTTCATGGAGCTGTTTGCTCTGCCACTTATTTTTCCTATGGTCAAAGTGCTTTTGTTGAGTCATGCATGGATCATTCCATTGACAAGGTCTCCATCTGGTGGCGATTGCATGGAAGTGTCATGATAGATGCATGAGTTCAAGTGCCTTTCCTGACAGGCCGTAACAGCTGTCGCCCTGTTTTCCCAGTGCGATGCTGTCAGCGTTCTGGAGAAGGAACATGATTACAGAGAGGAGCATTTCGACTTCATCCAGTCCCACATCCGACAATTCTGCTTGCAGTGTATCCCTTTCTCGAGCCCCCCACCTCCCTGCTCTGTCATTGTGAGATGTCCAGTCATTGGTTTTTCCTTAACTGCAGCTTCACAGATGGCGCTGCTCTGATTTATACTTCTGTGAAAGAGGAGAAGAATCTGGGTGTTCTGTATAAATACATTGTGCACAAACTGTATGACTTCCAGCTGACCACGCCCGCTTTGGTGGTGGAGAAGGATGCAGTTTTCATGTGAGCAGCATGTTTAGTCTGATTATTCTAGCTGTTTAAACTGCATTTTCATTAGAAGTTTTACTAAGGTCTCTGCAGCAAATTTGGCATTTTAAAAACTGAATTTTGTGTTTTGAACACAAGAATTGAAGTGGAAATAACTCTTCTCGTAGTCCATCAGGGTGGGACAATGAAAAGAAAATTGCAATTTTGCATGAGAACTTCACGACGGTGAAAGCAGAGGATCCCTTTGAAGACTTCATCACGAAGCCGCCGATGCGGAAGGTGGGTTGGGGGTTATGTGCTGTGCTGAGGGTCAGTGTGCAGTGGTATCTGCGCCGCCTCCTCATGCTCCAGAACTTTCTCTCACTCTGTGTTAATGCAGCTGGTGCATGACAAGGAAGTGAGTGCTGAGGATGAGCAGGTGTTCCTCATGAAGCAACAGGTAAAGGCCAGTGGGCTGGCTGCTGGTCTGTGTGTCTGCCTGCCTCTGCTCTCGCCTGCCCGAATCCACGTTTTGCAGAAAAGGGATGCCACATGAATTACACAGAAGCATATGGATTGGATTCCTGCAATAATATGCTAGAACGGTTTTTACAGTTTAATTTCCTCTTTTCAAGAGGATGTCCTTCCATGTTTTATTTGCTTTCATCACGAATCCTGGTTGAGGACACGGAGCAGTTTACAGTTTTGTTAGATCTCATTTGATGACTGCCAACTGTTTTATTTTTAAATGGGGACATGGCCATTCTGGCTTAAATAATGAAGCATCCCTATTTCCTACATACATTTATGGGAAATAATTTTACACAAAATTGTGGGTCCTCCCTTTTGAGTATGGCAGTAAATCTCACATCTTGAAATTGATTTTCCTGTACTTATTTCCTGAATTTGAACATGAGTTGCCAAAAATATGGATGTGGACCGTGCATTTGTGTGTAATGTCTTATGCTGCATGCTTCTGTTAAACTTAATTTGCTGTTACTTACATGGCCACACCCCCTGAGATGTCATGAGAGTACTCCTATCAGATGTCTGCTTTTTTTTACCATTGTTTTTGTCCCCCTTTTTCTAGTCGTTGTTAGCCAAGCAGCCAGCTACACCTACGAGAGCAACTGTAAGTCTGAGTGACAGACACCCTCTGAGCTCTGACAAAGAACACAAGACTCTATATCCATAGTACTTTTTAAAAATGCTTATCAGATAACGTAATGTTGCTGAATGATTTTTCATTCAGCACTTTACAAGGCTGATGACATCAAATGCAAATCATTTTACCTTTGAATTATGGCTAGGGCTGAGATCTTGGCATACTGGAAATGTTTATGCTTTCTACAGTACTCTGGGACTTGGCCTTTAAGGTGTGAATTGGTTGACTCAGATATATGGTGATGTTAATGACATTTTTGCAAAGTGCGCTGGTAGATCATTAAGGTGTGCCACTGTCTTTTACCTGGACTCAGGAGTCCCCCGCAAGAACTGCGTCTGGTTCTCCGCGACCGACAGGTCGTGCCGGACCTGCCAATGTAGCCAGCGTTTCGCCTATGACTGCGGTCAAGAAACCGGATCCCAACATGAAAGGTATATTTGCTATCAATTGCTCTGACCTTTTTTAATTGGGCAGCAATCAAACAACCCGTTCATCTTTTAACCACTTATTCTGGTCAGTTTTTGGGGAGGCCTAGAGCCTATCACAGGCAGCATAGGGAATAAAGATGGGGTATGACTTAAATGGGATGCCAATCTATTGCAGGTAATACATATATGCTAGGGGGGGAATGGTACAGTTTTTCCACGGTTCAGTATGTGTGATGGTTTTTGGACCACGGTAATGGTACTGTAGGTTCGAATTATGAAGAAGCCTTATGGTTGACGCTTCACTTTCTCCCTATCGGTTCGCAAATTAATGATCCAAGAGACAACTCGATGATATGATTATTTTCATTTATATCCAAGAAGTTTGAATTCCATAAAATGACGGGTATGAAATTCAGCACAAATGAAACGTGATATTAGAGACAAAGATCAAAGGATCGTGTGGTTCCCTCTTTTCTAAAGTCGTACGTATCTCAAAGTATGGATAAGATTACGGTTACTTCACTAATAAATGACTGTCAATCACTAAAATAATACTATTAGGATTCCATCGTCAAGATGACAAGGAATGCAGCAATAACAACCAACAAATTATCAATTACATCAAAGTGATCAAGAATGAACAATACACTCAACAATGATCAATTAAGCGTATTAAGGGTCCTACAGGTACAGTCTTGGTATCTTTATATTTAAGAAAAAAATAAAGGCACGTCATCCTTTAAACAATGAACTTTATTTTGACTGTCTCTTATACGTTAACTAAAAGTTTATCATCAAGTGAACTACCTGTCCAGGCATTCTGTGCTCTGTCTAAGCTTTGACAACCTGGAAGTAGCCTAATTTGCCTTGTCTATTTTATTAAACAGGCTACATACTTGTATAGGCAATATTAAATGTAAAAATAACAAAGTGCAAAATTAAGTACCCTCATTAGGTACCCTAATGTGATTTTACCATAATGAGTTTGTCTACCGTCTTTTTATTCCTTGTCATCGTATTGCACGCTGAATCCAAAATGTTCCCACACTCATATCTACATACAAAGCATTGACAGCCAGGAGGCAGATCATTTACGGCATGTGCTTTTGTATAACGACATTTAAACTCTAGCCATTGAAAATAAGACAACCCCAGTTTTTTTTAGGTGTGTGTTTTTTTGGGGGAAAAAAAAACACCGTTTCATATTCGCACCAATACGTATAGGAAAATGACAGGCGTATCGTAATACCGTGGTTCATGTGTGCGTATTGAACCATCCAGGGTGTACCGAAAGGTTTGATGATATACTGAATACCATTACACCCCTAATATATATACACACACACACACAAAATCATGCACTGTAGGGAACTTAGAGATGACATTTATTGTAGCAGCAAGATTTGGGCTGTAGGAGGAAACCCAGACAACAGGGAAGACATACAAACTCCACAGACACAGAACAGAGATGGGATTCGAACCCCTGACTCTGGAGCTGTAGAGGTGCTACCCACCAAGCTTCCGTTCCCTTAATTTATTGAACAAATTAAAATGTAAATCGTTTTTGGGCTTTCCCCTTTGATTCTGTTTATGCCAAACCACTGTAGTTGGGAAAGCAGTTTTTCTATACTGAACTAACTTTATATCCCTTCTGTTAAAATCTATTGTTTGATGAATGCCTGTCAGCGTTAACTCTGTTTAAGTGGTTTGCCTTTCGCTTCATCCGGTTCTGCTTTTGGAGTACGCGTCCTCTGTAAAAACGACCACCTCCTAAATGTGGACCCTCCCCCTTCCTCGCATTTTCTTTACAGGCGCTGCAGCAAACGAGGGCGTCCTGGCCAATTTCTTCAACAGCCTGCTGAGCAAGAAGACGGGCTCCCCAGGGAGCCCCAGTGCCGGGGCCGGAGCAAGCGGCGGCATAACTGGCACAGCCAAGAAAGCAGGTACGGGCTCCCTTGGACCTCTCGGGTGCATTTTGGCTGCGTGGCCGTCTGGAGGGCTTAGCTCCCACAGAGTGCGAGAGACTGGTATGCAGCATGGGGGATCCGGTGTCTGACGCTGGCAGGAAATAGATGGAAAAACTATCAGCGCAGACCAGCTGGTAAAATATTTAACTCTCTGCCTCTGTTGTCAGCTGAGGGTGAGCTCTTTTTCAGGGGCAAAGACTGCTCCGTTTACACGACCCGTTAAAGTTGTTAAAGTCTGATCAAAGTTGCCATTGCTCTCTGTGTGTAAAACATGCCCACCGTTTAAGCTTCATTTATGCATGTGTACGCTATATATGTCTGCAAATTGCCGTTTCAGTTCAGTACAGTTTAATTTTATTTGTTTAGCACTTCTAACAAGGAGCATAATCCCAAAGCACTTTAGAGACCTGGGCCTGAGGTCCCCAGAAAGTAAGCCTAGGGTGACAGTGACAGAGAAAAGCTCCCTTAAAGGAACTAGACTGAGGGGGAAGCCCGTTCTCATCAGGTTGGCACCAGGAAGGACAAGTTCATATAGTACACAAGGAGACTGGGTTCTGATGGTTCTTGCGCCCACCATTGCCCAAAAGCTACATGAAATTGTTGTTTTGTTTTGTGTGGCAATTTAAATTTTTCTTCAAGGGCAGAAGCCAGTTTTGACTGACGTTCAGGCGGAGTTGGACAGGATGACACGCAAACCAGACTCCACGGTGACGGCTAGCAACTCTCCACCAAACGAGAAGGAGGCATGAATACATCCACCCACGGCACTGTCTGTTGGAAATGCTGAGGGGAAAAAAATAAAAACACGCAAGTGGAAAAACAACAGCGGCAGAAAAACAGTTGACCAAATTCCCCATGTGTATGAGTGTGCAGCTTGCCGACCTTGGTTTTTGTTTGAAGGCAAAGGATAAGTGAGTATGAAGTTAGGAAGGTGGGGAAATGAAGGCCTTTTTATTTTATTATTTAACATAAGGCATGCCGGTTTATGTGAAAGCTGTACACTTTTAGGCAGGTAGCCAAATTGCCCGTGTCTCTGAAGTCCGGTTTTGCTTGGGAAACATTTTTGCTCCCTTTGTCATCTGGAGCAGAAAAATGCTGGGGTTTTTTCCCTCAGCAAATGCCAAGGGAGCGTTTAAATGGAAAGAAAAAATAAATAAATAAAAAAATGGCTAATGTTCAGAAACAAACTCAACTACTTACAAATGTAGTACGATTAGATATTTTGTTATTTATATATAAATCCATCTTTATTTTCTTTCTCACTAAACCGGTTTAATGAAAAATGTTTAGCTGCATTGATGTTTAACTTAATTTGTGTAATGACACTAATTTAAACTTCAGCTGATAGCATATAAAGAGATAATGTGCTTAAAATAAACAGCAGATCACAGTACTTAAGGCACATCTGTAAGGAAGCTGTAAATATAACCAAAATTATTATGTGCAAGCTTTGATTATTCTGTATAAAGTGCAGTCTTTTTGGGAAAGAAGTCTGAGGATGATTTTCGGAGGGAAACTGAAGACCCGTTTCAGGCTTGTAAAGTTAAGGTTACATCGCAGGCCTTTTTGTTTGGCTCCACTTGTTTGAAGGGTTTTGTGGGTCTTGCCTACTGTTAACTCAAAGTGCCTGGTGCAGCATACTGTCATTATCCATTTAGAAGTGCTTGAGGAGATGCACAAGGTGGGAGTACCACTCCATTTTCAGTTAGTTTTTTTTTTTTTTTGTACTACAATACTGTGGTTTTTACATCTCTTCTTCCTAACGGACACGTGCTGAAGTTCATTGCCTAGATGCAATGTGAGGAAAAGGCAGTTTGCCGCCACCTTGCCGATCAGAGCTGAGCAGCCGTAACAGCTGTGTTCAGACTCCTGGTGGCAAACCTTCCTTCCTGATAGGTGCTGTGTGTGTGCATTCGCTTCATGATTGCCAGTGAAACCTGCTCATTCGTATCCAGGTTAAATGGTGGCCAAATTATGAAAGGAGGACTTCTCTGCACATTTAGTTTTAAGTTCATTTTTGTTATTTACACAATTCAGTTCAGTCCAGTTGTTAATTTCTTGGTTATTTTTTTTTTTTTTCTTTAAAGATATGCACCATTTAGTGTGAAACATTCCCTTCTCTATGATACCATTACCATAGGTGTCTGCCCTTGAGCAGGGGGGGCGATGGTTGGACCCATCTCACTCACAGGGTCTTTGGTTCCATGTTGCCTTTTGCTTTTCCATCTGATGTTTGCCAGAGATGTGGTGATTGGCTTTGACTGCCTTTAAGAGCAAATGGGTTTTTTCCCCCGTGTCTCTGAATGTCGTTGATTGCCACTATTTTATCAAAATTTGACAGTGTAAGGTTTTGGATGTTAGGAAATATTCAGAACCAGCTGAGTTTAATTATTCATTTTGTACCTGTTCACTTACCAGCATTTTTTTTGTACAGTTCAGGCCTGTCATCAGAACTGATTTGCATATTCCTTTGACTCGTTTTCTTCCTCTCCAGTCATTTGTGCCTGTTTTTTTTTTTTTTTTTTTTTTTTTTTTTATATTTATAACAATATGGAGAATTAGGACCTGGAACCAAAGAAGCAGAGTTGTTTTCTAATCTCTGTCCACTGAACCCATTGTCAGTTTAGGCAGTAAAATCCTGTCTAATGTACACTATCATTCCAAAATCAACAGTGTCATAAAGCTTTTCAAAGGGAAAACTGCATGAGCTCAGTTTCTGCAGAATCTAAACTTTGCATGAGTTCAGTTTTTTTGGATCTGGCTCAAATTTGTATAAGCAGTTATACTTACCACTGCTGAATATAACCTTGAATGTAATTAATCTAATGGCTTTCGATATATTCAGAGCTATTTGATGGCATAAGAATGTTTTGGAAATCTAGGATTATTTACTTAGGTTTTGAAGGTGGTCAAATTAATGTTAATCTAAAATCCAATTTACTTTTGGATTGTAACTAGACAGTCACCAGAGAGGTTTCTTTGAAATTAATCAGAAATGAAGCTCTCCTTTGGTTTAAAAATGCTTCTAGGGCCTTTGGGAAATTTATCAAATATTAGAAACTTCCTTATGTCAATTATGATCCTGTTTCATCGAAAACTAGTTAATCCTCCTGGCTCTTCAGTGTCTTTTTAATTACCGGTCTATATCAGGTGATCACTAATTTTGCCATTGTTGGACGAACCACAAATCTCTGCACCTGTGTGCCAGTGTTATGAGCCCTATCAGAGCCTCAAAGCCCATTGAACGAACAAACAGGCTTGGGGCAGAGTCTTGTTCCAGATGGTGACCGTGCCATGTGCCGATGGCTGCTCGCTCTGATCTCCAGTGCAGAAGATGGCAAGCTCTACCTTGGTGAAAAGGGTTCGAATACATGCCACCAGCTTGGTAGTGTTGATGTCACGATAACCTGTCAGAAATGGATCTGGCTGCAAATAGTAAACCCGCTGCTTGAATTACTATGTACTTTTTTTATGTGCAAAAAATGGTTTAAGGAACAGTTTAAGGTGTTTACTATGTTGATAGTGGCTGCTCTCTGTGTCATACAGTTGAAGATATGCATTTAGTCTTCTATAAGAGGAAAACACTTCGGTACTGATGGGACAAATGAGGCTTCAAACCCCGTGGCGAGTGGGAGTATCCCAAACTGCCAGTCAATGCTTATGTTAGCCTTATTTAGTGCCAGCATTGATTGGTTAGTTTTGAATACTCTTGCCCACCAATGGTTTTGAAGCCTCATTTGTCCCATCGTTACACTTCAGCATTATGGACATTTTATGCAGGTTTTTTTTTCTTTTTTTAAACCACGGTTAGGACTGCATATTTGTCCTAAGCGTATGTATACACTTCCATTGGTGAGCCTTCATTCTTATGCAGTGTGCAGTCATGTGGGGATCTGCTCTTAGCGCCGGCAATGATAAGGAAATCTCTTTCTATCCTGGCTTCAATAAAGATGAATCCAGAACCCAGAAATCTTGCTGTCTTCATTTGAATGCATTTTTTTTTTTTACTTGATTTTTTTTGGGGTTTGGGGGCGTGGAGGTTATGAAAATGAATGGATGGGTACTTAAGATTCTTGGGTGGTCAAGTTAGGCACTTTTAAGAAGTAAAGCGCTGGATCAAGCTGGCTGCCTTCTCAAGTGGCAGCATTATTTTAACTGGCTGATGACAACCTGATTGACCAGGTTTTGATCCTTTTTTTTTTTTTTTTTTTTTTAGAATGGGGGGGCAGTGGGCAGCTTGATATGTGTAGCTTTTTGTGGTCAAATCTAATAAAAAAAAAAAAAAAAAAAAAAATTAAATCCTATAATTTGCTTCAAGGCCATTGTTTTATGATAAATTTGAGGCCATCGGGGTTTCCCTACACAATTTTTTACCCCCAATATTAGCTCTGATTTACAATCATAGCAAAACTGCATCAACTGTTTCTAGTATGCTAGGAATAGTGCTGTTAGGATAGTTAGTGCTGTTAGGTGGTGCAAACGATCACTTGACATATGTTGGGCACGGACTGAGGTCCGTGGCCTCCTGACCATGGTTCACTCGAGTCGTAGTATTTCAAACGTTTGGCGTAAACCATCCAGTAATTTCAAATTATGTTGTGGACAAAGACAGGACATTGGAGTGGAGTTACATCAAAAAACACATAGCTGTCCGTTATCTGACCTTGATTGGCTTGTTATAGATTACAACTCCAGAGATTGTTTTAATGATTGACTGATTAAAATTGGTCATTATTTCACTCTTGTTCATCCATCCATCCATCCATCTACCAACTGCTTATCATGGGCATTGGGGGGAGGCTGTAGAAGAGGGCACAAGGCTGAGGTGCACATTGGATCCCAGTCCATGTTAAGGTGAATTCTGTGCCAATAAATACATTTAGCCCTTTATTTTGTTATTCATATGTTAGTTTAATAAGGAAATATTAATGGTCCGTTCATTCAATTTGGAATCTGTGTCAATTATTTTAATCTTTAAAGGCCACAAATATGAACCCTTTCACAAGCAATTATGTGCGAAAACACTCCTAGATGCAAATCAATGAAAAATTCTAAATATTAAGCATATTTCACATTCCGCTGGGGCAAACAACCTTGGATTTCGTCATACAAGTGAGTATTTTTCTAAGGCATTTGAAAGCAATTCATTAGAATCCCGAATTTCAGAGGTTTCTTTCGACTCGGTGCACCGAAAACGTACATACATACATTAGGAAGATGCAAAAGCAGGCTCCATGTTTAGTGTTTTGTTTTTGTTTTTGACATCGTTACAGGCGTTCAGTTGCAATGAAGTTAGGGGCAGTGAGAGGTGGGGGGAGGGTACCTGACAAAGCGTCAGCAGTGCACACCTGTGTAAGACGTCACAGCCGTGTAGAAAAACAGCCGTCCGCTCCCGGGCCGCGAGTGAAGGGCCACTGTACCCGAGAGAGTTTGCGCTCTGCGGGTCACACCGACGGATCTCGCCACGGTCTTTTCAACAAAGAAATGCTGCTCCAGAATCGGGACTGACGAAGCTCATGTGAGCGGTGCGCCACCGCTTTGCTGCTCCCGATCGGCTCGTAGCGCGGCTGGATAAGAGTTCTTTTTTTTTTTTTTTTTTTTTTTATTCGCCTTCTTGTCTCTCTAGAAGAACGTAATTTTGCAGGGCGGAGACAGGCGTTTGTAGCAGATAAATAGCCATTTATATTTTAGGCTTGAACGGCACGACTGAGCGCGCCGATGAAAGGCAGTATGTCGTATACGCGGTTGATTTAAGAAACTTTTTATTCACCGAAAGGAAAAGTAATGGACCCCATCCAGCAGAATATTTGGTAAGATGCCGTCTGTGCAGAAAGACCTATGTGCAGACTGATGAACTGTAAACCCCAAGTAAATGTCCTTCTTTTTATATGGCACGTGCATTTTTTTTTTTTTTTGGTAAAAGTGCAAAATTGATTTGCTGAAAGACATTTACAGAACAGCAGGACAGCGACGTGGATCCTGATCGGAACTGTTTAAATATATGATCTGGGGTGAATTCGTGTCCAGGACGTCATTGCTTTATAACATACACACAACTGGCTTGATCTGACCAGTCTGTAAACGTGTCGTCTCGGTGGCATACTCCTAAAGATCATGAGGAATACCGGCTCGGATGGATTTGACGGCGAGGCCTCGAACACTTCTATGATTTCGGGGGCTAGCAGCCCCTACCAGCCAACCACGGAGCCTGTGCGTTCGAGAAATGTCCTGGGAGGCATCAGGTGTGACACGGAGTATCTCCGATCCAACTTCGGGCTTCTAAAAATCACTGAAGTGGTAAGTGCAGCGAAAGAAGCCATTCGTGGAAAGTCGTACACCTACCGTGCAGCTGGATGGCGAATGGACGAGCTTGCACATGTGTTTTATGTGTCGCAGTCTGTCTCCTTTCGTCTACAGTTCAGTAAAAAGTTCTCCTTTTCCCCATACCAGGTCTGCATTCTGATTCCCATTTCAGACAATGGGATGGTTTCCTTCCTTAAACATTAATTTGTAGTTCTTCCATCCGAACAATAGCATATCGACAGGATATTCAGTGTTCTCATTAGTATAACCGCCAGTGTGTTTTTATATAAATTTTACATAATCTCAAAAAAAGCAAGCTGCGAAACTTAAAATAAGATGTGAGCCGTGGAGCTGTTTTGGACATTTAACTTAAGCTAAACCATAATAATCATACTGTAATAAATCATGATGTTCAAGGCTTTATTTTTGGTGGAAGAGCAAAAATAGACTAATTTTTTAATGGAATGCAGTGTTTGAAAATCTGAACTCCGCTCGAGCCTGCGATGGGTGAAGCCACTGAACGGCAGTATGTTTAATTACTGTGTGACGCACGGACTTCCACACATTCTTATAGCTTTCTTCTAAATATAGTATAAGGACTAAAGTAGCAACAAACGGAAAGTAAAATTTCACTATTGTCACATTGCTGTCTGGCTGAAAAGTATAGTAAGCGTTTAGTGTAAAAAAAAAAAAAAAAAGGTGTATTTGTAGAACTCGGTCTCGGTCGTTGTAGTGCATCTCCAGGTTAGTATGCTGCCCTGGTATCTTACACACGAATAATTGACCTGTTCACCAGTAATGCAGGCTGTGTTCACACATTTCCACACTCAGGGTGCATGGTTAAGGTGTACCACGCAGTACAATATGGCCTGTCGCCTGCAGCCTAGTCCAGTGTGACCCCGTTCTGTCCCATAGCTGTAAAATTGGACCGTTTCCGTCTTTTTAATAGATATAATCTGACATCAGGATGCTAGTTCCTATTGGCTGCAGCTGGGAGCAGAACAATTTGAGGAATGCAGCATTTTCAGGGGAATGATGGGTGTGTTCTGTCAGGTTTGTGTTCATATTTTAGATGTAGGTTTTCCGTCCTGAGGTTGAAATAATCTAACTTTCTTTTAGGAGGCACAATTTGCAATCTTCAGAGCTGGGGTGATTCTCTGGATAATTTTCATAGGGTCACGTGGGTTATTTTGCAGGTAGAATTCTATTGGAAAAATGCTTTGGGGTGAGATTAAAACTATTCAGTATAATATACACCTACTGTATATAACATTTCTTTCTAATTAACTTTGCAGCAATAATTTAGGGGCATTTTCTAAATTATTTTTCCTGTCGTATGCCTCATATTTAGCTAACTTGTACCAATCTGTTGTGCTTAAGCTGCATCTAGTCCCACGTTTGTGATGCTTTCAGTTGACGAACAGCTTTGTTGCTGTTAAATACTGCTGTCATGCAGGGTGGTGCTCACATAGGTGGAGGTCATGAGGAGACCGTACGGGATAGTTGCTGTGTGAACTTAAGGTCTTGACCTAAACCAGATGCTGTAACCAGCTGTTCCTGGTTGACTCACAGTACTATGCTTCTGCTGCGATCCGCCATAGGAAAAGCAGCTTTGACACGTTTCTCTGCCATGACCCGATAGCGCCCAGGGATGGTGAGGTTGTTTTTTTTTTTTTTTTTTTTTTTTTTTTAAACCAATGATAAAATGTGCTGCACGATGCAAAAACAGGGGAAGCAAAGAAGTCATTAAGTAAAACAAGTGGTTGAAAATGCTGCCAAGTGAAATAACCTGAAAGCCAGGCTTCGACAGCACGCCTGCCGAGGGACTTTGTCTGGCGAACCATAAATTGCTCAGCTCCCCTCTCTCGTCGAGAGAACAGATACAGCTTACTAAGTTTTCCAAGCAGAATGACGACTCCCTTGTAGAGCAGTACTCTAGCGTTTGGCTAAAAACAATGGAAAGGAGCCAAAGGAACAGACAGGGTTACAAGTGTGACCCTGAACAAATGACATCTGATAGCCTTATTGCATCGATCGACACACTAATGTGTTTCATGGAGGGAGGAAGCCATGTGACCTCGCATGAGTCCAGTGGTTTGCTCTGGGGGGACTGTAAATGAGTTCCCCACCCCCAAGGCTGTCATAGTCACCTCTAGTCAGTGGCTCCACAGGGGTGGGAATGCGGTCCATGTCTCTGGTGGCTTCTGCTACAGGATTGAGGGAAGATGAGAGGGCCGTTTTGGTGTTGCCCAAAAGAGCTGCAGGCTGCGCCTGAAGTAATTCAGTGTATCGCCTCAGATGGGTCAGGGACGGTGATGTTGTAATCTGTTAAAACATGACATCATACCCTGAACCAAAAGTCCACACAATGGTTGAAATGATTTCATATTTTCACATTTATCTTCTAAGAGGTGCAGGAAAACTCACCCATTCCGGTTTGCTTCCTCACTTGAAAGAAGAAATCACCCCATGATTGTTCCTCTCTGGCGAGAGAGTGACATGGAAAGTTTGGCTGATCATGCTCCCCTCTCTCACCTTGCCTGCAAGCCCACATATTTATGCAGTAGTTCAGTAGGAAAAACAAGTTTTCAAGGACATTTTCACAGGGAGATAAATCAGCTGGTGAAAAAGCTTAGATTGTTCCTAAACATGTAAAAGTAATTCTGTGTAAAGTGCGTGTATGAAACCCCTAAGAGTTCTAAAACCTACTTGTAGTCCATGTAGCGATGACCTCAACAACACCACGAGTCTAGCTCCTTAATCGCTGTGCTGTCTGCCAGGCCAGTAGGAATACAGACAGCCCGAGTGCAGGACGACACTCCTCGATGAGCATTACCATCTCCTCTGTGCCAGCAAGAAGTGTGTTTTTTAAACTTGGGTGCCATGCATTGCCCCAACTCAGCCATAACTGGTTCAAAGGAACAGGTAGACACTGGCCTATGGGGGTAGTTGATCTGAGTAAGAACTAACTGACTTTTGGCAGAAGCCCTGACTGGTTTAGTAGTAGCTTCTTCGGGTGAGGTAGTCCGGATTATTGTTCAATCTGTGTACAGTGCCAGGATGTTGTTGATCACCCACAGGTGTTTTTACTGAATGGTTAATACATTACCTAGTCTCCATGCCTTTTTGGTTATGGCTCTAACCTGCAGTTAAAGTTTAGTGCTGGCATAGCAGCTGTGTCGACATTTTGTGCTGTCTTCAGTTCTTAAGCCGCTGTTATGCATAATTGTTGTGTTTAATCTGCTTTATGCTGCGAGTACTTAAACAGACTTTACATTTAACACAGCAAACGGTTCTAGATGTGGGGAGAGAAGTATGTAAATTCTTCCTGCTTCATACTCTGGGATCCAGAGAGAGGCTTAGGGGTTTTCTCAACAAGAGGAGCACTCTAATGTCCACATATGAGGACTTGAGCCTCCCCTACCCCCAAAGAGGCACACACATCAGTGTTGACCGTTGGAGGAGACAGTTGAACTTTCATGAATTTGGAGTCACAGTGGAAATACAGGATTGGCAGGATCTCTTGTAACAGTCTTTGCTTTCTCAGCTACAGGACAGAACCTGGCCAATTGAACCGATCCTAACCTTGTCTCTATGGATCTGCAGCTGCAGATCATAACCTGGTTGGCCACTTGTTTTGTGCGTTACCCTAAATCAGGACATGTATTCAAAGGCTTTTCCAGCCAGGCTTGAGACCACCTGGTTTCACCAATTCCCTCAATCGGGTAACCCCTATGGCAGCCTGTATCAACAAAGGCCTAGCAGGTAGAGCCTGGTTTTTCCAACAGCTCCTGCAGGCTGTTTACTTGGAACCTGATCCTTGTGGGTCAGAGTCTGTCATGGTGGAGCCTCTACCCATGATCGCTTCATACAGTCCAACCTAGAGTGCTCTCTGCCTCTCTGGGATACCCCAAGGGGCTCCAGTGGGGGCTTTGTCAGTTGGTATAAGGGCTGTGGTGCCATGAGACTTTGCTAGGTGATGTGCCCTTTTAGAAGGCGGCAGGGTAATGAGGCCTAGGACACATAATTGCCCTGCTGAGATGGCATCCCTATTCGATATTTCATTAGGCAATTGAGAATCTGTCGGCCACTCTGAAATAGACAGGTGACATGTGGCACTGGGTAATTGGTAACAAAAGAGCTCTCTAGAGATTCGGTTCATGTGGTTTGACACAGAACAAGGGAACCTGTATTGGATGGATAACAGCACACAGGTCCTCCCAGTTTGGCTGCTTCTGTGTCTGTCATGACATTTTAGCTGATATTTAAGTGTCACAATGGAAAAATTATAATGAACAAAGACATTGCTACAGAACTATTTATATGTGGATGTTTTTAAGAATACTTTTCTGGTCAGGTTTACCATTCATGACCTGAGGGGGAACATTGAAAAGATTCAAAATCTTCAGGAATTAAAGAAATATGACTAATCTGTTTAATTGTCCTTCTATTTAAAGAGCTCCACTTTTTAGCTTGAGTTATTGTTCAGACTTACGATTGCAATTGACCTCTCCTTTGGAGGTCATGAAGGCAAGGGGAAATTCAGGTGCCCCTACCATGGCAAACTTGTGCCTTTGCAGCCACTTCTTCATGCAAATAGTGTGCTGAATTTGAATGAAATTTAAAGAGCATAGGTCACCCCACTGTCAGTGGGGGGTGAGCTTGCATCACAATTGTCCAGAATAATCGGCCACTTACTCACTGTATAATAACAGCTCTGCATTTTAGGCTGCTAGTCATTTATGGGTAAATATCTTCCATATTTAGAATAGATACTCACCCATTAAAAACTAAGGTGCTTCATGTGGTTAAATTGCTGTGAGCACCAAAAATCTTTGAAAGTGAGAATCAAGATGGAGGAAAGGGACTCGCCAGTTTGTGACGCTTGCCAAACTGGATGTGCCGCCCTCCTTCTCGCTCCCTCTTGCTCCACTTGGACAATCTGGCAACCACTTTGAGGGGACGGCAAGGGTGGTTCTGATTGGCTCAAATTTACACACAGCTGTCAGTGTCCTCCCTGCCCCAGTTAACACCAGTGTTTAACACAATATTGCACTGCTCATTAATTTAATTAAACTGTTTCTGGAGTGGGTCCACTGTTCCCAGCTGTTTTTGGCCTATGTGTTTGGATCCTGTCTGGGCTGGGCCTGGATTTCCTCAGTTCTGCTGGTTTCTGAGTGGCTCTGAAGCAGCCTAACCATCATCTGCTAGAGGCTTCTTGCAGGAATTGGAACGCTCTCCGTACAGAATAGCACCTAAATGGCTTTATGATCTCAGAATTATTCCATAGTCCAGGGCAGTGAAGGATTTGATTGAAATCAGTGGGGCCTTTCCTCTCCATAGCTGACTCTTGCTTTAGCTTTGTGATTTTTGCTGTATGTAAATTCTTTACATGTTTTTCTACTGTGCTTTTCAGCCCAGTTGATGTTACAGTTACCGCGCAAGTCCGCTGTCTAGTACCTGCCTTTCCCAAACCTTGCCAAACCTAGGTGGGTCAAAGACCAGGTGTTCACCTTTTACCGAGTTGTGCGCTATCTTTACTGAATAAGGATAGCACATATTTTTCCTTGGAGGACCAGAGTGTAGGGTTCTCTGACTGGGGTTTGATGTATACGATATGGGGCCTCATTTATGAAAGGTGCGTACGCATAGATTTATGCGAATACTATGTGTACGATGATTTTTACGCAAAGTGTAAGATTTATCAAAATTATCATAAACTCATGAATGTATGTTATAACTGCATGCAAACAATTACCAAGTGGTAGAACAGGGAAACTGCAAATGTACAACAGCAGTTCTCACTCATTCATATGTCATTTAAATGTGATTAATCATAATTAATTGTAAGTAGAATTGTGTATTTGTTTAACCATTTAAAAAGCATGCAAAACTTATTTTTGTTTAAATTTAACGTCATATCACTCTTGTATTCAATTTAATATTAGGCCCCTCTTTACCCGATTGTATCATGCCATCTGTGTTCCTGCTTGATGGCTCAGCGTCCCCCATAAAGGAAATATTGTCACTGTCTCCTTTCTCTATAATGCCTAATAGCCAGTGTGATTGAAAAAACATCGCTATGTCACCGTTTAAGCTAGATGGCTGCCGTTCGCTCTGTTCTCCTACAGGTGCAGCAATGTCTTGCTTATATAGGATGCCAGCAGTAAAATGAAAGAAAGATACTTGTATAGCTCTCTTTTACATTTTAAATTTAAACTTTATGTGTGTCTATGTGGACTTCAGCTGGTGAGCGAATGTGTAAATTCTGGATGTATCGTTTACATGAGCCTTGTCATTAGCATTTCATTGTATGGATGAATATATTCATTGTTTACATGACAAATAATGGACTTTGACTTTGCCGGCAGTAAAATTGTTCGAGTGCGGGGTGCCATAAAACTTTTCTTGTTTTGTTTTAGTGCATGACAGTCAGATTTTCTAATGGCTGTGAGATAGCGGTAAATGCTGAAAATCGTGGGTCTTGTGTGTGTGAAACGTGTGATTTGACGTGTGTGTGTGAAATGATCGGCTCAAAAATACGAGGCAAATCGTGTCTCGTATTGGTGCAGAACAGGACGTATCACACCATATTACCTTTCAATACGGGACGATCCTGTTTTAAACAGAACAAGCAGCAACCCTAACTTGTGAACCATGCTGCAGATTTTTTTAAATTGTTATTGCAAGACATAAAATTGCATTTTGATTAGCTTCCAACTTCAAGACAAGTACTTCTATTTCCGACTGTATAGTTATGTGTTTTCCATTCTGTTTGCCATTTTTCAGATATTTTACCCCTTTTCATGTGTCCTTTCAAATGGAAGGTCTAAGCTATATATGATTCTTTGCTGGTGTTTCTGTACAAAAATAAGCAGACATGCATGAGCACTGACGGTATGAACATTTGGGATTTATCAGGCCTTAAGCATGCAGATGTGCGTACGACATGTCTACACAAGTCTGATAAATCTCAATTTTCTTGTGCGTACGAGCATTCTATATTCCATATGTACAACAGAATTTAGGACAGTTTTTTGCAATGTTAAGTGAAGGCCCTAGTGCTTGGGATGAGAGCGCTTTTCTATGTAGATAGGAAATTTCCTACGGCACTTTATGTGACGTTAAGCTGTCAAAGTCACCAAAAAAAATGGGAGCTATAGAAGTGTTATAATACAGTCAAATTGGACTTGTGTGAAATATTTTGATGCATGGAGTGCAGATTTGGTTGCGGTTTATATTTGTGGGTGATCTTAAGATTAGTGATGGAACAAATGAGGCTTTGAACCCCACAGTGGGTTGGAGTATCCTGAACTAACCAATCAGTGCTGGTGCTAATGAGGCTTCAAAATCCATGGTGGGTGGGAGTATCCTATGCTACCAATTAAAGCTGGCTCTAAACGAGGCTTCAAAACACTGGTGAGTGGGAGTATCCCAAACTACCAATCAATGTTGGCCCGTGCCAGCATTGATAGAAGTACCAGGTTGCCAATGTACCACGTGTTTTAAAGCCTCATTTGTCCCATCACTACTTAAGATGGCTCTGGTAAATGTTTTTGCTAATGAAGGCTCCACTCATCTTTCCCCAATCAGGTACTTGCTCTCATTTCCTTCATCTGCATAGAGACCATCATGTTGTGCCTGCCCTGTGGGGGGGTCTACTTCTTTGAATTTGTCAGCTGCAGTGCCTTCGTGGTCACTGGTGTCCTGCTTCTGGTCTTCGGCCTCAACCTCCACACCAAGGTGCCCCACATCAACTGGAACCTGACGGTGCGTGCTCCTACCTTGTTTTCATCTCGTTGTTTGTGACCTTTAACCCTGGTATGTATCTTACCCTCCGTCACTGACCCAGTCACCCACACAAGATGACCTCAATTTTTGTCTTTGCATTGAGGCTTTTGACTCCCCTTCCTATGTTCGCTGTCCGCATTTACCATTCCACCATAACCTTCCCATTTATCTCCGCTGTCCGCATTTACCGTTCCACCATAACCTTCCCGTTTATGTCCTTCACTTATTTTCACCCATCCCCCTGTAGTTTTCCCATCTGCGAGCTCTCTCCAAACCCTCCCTCGCTCTGATATCTAGTCGCAATTGTACCATTTTAATATCAGATATCACAAAGCTATCTCTGTCTTGGCTATATATTTTATTTATTTATTTTCCTTCCTTAGTTCAAAAAACAAGTTCCACTTCAGGCAAAAAATTTCCCAGGCTCGATTTCACAACACGTCCAAACTGCCGTGACGCTTTCATTTGCATGCATCCTTCTGGTGTCTCCTGAATGCGCAGTCATTCAAACTGACTGTTCAGAGTCAATAAAAAATGGAACCAGGGCCCAGTTATGTCTCTCTTTCACCACAGACATGTTTATTGTGGATTATAAAAAGTTTAAAATTGCCTTACGTAGGAATAAAGTATGTCTTGCCTGGTTTCTGTAATAATTTGTACAAAGATCAAGCGTAGAAAAATATATTTATTGCCAGGGTCGGGATTCATTTCAGCCTCAGTACAGTTGTTTTTAAGAGTATTGCTCTACAGTCCATAAAAACGGCAAACTCAGCACTCGGGAACAAGTTAAGAATTGCATTGAATTGTGGTTTCATGTCAGTGTAATATATATGAGTAATGGAAAGTTTTGGTTTTTTTTTTCCCTCACCCATTTAGATATGTGACCTTGGGTTCACAATTAGCAGTTACAGGACATGGCACATGGTATACTGTATATGTTTTACTTAAATTTTTGCAAGTATTCCATGTATTTTAGCATGTTTTTGTTGCTGAGCTGATGTTTTTGCAGTCTTTGTCTGGTTTGATCTGCATCTGAGTTCAACTGTCTGTGAGACTGCTGGAGGGAGGATTTCATGTAGGTTTTTCCTGGACGTTTTCATGTAGGTCTGTTCATTTCTGTGTTTACCAAGTTTCCTGGTGGTTGGAGATCTTTTTTAATATCCCTTATTTCGGGATCACGGTCCAAAATAAATCTGTTCTATACGTCTTTGTTTGTGTGATCTTATAGTGTGGAAACTCAGATTATGCTATTGAAGTCACCTGATACGTGTAGCCTGGAGTAGTGGCAAGTCAGGTAGCAGAATATGATAAACTGAATCATACAATAACAAGTCCTGCTGATAGCGTGCTGATATCGGAGGTGCTGGATCCGTGGTTGAATTAGCATTGGATTTCTGTTTATTCATGCAAACCATAATGTTGTAGATGATTAAACTGACCAAGGTCACTTGCTAAGTTAATGATGCATCTGACCCTACCCTTACACGTTTTAGTGAGGCCACCACTTTAGATGTTTTGCTAATTTAATTTTTTGCTCCACCTCTGCTCCGAAATGCTCTGGTGTATCTAGAAAGACTGGCCTGCTGAAAGCTGGGAGATTGTGTGTGCAAGGATCTGAAAACCGGGAATATAAATAGTCACAAAGGCTGTCTCTTAGAATACAAGAAACAGCCAAAAATAACTACTAAACTTGGATCCTTGCAGCTATATCTGTAGAGGATTGCCAAAGACTCTTTAAGACAGAAGAAAATAAGGAATAAAAGCCATGTAGGAATTTGATCCTCATAAATGCCTGATGGGTCTTAATGTGTACGGTCACCAGCAGGCACTGCCACAGACAGCCGTGCGCCATAGTGCATGGCCTGAGGCACTTAGTGAACTGAAACTGGCCGCCATTTTCACGTACTTTCATTTGGGCATCCTGTTTATTTAAGACTGATTCTGCTGCACGTTTGAGTAGTAGTGAGAATCAACTATTCTTCACGTTTTACCTGGAGAAGTAACCAAAGTGAATGCTTGCAATCTTACATTTACCCATTTCTTCTTTCATATCAACCAGTGGAGGGTGGGAGTATCCCAAACTATCAATCAATGCTGGTGCTAATGAGGCTTCAAAACCCATGGTGGGTGGGAGTATCCTAAGCTACCAATCAAAGCTGGCTCTAAACGTGGCTTCAAAACTCGTGGTGGGTGGGAGTTTCCCAGACTACCAATCAATGTTGGACAGTGCCAGCATTGATTGGTAGTTTGGCATACTCCCACCTGACACGGGTTTTGAAGCCTCATTTGTCCCATCACTAGTTGACAGCATCTGCTCCTGTACTATGAAGGTCTATGCAGAGTCCTGTGAGAGTATTACAACTGATTAACGTTATTAATTTGGTGCTGCTGCTTTAAATTCTGTGCTTTGACTTCATTTTTCCTGAACAAAACATCAGAAGAAAACTGAAGAAAATACCACATGGGCGTAAAGAAAAAAACAAAATCTTTACATTCCATTTTTTCCCAAAATGCTTGCATTTGGATTGTGACTGTATGATGTATTCATATAAAGAAAAGTCATACGTAAAATGTACTGCTTAAGGTTACTTTTTTTTTTTTTTTTTTGAGTGATTTGTGTTTGATGACAGAAGCAGAAAAACTTGATGGCATTGAAGGTATTGCTGGATTTTTTAAAGATCTGTTCTCAGCAGTTCCCAGAACAATGTAATCTCAGCTTCTTGCTGTCCTAAAATTAGATTGGGTTGGAGCCGTTTTTCAGAGATGCCACAGCGTCTGTAATCCACAGGGATGCATGCACGACAGTCGTCCCACTGAGGGACAAAGATGACACTGCAGAGGGCTGATATTTGGCCCGAGGCCCAGAGGACTGACCTGCTGGGACCATGTGTCATGAGGGAGAAGCAGAGTTGGTACGGAAAAATGAAGAGATTAAGGTCCTCAATAAGACATCCCACAGGTTTCTATCTGAGGCATCGCAGTATATCTAATGGGAGCTCTGGACCTTTAAATTACAGCTATGTGAACTAATTAACAAATCTAAGTAAATGAAGCTGGGGGTGAATGACCATCCACTACAATAACAGCATCCAACTCCTATTCATTACTGTCAATGGAACGGTTGGGGGGAAAAAAAAAAGGTGCGGTCAGACATGACGGCAGCATTGACTGGAGCCCGGTGTCACTATGTGACCGCAGGCCGGCATCACCAATTCACAGATCCCCTCTGGTGGTTCTGTCATGTGAGCCCGTCTCGGCCGTGCTGCATGTCATGGGGTCCGGTCACATGCCGGCTTATCGGCTTCTCAATGCCAGGCCCCTCAGCGAGAAGGATGGATCCACATTATGCCTACATTCTGTTCCCATGCACCTTCTTTCCTGTGCCGCTGTCCCCATTACAAAAGGGAGCATTTCTTTCCCTTGTATTGATCTTCCGCTATTCTGCTTGTGCCTTGTGCTGCTTTCTTGTTAATGTCTTTGCTGTCATTGCTTGTTTGTGATCATCTTTATGCCCTGGGGAGGACACCATGTCCCAGGTGTGTTCTGAAAAGCTGGTATTTGCTCAGGCCTTGTGGGTGGGCCTCCATTTGCTACATACTCTGAAAAATGAAGGGCCGAGGGTGGGCAGGACCAACAGCTCTCTGAACTGCACGTAAAGCTTGATTGTTTTTCCTCCTCTGGAGTTTTAAGTCCAGTTGTAATTAAATTTTAGTGACTGAGAATAAAGCAGGGCTTAGCCAGGCTGGGTTCTCACTGCTGCAGTAATTATCACTGGGGCCAGTGGGCACATTCCTTTGCCGACTCACCTCTGTCTGTTATGCTGAAGCGTTTCTCCTCTCTTCCCAGTAACATTGCCTGTTCCCCACACAGCTCCTTCACTACCCTGTCTGCTCTGCATGCCTCACTTCTCGTTCTCTTTATCCGCACATGGCTCCCTTGAGGCCCTCCTGCGGTGAATCTTCTCATTAGTTCTGTGCAACGAGCTTCAGAAAAGCCCTGAAGTCATTTGATGTAATTAAAGTGCGTTAGGAGTACTGCCTCATACCTAATGTATTCCTTGGTGATCTTCAGCGATTAAAGAGGCGCCGCATTTTCCTCCATGTGCATTCACAAGATGCTCGGCCACTCCCTGAGACATAGGTTAAACAGCTGGGGTCAAACGGTCATTTACCGATCCGCCTGTGTGTCCCCGCAGGACATGCTCAACACTACAGTCAGTACCTTCTTCTTCTTCCTGTCCTCCATTGTTCTGGTCGCGCTGAATCACAAGGTTGGAGCGGAGATTGCAGCAGGGGTGAGTATCTCCTCGTTGGTTCTCCACTCGACTGTGACTAAATCATTTAAAGATACATTTACTCTATACATCTTTCATTGTGTATAAAGACAGTTACTTAATATATATGATGCATTTTGAGGCCAAAACTATTTGGGCACTTGCCTGAGCAACATCTCATTCCAAAACCAAGAGTATAAATAAGAAGTTCCTCCCTTTGCTGCTATAATATCCTCTACTCTTTTGGGAAGGCTTTCCATTAGATGTTGAAACAATGTTGGTGGAATTTGCTGCCATTCAGCCATAGAAGCATTAGTGAGGTTGGGTATTGATGTTGAGTGATCAGGTCCCTTCGTGTTTGTGAGGCCTACCTCTTCACACTTTTCAAACTCTTGTTGCTTCTAGATGTTTCTACCTCACAGTCACTTCATTTCTAAGTGTTCTGTGTAGAAATGTGACAAACTGACCTGTTGGAAAGGTGGCATCCTACGATGGTGTCATGTTGAAAGTCACTCACCTCTTCAGTATGACCCACTCTGCCTCCAGTGTTTGTTGCTGGAGATTGCATGGTTGCATGCTTAATTACACACGTATGTTAGCAATGGCTGTTTGCTAGCCAGTTCCACACAGTAGCTGTGTCCATATACTTTCGGTTTCAGTCATATACTATATTTCCTGAAAACCTCTAGTAAACAATGCACCATTTTATGAATCTGGTGCCAGATATAAAACAGGCGGTCTTCTAAGAATATGCTGCCCCCTATTGTTTGGAAATGGCCTCTGCTGACCAACCATATTTACTGTGTTCACCTTGAATGGCGAGTTTTCACATTTCACTGGAGAGGTGCCTTCACTCCTGCAACGTTAACTTGGGCAGTTTGAAAAGTCTTGAACAGAACAAAAATAAAATTTGTGAGCAGAATATCTGGCCTGAGGACCCTAGTAGAACAAAGACCACTGTGCTCACACGGTAGGCTTGGAACTTTTGTATCGTCTGTTGCTAAAAAGCTAGTATTTGCCATCTCTGAAAGTGAAGTACAGCACCAGGCAGTAGGTCCTTGGCCCTGATGGGCTGTTTTCAACCCCCTTCCTATGCATTTCCAGGGTCTAAAATGACCACACCTAGCTCTTATTAACTTGGAGTATGTGTTCAGGGTGGTAGTTGCTGCAACTCTTTAATTTCCTCCATCTCAGTTCCTCACATTTGTGCTGAGATGTTCAAAATACACATGCTAGCAGCAGAAAGGCCCGTTTAAACATCTGGCACTGAAACTCTCAGACTGAGGCTTGTTACCCTAAGTGACCCATCTACTTTAATTAAGGGCGACAAATGGGATGGACTCTGTCTGGTAAAGGGCTTTCAGCAAGAATGAGGGTGACGTGATTTGTTCAGCTGAACATCAGTTTGCTTGTTCTGTCTGTTACAGATATTTGGCTTCCTGGCAACGGGTGTCTACGCCTTTAACACCATCCTGGCGCTGAGAAAGTTGCGGCGGGGGGCGCGGCCTAGTGCGGGGCAGACAGGCGAGTATACACGGGCCCGCACCACATCCCACGGGGAGATGGAGGCACGTCCAGAACTTCAGTGAGAATCTGCCTTGTGGAAACCCCAAAGTAAACGACCTTCAGCTAGTTCCCAAGACCCTCCACCCTTGGTGACCTCCACTTTGAAGGGACACCCACAACAGACAGGCCTTTCTGGCTCCCCACAGTCGACCATTGGGACTGAGACTTGACCTCCATTTTATGAATTCATCCTCCAGGAATGATGTTAACCTGTCCTCCTGTAGCTCAGATATGAGAGTTTGACCCTGTAGATGTAAAGTCATGATTTCCACATGGATGAAGGTACGTTTCTTTGTGACTGTGTAACATTGCGTCATTTGTGTAACTGACGTAAATACGTATAATTTGGTTACAGTATGACCTGATTATGTGGTAGCATTAAACATAGGTTTAAGGATCATTGTACATTAGTCAGTCCAATCCATAAGATATAAAATTCTTCTCCAGAAACGGTGGGTTTTATCTGGATCACTTTTTTTTTTTTGGAGAATCCCAGGCCTGATGTAGAGCCCACTTGCAGTTTATCAGTGCTGTTACCGGGCATATCATCTCATTCTCGATGACATTTCATATTTTGAAAAAGAACAAGCCACAGCTGACATAAAGTAGAGTGAAAGGAAAAGATGGGTAATGGAGGCCCTGTGACCCAGTACTGGATAATGTGCTGGAGGGATGGATGGATAGAAGAACCATGGATTTGGTTATTAGCATGACTATGTTAAAATATTATAGGAAGCTTGGCTGATGAAGACTCGTTTACATTATTAGCTTCATAGGTCCAGTTTATGAATGAGCATATTCAAATCCATTCGGAGACCTCTACAGCATGTCTACAGTGTAAGGGTACTGGTTAAACGGTGACAGAGGCTCTATACGACCCAGGATTCTCCCTATATAAGCGTAAAGTATTTGCAGTGTCCTAAAGGAAACGGAAATGCTTGTTTTTATAGCTAATATGGTTTCAATGAGATATTATCTCTTAAACCCAGATCCTTTTTAAGTAAAGCCTCCATAATACATTTAAAGAAGTTATAATGGTCTGTCATCTCAGCTTTTTAGTGTGTAATGTAGCTCCACCACATGATTAACGATGATCCCTATCTTGGATGCTGGTACATGGCAGGGATAAGCGTTATGGAATAGCGTGTCCTTAGCCTGTTACCAGGGTTTAAGGCACTTAGAAGGAAGGGGGATGTTGGTGATTGGTGGGTTTGACACTTCTTGCTTCTCTTTGTGGCTTTTCATATTGCTTGGGCTGACATGCCGTGAATGGAGGATGGTAGGAAAACGTGGCATGGATGATTTCTTTATTCATGGAAAGATCCAGCATTACAAATGGGGGAACAGGATGGTCCAGTCACGTCTGATCTCTCAGCGTAGGAGTCCGGTTTACGTGGAGGCCAGATTCTCCATAGCAGAAGGGGACAGTGTCGCAGTGCCTTATAATGATGTCACTGTTTTGAAGGGTTTACTGTGAAATTACACTTGTAGCCTTTAATTTGCATGGTTAGGAGATGGGGGAATGTATGCTTTGGAGGGCTGTATGTGTTTGATGGTGGGACTGAGGACTATTATGACTGTGGAAAGAAGCGACCGACCCGTTATCTGTTTCCAGATATTCCCGGTACATTACTTCTTGTATATGTATGCTTATTAAGTGTGTGTGATTTATAGAACCAGCAAAGCCGATGGGAGATTATAATGGCTCAACGCTCGACAAGCGGTTGCTCTATGTTTCTGGCTTTGTAGATGTGCTTGAGCGCCCTCTGATGTTTCCTGTGGGTTCACCACAGATTGGTGCCTTTGGTTATGGAACCACACACAGGAGAGCCAACCAGTCCTGTTTAAGGCTTTACTCTTAAACTTATTTATATAGTGTGCAGTATCTCTAAAAGCATGTGCAAATGATTTTGCTGGAAATGGTGTACAGTAAACCCTTTATGAACTGGAGTATGGGATTTTGTACAAGAGCTGTGTCTGTCATCATGTCCAGCATTCACATTGGGTGCAGTGTCCATTTCACTGTGAATGTTTGTCATGTTTATCTTTAAATGAGTCCATTTCTGTCTCTAAATGTACTGAACCTGATTTCATTCCATTATTGCAATCCTTTAAAAAAAAAAAAAGGAAATCTGATGCTGAATGGGACCAACTTGTCACCATTGCTTCTATGCTGACAAGGACAATAGTTTAGAAACTGTGTGCTTGTGTCTAGCTATGAGTTTCCCAAGGTGGTACACTCTAGTGGCATCTCTTTTGCTACTGAAGATTTTAAATGTAAATCTTTTTTTGTCCGTCCTGTTATGTGGCTTTTTTTTTTTTTGCCATGTATCGCACTCCTCAGTTACCCTGGAATCTTTCAGGCTGTATACATAGTTACCTGTACAGTCCCTGCTCAGCAATAGTACTTACTGTCATGTGTACCATAAGATGACTTGAGGTTAAGTATTCAACTGAAGGCATTAGCAGTGTAATTTAATTTTTTATATACGTTTTATTTATGGACTTTAAAAGCATGACAGTACCTTTTTACAGCAAGCTGAAGTGTGCAGCAACATTCCAGATACAGAAGGAATAGTTGCCTGGTGTCTCCCAGGCACAGAAAGAATAGTTTTGGTCTCTCTCCCCCTGACATTTGGTAGGGAAGCAAGTACATCTTTGCCCAAGAGGGGACCTTGCATTGGATGGCACAAAATTACTTGCATTTTGTCCATTAAAACTTGAAAATACAACTTTAATTTTAGTGACTTTCCTGTAAAATCATTCATTTTTCTATGCATTTCTAATTGTGAATATAGATAATTCCATGTAAATTTATCAATGCTAATAAGTGAATTTACAGTTGAATAAATTGTTCTGCCTCTGCTCTTGACCCATAATATTTATGTGGTGTTTAATGTTCTTTTAAAACTTGACAAGGGGATTAATGATTCAAATATGTTTGTGTTACTAGAACATTCATACCCTGCCGTCTGAAACATGATCGGTTCTCAGGATTGCGGGTGTTATTCATATTGACGGTATGCAAACTGCAGCTTTCCCACCGAACCACAAGGGGGCACTGCTGGCCAGTCTGCGTTCCATTGCCGTCCTCAAGGCACCATTAGACCAAAAGCAGTGGAGACATTTTTGCTGCAGTAGGGTAAACAGTCCTATTTCACGGAGCTCATTTCTTAAATAAACGTCTGAATTGTATATGACCTAAAACTGTTACCACATATAAGCATAATGAAATTCAAGGTAGTTATTTCAGAAAGACAGAGGTACATGACAGAATAAATTCTAGGATATTGTACCAGATAGCATGGCATGTGTCAGGGGTCGTTTCCTAATTGGGCATTAAAAGTGAAGGATTGGTGTAGTTCACTCACAGTATAAAGTGTGACAGAAGCCATTTCATGCAAAGTCTGTTATCTTTGAACTGAGACACAAGGTATTTCTCATTATACAAAATAATGATTATAGGGGACAAGAATATCTACATGCCTGTACAGAAAACTGAATACATTCAGAAATGTGAACAAAGGTCACATATTTGTAAAAATGCATGGCCAAGCATTCAGCTAAAACATTTCACCACACAAAGCGTGCGATGCAGTAAGATATAAAATCAGTGCCTGGTAATTTGCCATATGCACTCGGGCAATTTAAAATCTAGAGTAACATCAAATCAGATTTGGGAAGCATTTGGAAGATTTCAATATTTCCCAGCAATGGAGGTGTTACTAGCTTCGGTGTTTGGCTCAGACTGCAGATGAATTTCTGAACATTAGTGTTCTATGCATGCAAGTCAGCCATCTCTTCCCTCTCTTAGTTATGCGTAAAATGAATGTACTCTATGCAAACCATTATGACGGACTTACAAATACCACAAGGCTGGTCACAGATTAAGAAGTCACAAAGAGAGAAAATTAAACGCACATTAAAGATCCCAAGACATTGCATCTGTAAAACATTGCATTAAAAGAATTAAAAAAAAAAAAAAAAAAAAAAAAAAACAAAACCAAGGCTCAGGTACCAGTGGTGGAATCTGCTAACTCGGGCATCTTTCCAGCTTGAGTAGTCCATTCCTGACTCGGGACATGTAGATGCTTCTTGGCTTCTCTTTTCTCACCGGCTACTTCAGCAGTCAGTCCAAGGCTCAATCCGAATCAGAGTCAGAGTGGTCATCTGTGACACAAAAATGACAATGGTCTGCAGAACACGTGAGAGATTGGAGGAAGAGGATCCTGGCCTTATGCAAGGCCTCATGTTCTCTATACCTGCAACAGTATTTTTTTAGGGGGGTTGACAGAACCACAAAGACTTGCAGCTTCACTTAGCAAAGGAAGCTTTTCTGAATATGGAAAGATATTACATGACCTTACAAAAGCCATATTGAACTTCACAAAGCACATGGTATTATGTGCACTTTATGTGCAAATACCTCATTTTCTTCAGTTTGACTAATCTGACAGAATCTTACCATTTCAGAAACCATGAAGCTATAAATACTGTGTACATAAATTAATGCTTCACCAAATGTAAAGACAGCAAAGGCTCCTATTTCCATATATAGCTTTGCAAACAGTTGTGTTTGGCCTGAATTCACTCAGAAAGCTGCCATACAGACACACACAGTGGACTTTCTCAGTTCCGGCCCGACTGACATTAAGTCATATACTGAAATCATGTGACTACACTGTGACTACTTCACAAGGTTAATTTTTGACATATTAATGGTAAGGAAGTGGAGGTTACCAAGTAAAGCTGGTAGGAAACAAATGCTCAAAAATCAGGAGTATCTATTTGATAGAGCAGGTCCAAGCTGCTGATGTAATACTCAGTTACAGAGGGTAAGCTTTCTATTTTAATGTGATGCAAATAGGTTTCATTTTTGTTTTTACGGGTATGGCTTGGGCTCCTGACATATAGGTGTGTCATACATACTTTCCTGGTCTGATTTGGTGGTTCACTGCATTATGCTGCGACCTCACACCTCTGAAGTTGAAGGTCCAAATCCCAACCCTGCCCCATGTGCAGGTTCTCCCCATGTTACATGGCTTTCCTCTGACTACGCCAGTTTCCTCCCGCAATCCAAAAATATGCAGGTAGGCGTGATGGCAGCTCTAAATTGGCCATAACGTGTGACTGTACTGGGAAAGTGGTTCAGGAAAATGGGGATGAATTCCTAGATTTGCATGTTTAACAGCCAAAGAGAGTGGTTACCTGATTGGGGTTCCTCATTAGGTTCTCCACCTTGTTTAAGGAAGCCAGCCAGGTCATTGAAGATGAAATAGAAATCTAAGGCAAAGATTATGGTGGCTATGAAGCCAAACAGCTGTGGAGAGAGAAGCCTTTGATAGTCAGTATGATGTGAAAGGAACTCTAAAGTAATGAAAGATGAGAGAAGGCACTGGTTTGGAGGTGATGGGAACAATTGTGAACTGTACCTATAACATAATATTTATGGACAATGCTTGTGGTATGGAGTAATCTCATACAACTTCAAGGTGCTACCAGATTAAGTGTTGAGGAAGCATACCGAAGTTCACCTCATGAAGCAAGCAGATCATGCTAAATGAGGATGACACCTGCAGTCAACAAGTCATGCTTACCCCAGCTGCTTTGGAGGCCGCGTCTGTGTACCTGATGACTGACAATATGGAGATGATGAAGTAGATGATGGCAGCAGAGACACAGCGCAGAAAATCCTAAACAACAATAAAAATCTGTTTTTTTTTTTTATAGTAGTTATCATCAAAGCTAAGTATGTTCTGTTTGCTCGGGAGGGAGGAGCAGTGGTGGGCTAGATATAAACACAAACCATCAAAGGCCAGTGGAAGCCCTTGAATTTCTCATTGAGCCTGGTTGAGTAAGCATAATAAAAGAAGATCGCCATGAGGAACTCAATGAGGGGGGCTGATACGAAGACCGCTGCTGAGGATGCCACGAAGCACACAAAGGTGATGAAGGTGAGCACCTATGGAGAGGGGGAAGACAGTGAGATCCTATTCAGAGTATAGAACCTGGAGGACCATCTTAAGCAGAAACCAACAAATTAGCTTTTCTCTGCTCAGTTTATCTGTAGTTGTCTTTGTTTGAGATTTGATGTCACAATGGGGTGAATTTGCTCTTGGCATCTTGTTTTGGTCAGGTGTCACATGTCTGACTTCGCAATGCTGCCCAACCACTGCAGATTCTTTCCTCTCTGACGCTGTCTCACAGTGGGCAAACTTTGCACGAATGGCTCCTTCCAACAACTGCTTGGAGGTCGTTGCTTTCTTTTTTTGTAAAGCCTTGCAAAACCGGAAGACGGTGGGTCTGGAATAATGGAATGCACATTTGAACAACCTCCAGTTTGCATGCAGAAGTCTGCGTGCTTAAAAAATACCAAATTGCTTTATAATTAATGAAAGGCTTTGACTTGCCTAGATATTTTGTTGAATTTATCAGTAAGTGATGCCTTCAAATTCTGGAGGTGAGTGTTTTAATGGAGCCAATATTGCATTGTCTGTGCTTCAAAAACTTCAACAAAGCCATATGGTGAGGCTGTCTGGAACTCCCCATGACTTCACACAGACAACTTTTGTTTTCGCTTCAACCCTGGAGACAATGTGCTAAAACTGTTGGTTTCAGAAGATCCTGTAAAACATTTCTTGCTTCTTGTGTATTTACGTTCCTGCTGTGCGGACTCTCAGCTTCTCATTCAGGGCATGACTTGCATCTGACAAGTTTATTCATTGGAAGTACACCTTGGATTTTACATGTTTTCAGGTGCTTATTTTTTGTTTTTGACCTCCAATCGTTTTGTAATTAAATGCCCTCAACACAAGATATTGGAATAATTTTGTAAGAGTTTTAGACTTTACTGAATTTAAAACAAAATACACTGACTATAGTTACAGACTACCCATTAATTAGCTATGCAGGGAGGTTCATTTGAAAATCTCCAGACTTCACTGACAGCATCTCCAGAATTGAAATGGTACACAATTGATAGTCTGTGGAGAGGAAGAAAGTAAGCGTTTGCTGACAGCGCCCACCACCACCACTACTTTATTATACTTTTTGAAATGATTATGACGACTGTTGTTCGAATTTTGCTTGCTGTTGTATAATACTATTTGTTCTTTTTGTTAAAAAAAAAAACACCACCACTACTGTTAAAAGTAGTATGATTTAGAATAATTCCATCAACAATTACTGATACGAAGAGGATGCGTATGATTTCATCATAGATATATGTTCGCCTTAGATAACAGTATTTCAGTCATCTATGTGACAAGCAAAACCTTATCTAGTAAGAGCTTTAAAGATTTTAATTCATTTCACGTTTCAAAGAAAAAAGAAACATCCTGTACATAACTATGCGTTCACATATAGACTAGACGGAAGCTGTTCTCGCCCTATATACACTCCAAATATATATTTAATTAATGATTATTTCATGCACTTAAAATGTTCATTACATTGCATGCTACTTTAGCTCCTTTCTCCATTAAATTATCATAATCACATCTTCACCAGCTTCAATTATACTAATAATTGATGAAGAGCATCAATATCATTGCTGTTTTCATCATTGGCGTAATACTGTGATTGCAAACACAACTGATAGGCGACTACATATTTCCGCAAAGCTTTGAACGTTGCCAGACTACTTTTAACTCAGAAAACGCCCCGCTGGCAAAAAAATAAATCAGAAAAGCGTTATTCTTGAACCTATCTTAAGAACAACAGAAATGTGAATCCTTAAATCTTACATACAAAAAGTTGAAAAGTTACACATATGTGTATGCTTTATGTGGTTGTTAAAGTTCATAGTACTAGACTAACTGCAACAATGTCCCAGCCCATTCAACTCGAACTAAGATAATTTACTTTCTCAACCTGAAAAGCTTCTACTAACCGGCTGATAGCAGCTAATCACGAGGCTGAGATATGCAAAAGAAAGCGACGCACATGAAAATTCAACCTTGATATGATAACAGGAAAATATGCGGGAAAATAAAATTACCACTTCAGCAGCAAGAAGTTTCCCTTTTCGCGAAGAGAGGAAATCCTTAGTCAGGAGAAGACCGAGGACACCAAGCCGGTGCGTCTGGTTCGCATCAGGAGACTCAATGTCCCCCATCGCAGAGATAACTTTTTGCTTAAAACAAATAACAGCCTACAACAAAACTTTCAGACCTTGTAATTGTAAGCAGCAGTGAAGAGTAACTTTATTAAGTGAGAACGGTAGTGATTCTTTTTTAGAGTGGAAACGGAAATAATAACGTTGCGGAAACGGACCGTATCCAAAAAAGCGTGTTAACGTCGATCTGCACTATATGCAGAACCCGAGAGAGATAAACTATAAAAGGACACCGCTAATGTTTGAAGTATTTTACATAAAGGATGTAATAAGGAAATTTATTTTTTGCTGTTTAAGAAGCTTTAGTGTTGGAGATTGACTTTAGTTTTAGGAAATGTTGAGTTTAATGGTAGAATCAATTCCTGTGTACACGTACCATAAACTGGTTGAGATTACGTACTTCTTCGTGTAGCTTTACTAAAAAGCTATAGAAAAATGTCTGTATGGATTATGTACATACATACGTCACACACGTTAATGTATTTCATAAGTAATTTATTGGTAGTTACAAACGTGAATTTTATTTACAACGGAGAATAAAACCAAGTAGCTTACAACAGAGCTGCAATAATCATCCAACTCATGCTGCTTTCTCCCTGCCCAGCCTCCCCCCGAACGTAGCTGCAAGAAATAGAATAGCCTATAATATCGAGCCATACAATGTTTGTCATTCCTTTAATTTTCACATCACATTTCCAGCATAACCCTATAATGGAATTCATGCCCCATATACCCGTACTTTAATCATCATTCTTGTTGTCAGGTCATGGATTGGAAGCCAAGCAAGGTTCTTGCTTTGTTGCCTTCACTTTGCAGCATTTGACGATATTCTGGCCTTGTTGAAAGAGATCTTCTTTAAAAGAAAAACGCCATCGATGCTCCACAGACAAGTTGCCATCATCAAAAAAATCTGGTAGTGGAGGAAAATACTCAACCACGGAAATAGGAGTACAACATCCAGCAATCTCCTATCCCATGCAGCATGGAGTGGTACAATGATAGACGGTCGTAGTTGAGGGAATAAACTATCACGAGAACTGCAGTTCTAACTAACAGTTTGTTCATCCATCTTCCAGCCAATTATCCTTGCTAGGGTTGTCCTGGGACCAAGGTAGGTCTGTCCTTGGGTACAAGGCAGAAATACCCCCATGGAAAGGATGCCACTCCATCACAGGGCAGATACTGCCTTCTATTTTGTTACTTTAACATGGCTAAGTTGCAAATATTGATTGCTGCATGATGTAAAAAACACTTAGTAACCATTTGAGTACTATGATGAGCATATCCACAAGATAAATGAAATGAACTTACCCCTCCAATCAAAGTCCCTTTTGTTGAATATGTGGTTACAGCTACAAGACTGATAATGAAGATGAAGACAGCTGCCACAAGTGAGTTTGCAGCATCCTGATCAGTGAAATGCAAAAAGCAAATTTACAAATCTCAAGAAATTGCTGCAGCATTGGTACTTAATACATTGACTAATGTTAGAGCAAGAAATTTAAAAACTGATTGTTGCTCTTACTATTAGGGGCCAGAAGAACTGAGTGAACTTCTTGTTGACTTTTAACAAGTTGATTACAAGAAAAGCCGCTGTGATGAAGAACTCCATGCAAGTGGTGGCAATATATGGTCTCTCTTTGTTGATCACGAAACACAAAAATGCTGCAAAAATAGTAATCTGAAAGAAGATACTGGTGTTCATGTCGGAACATTTCAGAAAGTTCACTTCCCTTGCTCTTCTGTGTAGTGTTCAGTTGATCTGATGCTTTTAAGTATTCAATACCACTTCTCTGTTAAAGTATCACACTCAATACTGCTGTAGTTAAGGTGGTGTATCCACAGCTCAGGTATAAACAGCCTTTAGATAACATGAAACGTTTTCATTGTATCACAAACATAATGCAATGATTCAACACAACCTTAAAACATATTTGGGTGTGATCCTATACAATATGTCCTATAGGATGCCTCGAAAATGACGATTTCATTAAACTTCCTGCATTAATATCTAGATTAAACTGTTATTACAGGTGACATTTAAACAATCCTGAATCTGTGTGTGCGTACATATATGTGTATTTTTAAAGATAAATGTATGTAATGTTGCAAAAAAGGTCTTTCTATCTGTCACTCCCCTCTATTGCCTTTGAATGCTGAAATTTTCATCCCAAAGACAAGCAAGGTGTTAGCGAGGTGCAGAAAAATGAAAGCACACTAATTATTAGCACAGGGCCAGAATGTTCTCATTTGCATTACACAGTTGTATTTAGTTTGTCCCTGTTTTAGCAGAGGTATATACCTGTACATTAAATTTGGAAAATAAAGATGAATTCAGAAAATAACTTTAAGATCTGATCATGTTCCACATAGCTTATCATATTTACATTCTTTGATTATAGCAGTTTTCAGAAAATATTACACAAGAAATGAAATTTTATGTAATCTTGGCAATGCCTTGTCAGAGCGGATCGAATGGCTTGAGCAACTACCGTAATAAAGAAAATTAGCAGTACTTTCGTCTTACCATCTCTGAAATTTTCAGGTTACCTCTCAGAGTTTTAAGAAAAGCAATATCAACTTCCATAACAACTCATAACATGTTACTTTTTGACTGAAAATCGCAAGGACTCAGTTACTCGTACTTCCTCGTTTAACATATTTCCTTTCACAGGAAATGTTACAACTATAGAATATGTGGCGTAACAGAGATGAACTCATCTCTCCTTACCAATAAATGCGAAAAACTTCTTTATATGTGATTAAGTATTATAATTTCTTGTTTCATGAGGAACGAATGTAAATCAGATGGCCTGTCACTGTTTTATTTTTTGGTATATAAATTAAATACATATGCATTTTTTTTTCTTCAGCGTCGATGTTTTTGCTATCATTATATGCATTCTTGATTGCATTTCGTTTTGCGTATATTTTTTCTGCTTATTAAAAAGAGAGAACTTGGTTTTTACATAGCCTACAAAGAATTTTAATTGGACACACACTTTACGGTCAGTTATTTGGCCATTAAGCATTTAATATTAAAGGTGCGACGTTACAAATCAAAATGACAAGACCGTGCTATGGCTACAATGCTGCGAAGTAACATGCTAGACCACAGTGTTAACACTTTGGAACAAGACTATTTTACTTTACATTTAAATCATGTGCAGTAAGCACTGGATAAACCATTTATACACCGACAGAAACGGCCACAGACCGGAAGTGACGCTGTTGTTAACGAGGAAGCGGAAACTTGGTACGACGGAATTGGAAGGACCCACGTGACATAATCACGTGACATTAAAACGGTCTGTTGCGAAATCTTTTTGACAATTGGGTGATGACAAAGATGTTTCTGGCTTCCGTTGCTAGTCTCTGGGCGTCGTTTACTCGCACAGTAGTTGCAGAGGTCGGTTTTACTTGGCGTCTGACTAGACATCACAGACTTGTACATGCTGGGCATCCCGGGGTGCGCGTGCAGATGTCACGTTACAGCACGATACAGTGCCACACAAGTATGCTGCCGTTTCTTAATGATTGCTAGCTAAATACATGCTTAATAGAATATTGGCTAATTGATACTCTCCCATATTTTGCATGTTTCGCGATGTGGCGAGTTTATTTCGACGACTTCACTACACAAAAAAGAAATGTTTCGTCCCTTGACTGGCCGCTTGTAACTTGCCTTCCGCAGATGCTTACAATGTTGAGACACCTTGGCTGTTGCCCCACTTAGTCCTGAGTTGCTTTTCGCTTGTATATTTTGAGGAGGGGCCGACCCCACGACGATAGTCGCCCTCTCCGTCTGTGCTTTAGAAGTGTGTAGTAATAATCATGGTGTAAAGGTAACTCCTGTCAACCTGATTAGGGCTGAGCCGATGGTGATCTCACAATGTTGTCTTCTTCTCAAGGGAAACTGGTGCGAATCGGCGAGGAGAAGAAAACTGTGGTGAGCAGCCCACCACGCTGTTTCACATGTACATTCATTTATCCATTTTCCAGGGGGATTACATTATTCTCAGAGGCCGACTGGCAGAAAAGCGCCGTTTTTTTTGTCACCGTAATCTTTTACTTTCAGATTTGCATTGAAGGAAACATTGCTAGTGGAAAGACGACATGTCTGGAATATTTCAGCAAAACTAGTAACCTGGAGGTGAGTGGGCTAGGGTTAAATGGCTCCTTTCGTTATTTTATCTGCTTAGCGAGCAGATCAAAAGATCGTAAATTACATGAGCAGGCGTTAATCGTCGAAGACTATGAGACGTCTTTGTACGGCTGCTATAATGTGTATGTGTCACACTTGTTACTTTAAAATGGCTTAAAGAAATTTGTGTTTAGGTGCTCATGGAACCTGTTTCTAGATGGAGGAATGTAAAAGGACATAATCCATTGGTAAGTCGTCGATGGGTATATATGAAATGCATATCCTCGTTGTTGTGTGACGTATTGTTACAACATCTGATATTGTTCTACTTGCTGGGTAAAAAGCCGAGGAAGATTACCCAGCATTTATTGCCCATGCTGTCATTTTACTTATCTGGACTGTATATTTGGGTTCCATTATTTGTTGTATTTTTCTTTCTTGTTTGTATTGAGCTCATGTATTTCTGCTGCAGGCTTTGATGTACCAGGATCCAGGTAGATGGGGCATCACCTTGCAGACTTACATTCAGCTCACCACGCTGGACCAGCACCTCTCCCCAACAGTGTGTGATCTGAGTGTTGCTGAATTTACAGTGTTTATCTTTATATTGGACTTGTATCATTATTTTGCACATACTGTAAAATCTCTAAGTTATCGTTTATTTTTTTCCTGCAGTCTGCCCCATTAAGAATGATGGAGAGGTCCATCTTTAGTACCAAATACATTTTTGTGGAAAATCTATACAAGAGGTACTGCTCTAAATGTGATTATTGGTGACTCCCTTAGTCCTGATTTAACAGTTCAGCCGGCATGAGTGCCATGACGTGATGCTGTACATTCTCACCAGCCAATCCTCTCTCAGCATACAAATGTCTCCTTATAGAGTCCATGAGCTTCCTTATAAAGCAGAAAACATTCTGTTCACCGTTTTTGTGTTTGGGGTGCAGTGGAAAGATGCCAGAGGTGGACTTTGCGGTTCTAACTGAGTGGTTTGAGTGGATCACAACAAATATTTCTATTCCCGTGGATCTTATAGGTAAGCTCCACAGGGACATTTGTTCGCTGTTGCTTATTTCAATACTGAAAACGTAGGTTATGGCAGGTGTGCTTCCTGGTTACTTGATCCATAAATAATAAATTGCTTTGAAGAATATCTGTACTGAAGGCTTATAATTTAGTTGCTTTGCAAATTATTTTTGGAATAATTTGTTTTCCCTATTAACTAGGACCTCAAAGAAATGTGTGTGGGACACAATGCATAAATTTTAAAAAGCAAGTTCAAAAAAACTGAATTGCATTACACTCCTTTCTGTTTTTAGCCAAGTATTGCTGCTGCCAGAGTAAATTTATATATAAACATACGTGTTTTTTTTTTTTTTCTCCCCAGTTTACTTGCAGACCTCTCCACAAACTTGTTTAGAAAGGCTCAAACAGAGATGCAGAGCAGAAGAGAAAGTGATTCCTCTGGTAAGAGACAGACATTTTCCCCTTCTGTCTGTTATAAACACTTGTGTGATTATTGTATTCCCCCACACACTTTTAGGAGTATCTGGAAGCAATCCATCAGTTATACGAGGACTGGTTGATTAAGCAAACATTGTACCACGTCCCTGCCCCTGTTCTTGTAAGTGATCCTTTATTTTTGAACATTTGTTTATAAATGCCTCAATGTTATTGGAAGTCAACATTTTCCCAGTCTTTTGTTTTATGAAATCAGCAGCCAATGAGCTTTGCTCTGCCTCTGATTTTTTTTTATCTCATTGATTACACTAGTACAACTGTCTAATGGAAGTATCAGATTTGATGCACATTCACTGTTTTACAAGGTCATTCCTGCAGACCATGACCTTCAAAAGATGCTTCCTCAATATGAAGAACATCGGGAGAAGATTTTAATGGAAGGCAAATAATTCACAGCAGGAAAACTAAAATGGTATTCGCCAATCCCCGGTTAGCATACCTTCCCTTAAAGAGCATTTCTTTCTCTTTATAGTCTTATTTCTTAGCATCCTAACGATAACTCTGTTGCGTACATCCCGGCCATGCTGCTGAAAGCAAAGACGCAGACTGTCTATATTTGAACTTCCGCCATTTTTACCTCACCAATTGTTTTCATTCTGTAAATACTACTTGAAAAACTTTGAATTACCTCCCTGTTTTACAGTGGTTTGCTATTATAGGGACCTGCAGTCGAAATTGTCCCGTTAGGCAAGGCAAAACTTCTGCCTTAAAATATGGTGTGTACTGCTTTTTCAGCTTTTAGTATTACACAATTTCCTAAGGGACCCAAATGATGTGTATTTTACCCTTTTCCTTCTTCTAGTTCATTTCTTGTAAGAATGTTGTCAAAGTTATATATTTATGGTTTCTTATACTTTCAACATTACCAGCCTGATATTAAGTTGTTTTATGAACTGACCAGTTCCTTTTATTGACTGTATTCTTTTAAGAAAGAACTGTAAATTGTTTATCAACTATATAGCTAATAACAGTTAAATCATGCTATACATGACAGAAGGTGCTGGTGTAACATGCTTTGAAAATACATCTGATTGTAGCTTTGATACTAAACTAATGCTCCATAATGGTATTTTGGAGAAACAAAGGTATGAATATAGGATTTTAGACACAAGGGAGGGGATGGAATGAGGACACCCATAAACCTGGCAATCTGGGCCTGACTTTCAGACCTCTCAATGTAAAAATGATTTGTTTCACAGTGCATTACTGTGAATGTGCCATTAATTTCTTGTATATTAACAGCTGATCGTTCATTACCTTCTGCTTTCCTTGCTTAAAATATTTTGTGGTTTCTCCTCATTTTGGATACTTGCTGCTTTATTCAAGTTTCTGCCAGTTTAGCTGCCTTTTGCATAGTGAGTTGACATTTTATAGGAGGACTAAGATCTGACTGAAGAAGTAATGGGGTGCTGACAGCTGGCAACCAGTTTGTAAGCACATAATTGACTGTTGAATCAGCCTGCTGATTGGCCAAAGGTGAACAAACCCCACCCCCAGGAGTAACACGGTCAATTCAGGTCTGCTGCTATACGCACACTCTGGAGCAGGACCTTGTACAAACCTTTATATATTTTATTAGAGATGGCACAAATGAGGCTGAAACCTGAGGTGGGCGGGAGTATCCTGAATTAACCAATCAATGTTGATGCCTCATTTGTCCCATCACAACATATTATGTTACTAATTCTTAATGGTAATTTTAAATGTGTATTCCACAGCACATTAACACTATCGCAATATAACTTTTTAATTTAAAAATTCCTTCACCTGAGAAACAATAAAAGCATTCTTTGAAAAAAAGTATGACATTTGAGAAATAATATTTTCTTTCTGTACATCATTCCAAAAACAAGGTAAGGCTTTCTCCCCTTTCATGCCAAATTTTTGGATGAATTCGGTATAACGTTTTAACATGTCACTGAAAGGGTAATCGTAGATAAAGTTACTTGACTTCTAAACCAACGGGTGGTGAAATGCCATTCACATGATCAGCAGGCTGTTAGTTTGTGTTCCATTATCTATAAATTGCTCAAGTTATTTGGCTGATGAGTAGTCTCACCTGGTATTCCAGCTATGTAACTCAGTAATAAAAGCAATATTGAATTCTATCTGCTACGTGCTTCTTCAACAGTGTTCACCACTGAGGTTGTTATCCTTGGGTTTTCGAGAAGGCACTGCATGGCCTGTCATTCTCCACCAGCACGTATGTCTGGAGCAGCTCGTCCTCAGACCGGGAGCTCGAGGGCACACTGGCCTGGTGACACTGGGGGCAGGAGAGGACCAGGTCCCCAGTGGGCTCTGCCCTGCAGTCTAGCATAGGGGACTGTGTCCCCAGGGGGCTGGGATTTGGTGGGATGTAAAAGGATTGAGGGGGTTCTTTAATGCTGTCACGTCCTGAGCCGCTATGGGCAAGTTTGTCTGGTTTAGCACAGCCTGTGCAGTCAGGAAAACTGCAGATGGGCAAGAGCGAGGGGTTACACAGTATGGCCTGGGTTCGGACCCTAGTGGGCCCAAGGGACAAGACTTTACCTCGGTCATGGCAGCACTTATCGGGATGAGAGGTCTCTTCTATGGGGTATTTAAGGTCCTCATCAGCACAATGCTCTTTCACTTTTAAATTTTCCAACTTCTCAGTGAGCTCTGCCACCATCCAGTCGTCAGGGTTGCCCTGTTTCTCGTTTGACCTGGTCTGCTGGAGATGGGAATCTGTCAGCTGTGTTTCTGGGACCCTAGCAGCCGCATCTTGCATGCAGGCCTTGGGGGGTGGTTTTGCCATTGCTTCATCAAACTGTAGCAGGGGTTGGGGTGTGCTATCGGTGGAACAGTGCAGCTCTGCGATGCCGCTCATCGAATGGGGACCGCTCATGCCATCGACGGTGAGGAAGGCCTGATTGCCCCCGTCGAGTGGCCTCATTTCTACTGCCTGTCTGTGCTGATCTGCAAGAAGCATCTGAGGTTTGCTGAAAATAGGCTGCTGACGTATGGTGAGATCAGGGTAATTTTCTCGCATCTCCCAGATGGAGCAGTCTTCACTGATGAAACGTCCCAGTGTTGGGGTTTCCAGGTTGTTTGAGCTTGCTGTTTCAGGCACAAGCTGGCACCCTTTTGTCAGAGGGGTTCCTGGGGCTACAAGAGACTTCGCTTGATCCAAAACCTGCTCATCCACCTTGAGTGACACATTCTCTTCCCCGGACGTGGCCGCTGTACACATGGTCACATTCCCCTGGTTGTGAGGAGCTGAAGATCTCCCCTTGAGGACTTCGACACATTCAGAGTGTGTCCTTTGACCCATGATCTCCAAGAGATACTTGCACTCCTGCCTGGCTAGGAATACTTCAAAGCCTACCCTCATGGCTTTTATGGGGTCTGCGTCCTTACTCAGCCTGTACTCCGTGTCAGTCTCCTGATGGTATCCGATACTTTCGAGTATATTATTGGCAACGTGATCTGGCAGTGCTGTCTGTACGTAGTACACGAAAGGACCTGTAAATGTCTGGTGGCAAGAAACAGAACTGTTATAATTCATCTAACAGGGCAAGAGACCAATACTGAGGGGCTCTTTAAGAAATAATCTGAAGGTTAAACCATATTTTTTTAAGGCAATAAATTTTCACACAAAATCTACAATGTTAATGTACACTGAATTAAGAAACCTAGTTACAGTCACATTTTCAGGGATACGGAGATGTTCACGTTCAGGAAATGGAATGTCGCTTTTGCATATTTTTCTGCACTATTTCTTTTTTAAAAGACTGGCCTCGATTACAGTAACAGTAAAAATGGCATATATGTCATATGCACTATACATAAAGTACACATTTACGGCCGGCGAAAGAGAGGCAAATCAGAGGTTTACAAGTATGAACTTGACACATTTCATCGAGTTCAAACCATGGTCAACATAAATTTGTCGTTACACGACATGACACGCCGAAAATAATAATGAGCATGACAGGTGCAAAGAAATAGATTTTTCCGAAGACATATAGCAGATCTGTTTGTTTTTTTTTTTGTTGTTTTTACCTTAAGCGTCTTGATTTCTTTCTTCCAGGGAAACAGGAAGGCGTTGACACAGTACGTTTCCAGCAGCTCTGCGGCTTTGGCCAGACCGCCCAGGACCAGCCGGCAGTCCTTGTTGTTCTGTTTAAGGCATTCATACACGACCCAGTAGAAGTCGAACGCGGTGAACCTCTCCTCGGCGGCGCTCTCGGACAGGAGGCGCTTCGCCTTGTCCGTTACCGGACTCTCGTTACACAGTTTCGCGCTGCCGTGCGGCCAGAGCGCCTCATAGTAAGTCACGTATTCGCAGAACACGTCTCTGTGCGCGTTTGACATTTCTTCGCCGATGTTTGTCATCGTCGCCTTCTGGGCGTTCGGGGGTCTCGCCACGCGTGGATCGCTCGTCCGGCGGTGTCAGGAACAAGGAAGCGACACGATGGGCTCGTCGTCGCACGGATGGAAGTCCGCCCGGCGCCGCTTATTGATCTGGGCTGCCGATTATGTTTTGAAGATGGATTCGGGATTGAACTGCGGCTCGCTTTCGGTGAGCGAAGCGATCGTGACGCTGGATGAACTTGACATGTCAGTGCACAGGTGCGCCGGAGGAGAAAGTGAAAGAACATCCACCTCCTACCACAGAGGAAGTCGTCAAGCTATAGCTGCCGTCTGAGTTGCAAATTAAACAACGTAAAGCTACAGTGGAAGCGGAGCATGTCCTTAATCCGTGACATTGATAAACACGTAACTATAACTTACACTGTCTAAACACTACATCGATTTTTATACCTAATAACTTCATGAAACCATTTAATATGACTGAAAGTACAAGTTTTACGAAGCTAACCTTGCAATATTACAAGCTGGCTAGCACCATAGTGGTCTGGTCTTTTAAATACCCTAACAGAGCATGCAGCTTTACTGACCTCTACTGTCAGTCATGTGTAATTACAACGAAAACTGAAACCAAACTGAAGTACAGCGGAATTCGCCCATTCCTCTGTTTAGCACTAGATGGCGCTAGGATAAAGAAAATCTGTCTGCAAGATAAAATTGATGGTTACCATTGATTGTATTGACGTTTTGTTGTTTGAAAGTGTAAATATTTTTCTTTTCACAATGGTGGCATGTATCCATAGTTAAAATAAAAAGGAAAAAGCTCCGCTCGAGGTAAGTAAGTCGTGGTACCATGATTCGTGTAATCCAGTGACATTTTGTTTGAACAGAGTCACGTACTATGTTGGATAAAGTTAGTGCAATATAAACAACCGCAGAACATTAACAGCACATTTTGCTGCATCGTAAAATATATTATAAAATGTGAAATATATGGATTGTACTGGTATATCTGTTGTAAATTTTAAACATGCAGTCTGTAGATTGCAGTTTTATCACATGCCGCTTCAGACTCGCAAAGCCAAAACGTCACCCAAGGCCACACTTTGCAATCAATGCTGTTATTGTTATTTTAAAGACAGTGGCGGCGTATTTCTTATCATCTTAGCTTATTATCACCCTTTTCATATTAAACCGTTAACTGGAGAGCTATTCTGTTTTCATGATTTAATCTGTTTTGTATAAGTGATTAAACTAAAATAAAGGGAACTGCACTCCAGCAGTAGTGGCATGCGTGTCCTTCGTTTGTAGACATGTCAGTTTTTTCATTTTTCAAGCATCATACTTTTTAACCTGGGTCATATACCCAGTGGAAGAAAGTGTTTTTCAGGGCCACCGAGTTAGAACCTTATCAGTTGCAGATGCATGTGACTGAGCCATGATGTTAACTGCTTCTACATTGAAACTATGTCAAGGCCAATAATTCATTGCACACGTGAAGTTTGATCTGGCCACTTGGGGTACCAATCTCTTGTATACACTGACAATCAACCAGGTGTATTGATAGCATGTGTACGCTGACTGAACCAGTCTTATTGTTGTGCAAAATAGCAACCTTTTCCCATTCTGAATCATTGCTTCAGTTGTGGTAATCAATATGTGGTATTCAGCGCTATTAATGTAGACAGCTCTGGGTAAACAACTGTATATTTTGTTTCCCCAGTAGTAGGATAACCTTTCTTTTTGGTCCCTGATGAATTATTTGGTTGGAGACAAAGATGAAGATCTCTCTGATATATTGTTAAAGGCTTTTTTTGTCCACTGCAGTGATGGATGACACTAGTTTTTTGCTAAGCGGTTATTTTCGGGTACAACTACAGAATAAGATTAAAGCTCAGAGAGAAAATAAATTAAAACAAAGCCTGTTTTAAAGATGAGACTGCTTCGCCTTGCAGTGTTTGAGTGGCTGGATTGTATGAAGGTCCCATCTGAGTGATGATGCTCTTTGAGTGCCAGTGTTGCTCATTCTGGCCCCCAGCTGCTCCTTGTAAAGTGGCTGGTGTCTTTGCACCAAAGATGACATTATGTTTTGGGGTTCAGCTACTGAGGATTAATAATCGGCGATAATATTTGTCAGGAGGGCGAGTGCAATGGGTTGTGGTGGGTGGAGGGTGCCTCAGATATTATGGAGTTAGATTTATCATCAGTAGGACTTAGGTTAAAGTCACAGGCGCCAATTATGCAGTTAAAAATGGATATAGCTGAACATACTGTACGATACTGTAAGTTGCTTTAGAGAACATAATCTTGTGGGTATCTACTAAAACAAACACACAAAAGGAGTGATATCTCTGTGGTTAAACACAACCTTACAGTTACAAAGCCCTGATCTGTTGCAGTTAGGCTTATCTTTGCAAATGTGAAAGGGCACAGTATCTGTATGTGGTTTGTAACAGAAAGTAAGCATAAATTTTCTGGCCATACCCAGTTAAATAGACCTACAGAGAAGAAGAATCATACATGACAATGCAAAAGGTGTATTATGCTACATTTCTTACTGTATTTTATGTTATGACAGCATAATCTCTCAGTTACTAGCTTGTGTACAGAGATAGGTTTCCCTAGTAGACATGCGACCACAATGTCACGTTGACAACGACGAACACTTCCACGGACCACCATGGGTACACCCCAGGCTACAGTTAGCACTTCCTCTGAACAAGATGACCATGGCCATGCACCATACGAAGTTCCGCCCACTAATCACCATGGCAACTGTTGCTCCTTCCGATTCCAGGCTCACGCCGTCCCCATGAGCAGGTTTTATTGGTTCAGCCAAGCTGTGGCAGTGAGCTGGAAGAGTTCCAGGAATTATTGAATTTAGGATGCAACAGGCAGGGCTCTATATTACAATCATCAATTAAGACCTAATTTCCTGAAAGCAGTGGCAATTAGGTCCACTAATGGAAAGCCAAGCTCTGGGCAAAGAGGGTAATTGGGAAAAGTGCTGCAGCACAGACCATCTGTTCTGTCTGATTTACATTATTCCATGGCTCTGGTGACCAGGGAGGGTGTGTGTCAGTACTGGCATCCTCAATAAATGTATTACACATGGCTGTGTTCTCCTGACAGATTAGGAATGAAAAAAAATCCATACAAGATAAGCAAGATTTTCAAGTATGAATTTTTTTTTAAAAATAAATTTAATAGATCTTCGTTACTACCCACATACTTAGTGGTTAGTTTATTAGGTGCTCCTACTTGTTAACACACACAACCTGCTCCTTCAAAAACTGAATCATAACTGTAGCTGAATACGTACAGCACATAGACATGGATTGGTTTCTGTTTGGCTGTTAGAACAGCTTAGACCTAATCTACTCAGTTTTGAATTTGGTGTACTTGTTCCTTCCAGATGTGGTGGCTCCAGCATCTTAGAAACAGCCACCTTCCTGGGATTTTCACATATTCAAGTGTCTGGAGCATCGGTTTCCAACCTTGGGGTTGCCAGATATGCAAATGGAGTTGTGAGAGAATGGTGAAAAATAGATTTTAGGTGTAAACAATATAGTTATACATACAATTTTACCAGTAATGTGCATACTATATAGTCCTTGAATTATTATGAAATGAGTATACCTTAATCTGACAAGCGTGGCAGCATTTTCTGACAAGGGTGTGGGGTTTATGCTACTCATTTTGCACCCCATTTGCATATCAGGAGACTCCATGTGGGGTCGCGACCCCAAGGTTGGGAACTGATAGTCTAGAGTTTACAGAGAATGGTGCAATAAAAAAAATGTAATCAGTGGTAATTTGGTGGGTGAAAAATACTTTTTTTTTTAACGAGAGACGATAGAGAGAATGGCAGTTAAAGCTATCAGGAAGGTCACAATTTCAAAAACAAATCAGTACAACAGTAGTGTGCAGAAAGGACTCTCTGAATGCACAACTCATCTACTGTTAATGCAGTCCTGTAGGCAAAAGTAGGTCCTACCTGTGACTAGCCAGGTGTACCTAATAATGTGGCCACCAACTGTAAGTCTCATTTATATACCTGAAGAAGTGGGAACAGAAAACAATTTGATTTATGTTTCAGAGAATAAGAAATGGAGGGAGGACTCTAACACAAGACATGACTCGTTATTACAGCATTTTGAGTTGAAGCGCATGCAGAGTCTCTCTTGTATGTGAGAGTCCCTTGACTTCACTATTAATTAGGTAGTGCGCCCATGGTGCCACTGGCACCTGATACAAAGTCAGTCATGTGCGGTGTCTTGACAAAACGTTTAACTAACTACAGTATCCAAATTAAAGACCAAGGTAGTCTATCGCCTGTTTTTGATCCATTTTTCAGATATCCACATGGATTCTTACTGTAGATGACTCCAGGTAGTGTCTCTGCCAAGTTCAAAGCTTTCTTCACTCAAAATTCTGGAGAGACACTATAGTGTCAGTTGGAAAGCTCACACTTCTATAACCACTACCAGAGATGGCTGTCTCAATGTTTTCTCTCCTCAACAGCATGATAGAGAACATGTTGAAATCTGTTTGTTTTGGAGAAATCTTACATGTAAACTTCACAATCATGTGTCTACTGTCTTGTGATTATTACCTCGGGTCACTTTTTAAAAACAATTGATGTATCTTGGGTTCTTACCATACTTATCTTGGCATTATTATGTTAACTATTTGTACGTTAGGTTATTTCAAAACCTAACTGTAACATACAATACCCAAAACCTTGTCGTTAATGGTGTTTGTGAAATATCGTGTAATTAATCTATATGTTGGACTGTAATTAAAACATCATGAGAAACAATTACATTTAAGGAAGGTACAGGGTGTGATTAAGGTTGCATATATAATAAATACAAATAACATCAACTCTTAGTTTGGTACAAGAGGATTCCTTGCCCTGAATGTGAGTGTTGTTATCTACCTAGTCTAAATAAGCGACAGCTGTTAATAAAAATGGAATTAAATTACAAAACTATATTATCACCACCATGGTCATAAATGTCGCTTTAAGGATCTTTAAAAGGCGTATGGTGATTGGTCATTTTCTGGCTAAAGATGGAATGGCTCGGTGAATGGGGAGGTACTGAGAATGGTGGCATCTCTCTGCAGTGATTTTCGCTCATTTTTCATGAAGGAAAGCCTCTTTTCTCAGAAGGGTATAGAGAGCCTCCTGGCTTACTTCCATAATCGCTATGTCATTAGGGTGATCCTGATACTTTGCTCAGAAGTTTTAACAGTCGATATTTTATAGGCATCATTTTTTGACAAGTTCATGTTTGTCGATAGAAACCTCCATTTCATAAGTTAATTTTCAATACAAACCCTGGACACATAATGAAGAAAAATGAGAGACTTTAAATGAATATTTCGGAGGCATATGGGAAATCTAGCATGCTGGGAAAAAACAAAAGTGAAGACTGTGCAAAACAATATAATAAATAATAAAAATGAATAACACCATGGATATGAAACCTAATCTAACTTGGTGTTGCTGGGGCTATTTCTTTCAAAGTTTATGGTGTTAATTTCTCGATGGGCAGTTGTCTGACATGTTCTTATGCACATTAGCGTGTGTCACATGCAAAATGGTAGTCTTTATTAACAAAGCATTGCTATTAACTTGCATATTACCTGTGGTGCTTTGGTGAAGCCAAGCTAATGCAATCGGTAAAACACATCAATCTAACATCTCACAGTTGTCGTTGACATTAAGTGTTGTGATCAACAAGGTGTTTGCACAATTGCTGGCTTTCTAGACAGCAAGAGCAATGGCCTCCATTAAAACACTCAGTGGAGGCACTAACATCTTTGCACATTAAGAACATGAAAGCACAACCATAGTAGAATGGGTCAAAAGAAAGCAAATCCTATTTTTTTTTTAAGAAGATCTCTCTCTAAGCAAGAGTCATTCCTGGCTATGCTTCCTCTTTACGTTCAATTAAACTGTATCTGTCCTCCTCGTACTACCCCTAATTAATTCATCTAACCAGGAATGAAACTAGAAAATATGAAATTAGTGTGCTGAATAGACTGAAAAGTTTCACTGTCTGACTATTACACATTTACACTGGGCAAGTTACAAACACATCTTGACAGAAAGACATTTTTGTACTAGTTGTATAACTTTCACTGGTATTTTTGGGTCGTGATATCGAGGTTGCATGTCCTACTTTTTTCTTAATTCACCGAACTACTGCTGTTTACGAAGCCCACTAAACCGAACAATTCTGAGTTAGAGAAGCAGTTACAGCCATCTGTTTCTCTGTGGCGTCGTGATGTGAATCTCATTAAAGCAACATGAAGACAGAAGATAGACGCTAGAAAATGAGACCAAGATCACATTAGAAGGCTTCAGTTCCTTCTTAGCCCTGTGTTTGCCATGGCAGTGTCCCTTGTGGCAGTTTGGGTTGGAGAATTCCAGGAATAGGTTCATACATGTATTTTTGTGTGCATTTTTGGGAGGCGGAGGAGAGGAAATCTCCAGGAAGGCTTAGTTTCAAGCTAGTATAGTTGTTCAGTTCTGTTTGGTTTATTTTTTTTTAGATTGCTGAGATTACTAAAGTGAAAAGCAAATGAAGAAAAACTGTCATATATGCAGGAGGTATTGTGCTTGCCCGTGTCACGGTGAAGCCTGCAGGACTCCATGAGGCATGGGTTGCCGGGAAGTGCTGTCCACAGATGTGTGTTTAGGCAGATCCATGGGGATTAGTGGGATGGGTTGGTTATGTCCCTCACCCACCACGGCTTCGTAAGGGGGCGCGGCCTCTGCTGGTAGGGCTGACGTGGCCACGGAGGCGACCGGTTGCTGTGCCGCCTGCAGTGGTCCAGTTGGGCACGGGAAGGCCCTGTTGCTTGTCACCCATGAGGCTGCGTTTGGGAACTCCTCCACCTCCATGCCAGCCTGTGTCTCCTGCGGGTCCCTCCACCGGTATGGGTCCGTGAGTGAGTACGGAGGCGGGTCGTCGGTGGGAATGTAGACCTGTGTAGCACCCGGCCCCATGCATTCTTCGTAGCTGAAATAAGAGGAAGTATGAGGGAACACGAGCCAAGCGCAGAATGTGTTGTGAATCTCCACCAGCCATACTGCATTAGGGCATTGTCACAGTAAAGCTACATTCACATTACCAGACAGAAGTGAATGAAATCCGATTTTTTTCCCTTAATGTGACACAGATCTGATTTTATCAGGGCTGTGTGAACACAGAAATCCAATATTTTCAAATCAGATTTGAGTCACTTTCATGTGTGGTCCTAGATCCGATTTGTGGCCATGCGACATGAATGCGAATGGTCAGATCGGAATTTGTGTGGTTATTTTGCCTATACGCATGCGCGGCAAAACAACAATAGGGGATAGCAGTCAGTGGAAGGGTGGAGAAGTTGGCAATTTATTGGTTATTTGGGGAAATGAATCAGTTCAAGCCAACCTGGAAGGAACCTACCAAAATTGAGTAGTGTTTGAAACAATTGCCAAACAATTAGTAAAGCGTGGCCATAAATTAAAGTAATTGTGATGTTTTTTGTTATTGGTAAAACAGATGACATGTGACCTTGTGACCTGTTTGTCCTAAAGGGCATGTGGTGTGTCCAAATGCCACTAGGTGTGAGTGATGGCCTCCTCTACTGATCATGAGTCAATGCCACCTTGCTAAGGGTACCTGCCAGGGATGACTAGGCAGCCTGGATGGCCGGCAGATCCGCACATCTGAGGTATGTCCAACCAAGTTAAAATGGCTCTGGGTCTTGTGTCTGTGTGTGGGGGGGATGTGGCCGCGTACCTGAATTTCTGGAGGTTTGGCAATATCACCGTGTCGGGCAGAGGCAAAGAGCATCCCAGAATGTCTCTGTTGCTTCTGTCACCTCTGGGCCGAGTGGTGAGAGGTTTAATGAGGAGAGAGGGCTGTAGCAAGTCGGTTATAATTAGATTTTCATTAACTGTGTGTTTTTAACCTTCACAGCTAAGGACTGCATTGTACACTTTAAAATGATCTTGCTATTTACCACGGCATCCACTACACGAGATAATGGTTTTATGGCCTGTCTGCAATCACTTAATGAAGTACACTTCTTGGTTTGCAGAATACATCTTCCTCTTGGCCATCTCATGTTTTAATTTCAAGGTAATATTTTTTGCCACTGAATAGTTTTAGCAAAATGATTGTGGAGAAATAGTACACCTGCAGCACTTTCCAGTGGTGTTCTGCTCGTTTTCCTGAGTCATAAATGAGAAAACCTGATGTGCTGGGGGTGGGGGACTGTAACCTTTGGGCATCAAATTGCTTAACTGTCGATTAGGGAACTGTTCTACTGTGTTCCCACTGCATAGCACCCTGCTGCCACAGCATCAAATCTGCTTCTGCTTGAGGGTCAGTCTTGGCACCATCTGCTTTTCAGGTTTAATTGGCACCGCTTGCTGTGGAAGATTTGGTCTCCACATTGTCGGCCTCCGCTACAGCATCGTTAAAAAAAAATCAGAGTTCTCCAGCTTCAACATTAATGGGCGAGCTATTGATACCTGGTGTGTCAGAGTGGAGCATACACATCTGTGATGTGCCACTGCCAGTTGACCTTACATGGGGGCAGTACTTTATAAAGACATCTCCTTTTAGTGACAGGGAGACTTTCCTATAGTGCTGTGACCAGCCTCTCTTTCACAGGACCATTTCTACATGATTTGCATACAGGAACTATAAGCTTTTCCTTACAGGAAGATGCCCCTTGTGGACATTCAAAGAAGTGTTCTGGAAGGGAAAGGTTAACATTATGCAGGGTCCTTGCACTTCCTTTCCCCTCAGAATATACAGAGCAGCAACGATCTGAATACTTCTGCTACTAGCAGTTGAGCCCTTATTTGAAGAGGTAAATGGCTGTCACACAAAAAGCCCCATTTCTTAATTACAGCAGTGTGGCACAGCACAGGGGATCCTGCAGAGCCGGCAGCCAGCCGTAACCAAGGACGATGTTTATAAGGATGTGCTCGAAGCTTCACGGTTGTCTTATTCTGATCCTTTTTCATGGAAGCAATGCGAAGTAGCATTTTAAGTTGTATTATTAGATTACTGAATAATCAAACTGCTGTTGAATAAATATATTATTACATTATAGCATTATTGAAATATTTTATGCAAGGCAGCCGGTGACATAATGATAAAAAGGTCAGAGAAGACAAAGGTTCAAGAATCAGCAAGGGAACTATTTAAAATCCTTAGATAATTAATCTGAAGTGATATATATGCTATATATGTACCTATAATGTTATATTTTCAACTGTAACAGTTCTTATATTAATCATTAACTTAATGACGGCAATAACACCTTGCATTTGTGGTTGTTTCATATTTTCCCCTTTTAACTTCATCTGAGCATTGAGCTGAACACTGCTACACCGTGGATTAAAACTGACAACGTCCTGTCTATAACACCACAGTATCCCACACATAAAGTTATAGAAGCAAATTCTCCACCGCTGAGCCCGTTATGCAGTGTCCATGTGAGGCGCTCTCCGCACGCTGTTTACGTCTGTGCCGCTGTTTGCATTTCGCACCACAGGAAGATCATTTTAGGCTTTCTAATTATAGATGTGGTACCGTGCACATGCCTGCGAGTGAATCTGCAGTTTCAGCTCTGACACCTTTTAATGTAGCCACCTGTGTCACTCAGGAGAACGTCGTCAGCGCTAATTTAAATGAATAATATGCGACGGCAGCGTCGTCCTGTTTACCTCGAGCGGTTTATGTCCCTGATGATGGTTCATAAATAAAAAATGATTACTGTGCTGAAAAGCTGGAGGAAATAAAAAACGGTAGCGGTTTTGCAGGAGGACGGCAGGGGGCCGTACACCTGCGGTGCCCCTCTTAGTGTGCGTTACGTGTTGTAGTTCCCATTTGCTAACATCACCTTCAGCGCGATGAGAAAAGTGTGAAAGGTGAAAAGTAGGACCGCCATATTTTTCAAGCACATCTTTTTTCGTGTACGTGATCTGGAACAAACTGGAGTGGACGCAAAGCAGCGACTGAAGCCGACGGTTTGCATACATTTTTAGTCAACTCTGTGTGCTGCAGAAGACGACAAGTCTATTTACCGTGGCTGTCTTTCGTATATCTGCCCTTAGAAAATCTCTTCCACAGGGAGTTTTTTCAGTTTACCATGATTAGTGAGCAGTTTGATTTGAAATTAGTCAAACTTCCTTCTCTTGATCTTTTTTAATGTTACTTTTCAGTTATAACAATGTGAACACAAGACTTATGTTGACCTCTGTTTAGCAGATCAGGTGGTATGTGGCTCTGTGGATTATGAATCAGTGTTCATGCCCAGAAGGTTGCTGGCATGAAACCCACGCCCAACAGAGTGACTGTATCATTGCTGAGACCTTGAGCAAGGCTCTTAACCCTAAAAATTGCTCCAGTGTGGGTGCTGGATAAATGGCTGACCCTGCACTCTGACCTTAAGCGTCACTCTGACTTGTGTGTGCAAGGATGGGATTTGTAAAGAATTCCTATCTACCTGTAATCATGCCTGTACAAATTGCCAAATAGAGTATTGAGTTATCATTGCAAAAATCTGTGAAAAACAGATCAGCTAGCCTGTTTTTTTTCTCTCTGATTTTGATATGCTGAATTTTTTTAACCATTGTTCATCAGGTTTGATGCAGTTCACATAAACACACACAATGACACATTATTAGAATTGTTTCCATCCATCCCTCAATACTCCTAATCCAGTAGAGGGTCACAGTGAGCCAGGAGACGATCCCAGGAAGCACACACCATAAGGCAGGGGATGTCCTGGATGGAACAGGCAATAATCCCAATAGATTGAATTTCCCAGATTTGACCCCACAGTGTCTTTTAGTTCTACTGTTCTTTTGAATTAAGTTAAATTGTCAGGATACTAGTCATGATAAATCAAAAGGTAACAATATAAGGTATAATACTGTAAAATAGGAACACATCACTTAGAGGGATCCTGAAAATAACAGGAAGCCATTATCTGAAGTCATACTTCCTGCCTCACCTTCTCTGGTTAGGCTTGTTCAGAGGTAATGGTTCCACTCACATCCTTATTTCTGACAACATCTACACAATCATATCGAAATTGCAGACGGTCAGCGGGGGTAACCCAGAGGGGCTCTGCAACCAGGGATGGAGTTTTCATTTCCTGCCCTTCACCGTTTTCTAGTTTAGTTGAACTGAGATTTTTAACACGTTATAACTTTAACTGCTCTTTTGTCCATCCCTGTTCTGAAAGTAGTGGAGACAAATGAGCTTTTGAAACCTGTGGTGAGTGGAAATATCCCATGCTATCTATCTCTGCTGGTGCTAACTCAACCCACCACAGGTTTTAAGTTCATTTGTCCCATCATGATCCTAAAACATGCTGTGATGCCCAGGCAGTACAGTTTTTACAGTATGTCTATAATAATAATACCTCCAAATGTCTGTGCCTTGCAGGTGCTGTATGATATTGACATCTGCAGTGCAATGTTATGCCAAAACAGTATTGCCAAAGCACTTGAATTAAAAAGCTGTTCTAAAAAGAACAACAGTATAACCATCCGTCTTCTAAGTCAGGGGGTTTCAACCTCGGGTTTGTGACCCTTTGGGGGTCTATATACAGTTGGAACAGTACATCCACAGAACCATATAGTAAATATACCTTCATGACCCCACATTTGTGGTAGAGGGTCCCTAGCTGTGGTCTGTTCATTTGTGGGTCCCTGGTTTCTGGTTGAAAATGTTAAATAACGATGAGAAATGCAATTTCGTATTCTATTTACAGAAGTGACTATCATTGGATTCCCCTGGCTTCCCACTTCAGCTAATGGCAAGCAGATGCAGACTTGGCAAGTAGGACACATGTGTCTCCCTCTCCCAGAAGGACCACCAGTTTCTGTGGCTCAGGCATATGACAGACTCTCGAATTTCAGTGAAATAAGTCTCCCTTGTCTAGATGGATATTTTTATAGTGCTGGGGGAAGTGTTCCACAGTGACAGCATGGCCATGCCTCGCTCAGGAGAAGGTCAGCTGAATCGACTCTGATAACTGAGCCTCTTCTTGATCTGGGTCTGTTTCTACTTGCTGTCCCTACAGAAGACACACTTGGCCAATATGCATTTTCCAGTTAGTGCCTAATATCGTTAGTGTGCTTTGATTTTAAGTTTTTCAATTTTATTTTAATTCTATGTTCCAAATAGGATTTTGCAGTTCTTTTAATGATATTGTTTGATCTGTTTGGAGGTCTAGCAGCGGTGCTGGTCTAAGACTGGTTTATATTGTTTTTAGTTATTTGAGCGAGCTGGTTTTAGTACCTCTCTCTCAGTCTCTGTCTGTCTGTATTTCTCTATTCAGGCCACGTAAAGAAATAGCTGTATCACCCACTGTCTGTACAACCAACTCAACATTCAACATTCCTTCTTGAAAAAAACCATGTGCACCTCTCTAGTACAGACTCCACCCAGCCAGCATAGTGCATTCTGGTGCTCTTCAGCAGACTGAACCATGACGAGGTTGAGAGAATACGCTCAGTTGTAATGGATGGACACATTAATGCTGATGGAGGCTCACCTTCATGGAGGCCTGTAATGATAGGGGCATTGACTGATGAGGCCCCTACGCACTCTGGTCAGTCTCTGCTTCTTGTCCCTGTTTGCCTGCATCTTAGAATCCTCAGACCCACCGTAAGAAAGCACTGATCTATAATTCTGTACATCTAGTGAGACATTCTTTAAATCAATATGGCAATACGTAATGATTTTACACCTATGTCGTATAGTGTGATGGGAAAATGCAGTGTGCTTGGTTATAATTTCTTTATTATGTACTTAGTGTCAGAAATGACAAATGTCTCTGCAGGAAGGACTGTGGCATCCCTGGAGTTATGGGTGTTTTTAGCACCCTCTTACAGTGTCTTCCTCTCTCAGACCCTGGTCTTCATATGTGGAACCAGTAGATTGATTGCAGAGAAGGGGATTTGGAGAGGAGCGGGATGGCTGTTTAGTAGACTGATCTGTCCACAAACCTAATTACACGCTATTCAGGGATGTGTAATAGCCTGCAATGTTGCAGAAATATTCCATATACTTCATAATTTGCTGTTTAGCAGGACAAGGGCCCTTTAGGATATTTCCTGCTAGCAGGGAGAGGTAATTTCACCCCCTTCAAAATCCCTTTTACAGGTCCACAGAATCTGGGCCCACCACCCTAATGGAACTGTCATACAAATGTAAATGATAGGGACTGAAACTCACACAGTGCAGGCAGACACTGGTGTCATTCCCACGCCTCAGTGGCCCCCTTCTGGCTATTTCACTGAAAGGTGCTTCTGTTTATGTATTTATAAGCAGAAGGCAGGTGGTGGTTTGCTGGTTAAAGAACTGCACTTCTGGTTTGGCTTGGCTATTGGATTGGTCTTGTTCGGTACTCAATGTGGATATCTCAGTTTAGTTCACAGAAAATATCGTTTCGGGTGTGTTGGTCCTGTTGAGCAGTTGTTGCATGATAATTGGTCATTTAACTTGTGGTGAATAGATTAATAGATCGGTTGTTGTTCTCTTAAGAATTTTGAGTAATGTTTAATGTCCAATGTACTGTAAGTCTGTTAAAGGAATGCTGCTTAACCTGAGGTGATAACTGTCAAGGCAGATGGAGAAGGAAGTCCTGAGCCTTTGGAGCAGGTTGAGAAATCACTTCCTGGCTGGGCTGGTTAACGGACATTGGGTGTGATGCTGTCTCCTAAACTGGATAGTCGGAGGCCTCAGACAAAACCTTAGTTGTCTCTGGTTAATGCTAGACTTTGGTCTTTGTAAAATTCAGTTTAGCTGGTGCTATCTTTTATTTACTGTAATTTCTGATTTTTGTTTCTACATTTGTTCACAGCAATTGATTTCTGAATTTATAAACAGAGATAAAAGCTTTCTTAATCTATGCTAGGAAAACGTCATCCACTGTTTCAGAAGAAAAGACTGTCAGAGGATTTTACTGAATTGTTGAGAAGGTAATTAATCTGAAGACAGCCAGAAATCACAGTAGCATTTTCACAACAAGCTATCAGTGTTTCCAGAAATTGGTGATTTGTCAGGGATGAAACTCTGAAGCACTGCTGCATCCTCTACAGTGGAAATAGGTGGGCTTTCCGGACCCCCGGATCAGCATATCTGCCCCGGTTAGTGGTGTCAGCGGAGAAAGTAATTCTCATCTTTGGAAGACTAATACATTCTGCTACCTTGCTATATGCTCATTATATGGTGTAGATGGTCTAGTTAACATGCAGCACAGATGGATATCAGATCTGCTGAGATGTTGTTTGAAGGCCAGGCTCAGTGCTGCAGGTCAGGTGTCTTCTAGCTCTTGCATTTCCTTTCCCTGTGAGTGCTTCAGACTGATAGGCTTAGCTTGGTATTAAGCAAAGGTCAAGCAAATGTGGTGGAGATTCTCTGATGTGTAGTCAGGTGACTTGCCATCTGTCTTGTGGACAACAAAGCACATTCTCTTTGTGCTCTGGCCAGTCATGTCGTTAGACCACATTCTGCACCAGCTTTTCCTGTTGAAATCACCCATCTTTTGAGGAGCTCATGTCAACTCAGAGGTGCTGTTCTGACACCACAAGCCCCTACTTGTCTCATCCTTATAGCCGTACTGGCACATGGGTACTGGCTCTAGACCCAGGGTGTAGGCACCAGACAAGGCTTGGATGTCCGATGGGGATCTACGCCATGCATGGGCCACAAATCATCATTTTTTAGTAAACCAGGATTACTTAATATGCTGGTACAGTATCACCTCATTATTCAAACAGACGAGCAACACTTAGTAAATGTTATAAGTTCTCTTACTTGGGTGGTGAGTCTGGGTACATCACGTTGACCTGCGAAAGGGATTCCATGTAGGAGTCAAAGTCAAACACCGGGGGGAGCTCCTCGATGCACGTGGACCTCAGTTCTCCGATGGATCCGCCGTAGGAGTAGCCATCCGGAGCTGTGCATACAAGAACCAGCTTAGATTGTCATCCAACACCCACGTCTCATACCCTTGACACTAGGTCCTTTGCAGCTATCTGTTTGGCGTCGATTATGGCAAAAACCTTCGGGGGGGAGCAGGTAGGACTGACAGAATTCTGTTGATCTTTGTGAAACTGCTCTGAGGTGGAGGGAGCCTGGCCCTCCATGGAAAGCATTCAGTAGGCCTTGATAAAAGTTTCATAAAGGTATCATTCTGCTTTTCACGAAGGCCTCGGAAGAGTGCTTTCTCTCATGCCCACTTTGTGAGGATTGGGGCCATGGTAGACTGCCAGGCTGAGCAAAAAGAAATGGTATTTGGTGCCCTGCCTGTTCCGATGCCCTTGATATTCCCTGGCTGTCGCCTGTAGCTGTGATGTCCAAAGCTGACTGATTGCACGCCTTGTATTGGGAAGAACGTTGGGTGTTTCAGAAAAAAACAATGGAGATCTGGTTGAGTTATTCACCAAAATTCCACACACATAAGATATATTCTCAGCACTATATTTTTGAAACCAGTTATTATTATGCCTAAATGAAATGTTTAAATGTGCAGTATTTACAAACCTTTTTTCTCTGAAAAATTTATGCCTGCCCAAAACTTGTGAAAAGCATTTTTGTTAAAAGCCAAAAAGGATTTTTACAATTGAAGTCATTCAGCAAAACTTACAAATCTATGCGTGACAGTGGCTGTGATTAATTACGTTATAGTTACTTTTTCAGTCCCAGATTTTCGCGGGTTTGCAAAAAGAGTTGCGCGGTACATGTACAAAGCAGTAGCAATGTTATGGTTAAATTTTTAAGCTGCTTAAACTATGGAAATTGGTGTATATATGCAGAATTGATAGAGAAGGTGGTATTGAAGGAAAAAAGTTCCAAGAGCAAAGACTTCTGGGTAGAAATGGCAAACAGCAAGAGCAGGGGTGGCCGTGTAAAACATCAAGCAGCTGGAGCACGCTCATACGCATGAATTTAATTACACTTTAGAAGATGTGTAACAGCATCGTAAATCATGTGTTCTTCAGCCTGGTTGAGGAGGCAGGCGTAATGTTTAATAACATAAATTATTAGCACTCGATACATTTGACTACCGATGCCTACCACAGAGGCGAAACTGCACCACACTGCAAGTATTTTGTCAGCATTAAGAGCAGAAAAGGAAGTGATTGTTTTCTGTATGGCCGTGAGGCGGGGTTCACCGTAGCTGGCGCGCAAGTGGGGGTTGCGCAGACGCCCGTCCTTGCGCAGGCTGCCCACGATGATGGTGACGCAGGACAGGAACAGCACGAGGCCAATGACGATGCCCGCCACCACCAGTGGCGACACCAGAAGGCTGGCCTCGCTGATGCCAGTGTCCTCGATGCCGGTCTCCCCACATTCATACTGGAAGACTGGGTCGCTCTGGTTTGAGCTCACTTTTTAGCCACGTGGGGAGTTGGGGGTGACAGTCAGGCAGCAGGTAACAGTGGACAGGGACAGAGAGAGAGACAGAGACAGATAATGAAAATGAAATATTACATAATTCATAAATCAAGTCACCATACAAGCATCTCCAAACATAACATTACATAAATGAAATTGTTAGTCATGGTAACATCTAATACAGTCACTTGAAATAATGACAGCAGGACACTTGAAAGTGATGAGGTGTGATATACTGCACTTCTCCTTCTGTGATCTTTATACTGGGCTTCCTGTGTCTGCTTCTCAGAGGGGCTTCTCTCTCTCTTTGCGGGGCGTACTTCCTTCTCACTATTGTGGAGCGGATCCCCGTGATTCCTCCTCAGAGGGACTTCCTTCTCAGTTTTGTGGAGCGGACCCCCGTGTTTCCTCCTCAGAGGGAATTCTCTCTCTCTTTGTGGGACGGACTTCCTTCTCACTTTCGTGGAGCGGACCCCCGTGATTCCTCCTCAGAGGGACTTCCGTTTCTCATTGCAGAGCGTACTCCATTCTCAGTTTTGTGGAGCGGACCCCCGTGTTTCCTCCTCAGAGGGAATTCTCTCTCTCTTTGTGGGACGGACTTCCT
>JAACJT020000007.1:14025628-14057195 GCA_009936485.2 Gymnarchus niloticus
TCTCACTTTTGTGGAGCGGACCCCCGTGATTCCTCCTCAGAGGGACTTCCGTTTCTCATTGCAGAGCATACTCCCTTTTCAGTTTTGTGGAGCGGACCCCCGTGTTTCCTCCTCAGAGGGACTTCTGTTTCTCATTGCAGAGCATACTCCCTTTTCAGTTTTGTGGAGCGGACCCCCGTGTTTCCTCCTCAGAGGGACTTCCGTCTCTCTTCGTGGTCTGCATTCTTAGCACAGAGCTATCTTTGAATGTCTGAGTGAGTTAATATTTAATTCAGCCCAATTTCCATTTTTAATGAACCACGAGGTACATTTTCATAATGTTAGCATTCAAAGCTGAAATGAAGATTCAGTCGTTAACTTGAAACTAGAATCCTGTGCCCTCTTATTAAAATGAGAGTGACGCTGTTACAGCAATATAAGCCAGAAATTGTAACAAATCATTTATTTTCAACTAAAAGATTTCTTTAATGAAAAAGTTAAGGTATTTAGAGTTATCATAAAAGTTGTTTTAATACTGTGTTTAACAATAACACAGAAAAATATGAATGATTAACAGCTACTTAAAGGTATAGCTGTACATTTTTCCCCTTTTCATTGAAGTAATTTCCTCAGATTCCACATACACTATATGGACAAAAGTATCGGGACCACCTGGCCATTACACCTACAGGAAGTTTTCTGACATCCCATTCTAAATCCATAGGCTTCAATATGGATTTGGTGCTCCCTTTGCAGCTGTAACAGCCTCCACTCTTAAGGGAAGGCTTTCCACAAGATTTTGGAGTATGTCTGTGGGAATTTTTGCCCATTCATCCAGAAGAGCATTTGTGAGGTCAGGCACTGACATTGGATGAGAAGGCCTGGGTCGCAATCTCCATTCAAGTTCATCCCAAAGGTGTTCAGTGAGGTTGAAGTTAGGGTTCTGTGTGGGCCAGTCAAGTTCTTCCACAACAAACTCACCCAACCATGTCTTTATGGACCTTGCTTTGTGCACTAGGGGAAAAGTCATGCTGGAATAGAAAGTGTTCCCACAAAGCTGGAAGCACAGAATTGTCCAAAATGTCTTCGTATGCTGAAGCATTAAAATTTCCCTTCACTGGAACTAAGGGGCCTAGCCCAACCCCTGAAAAACAACCCTATACCGTTATCCCTCCTCCACCAAACATTACAGTTGGCACAATGCAGTCAGACAGGTAATGTTCTCCTGGCATTCACCAAACCCAGACTCATCCATCAGATTACCAGACAGAGAAGCGTGATTAGTCACTCCACATAACACGTTTCCACTGCTCCAGAGTCCAGTGGCGGCATGCTTTACACCACTCCATCTGACGCTTGGCATTGCACTTGGTGATGTAACGCTTGCATGCAGCTGCTCGGCCATTAAAACCCATTCCATGAAGCTCCCGGCGCACAATTTGGCTGCTGAAGTTAATGTCAGAGGAAATTTGGAACTCTGCAGTTATTGAGTCAACAGAGTGCTAGCAACTTATGACTTATGCGGCTCAGAACTCGGTGACCCCGCTCTGTGACTTTACGTGGTCTGCCACTTTGTGGCTGAGCTTTTGTTGCTCCTAAATGCTTTCACTTTGCAATAGTACCACTTACAGTTGACGTGGAATATCTAGCAGTGAAGAAATTTCACTAACGGACTTGCAAAGGTGGCATCCTATGACAGTACCACCAATTCACTGAGCTCTTCAGAACAACCCATACTTTCACAAATCTTTGTAAATGCAGACTGCATGGCGAGGTGCTTGGTTATATACACCTGAGGCAATGGGTGTGAATGGAACACCTGAATTCAATGATTAAGAGGTTTGTCCCAATACTTTTGTCCATATATTGTATTTGCTTGGACAGACAGATTGAGTAGATTGCCCTGTAGAGGCCATTGAGATTGCTCAAGTTCTCTGGGATGGACTATCCAATGGGAGCTTGGTCTGGCTGGATCAAGCAGAGGAAGAGACCGCTGTGATGGAAGCATACCAAGAAGTAAGGCTCTGTGACCATGATGAGTCACACCTTTCTGCTTACTGCTGAGGGCTACTGCAAGTCTGTGATCATCAGAAACAGTTCCCATGGGAAATCTGTGCTGTTTTCTAATTGGCTGTAATTCAAAAGTATGACTAAAACAACATATGAGATGCACAAGATTAAAGTAGATTAATGGTCTGTGTGATCAGTGTTTACTAAGAATCCAGAGAAGGTGTGGCATACAAAGTTATTAAATATGAAACACAATTACATAGTAAGGTCAGTTAGACTATATTGTTTAATCTGTATCACAGCTATTCTGGCAATGCTAATTTATGGGTAGTTCTTCATGAGAAGCAATTGAACCAAGAGCCAGTCAGTGAATTGGCTGGATACATTTCAATCAACGTAAAGGCAGAATATATGTCTTAGAGACAATGTTCAAAAACCTGGCAATCATTTTTTAACCACATTCTGCATGGGGCTGGTCTGTGTAACTGGTTAAGTAATCATTTCTGTATGGGGATTGGTTAATGTTACTCTTTAATAATCACTTCTGTAAGGGGGTTCATTAACGTGACTTGTTACTAATCGCTTCTGTAAGTGGACTGATTAATGTAACTGGTTTATAATTATCTCTATAAGGGGTTTGATCAATGTGACTGGTTAATAAGCCTGTGTTTTAAGGGATTGATTCATGTGACTAATAATTGCTTCTGTCAGTGGATTGATTAATGAGACTGGTTAATAATTGATTCTATAATGGAACAGAATAATATGATGAGTTAATAATCGATTCTATACTAGGATTGATTAATGTGACTAGTTAATAATCAGTTCTATACATCGATAGATTAAAGGGATTGATTAATAATTGATCCTTTTAAGAGTACTAAGTCATGTGACTGAGTAAATGTTATGCAGAAGCACGAGCGTGGTTTGTTATGTCATGAGAAACGTATGTTACATGGATGATCCATCTGGCAGGGTGTCTAGCAAAGGCCTGCTACCGACGGAGGCTCTGACTGTCCCTGTCAGTTCCCCTGTCTCACTCCTTGTCTCTCTCACTTTTTTCTCCGTTTTTGTTTTTTATTCCTGCCAAGTCCAAATGCATACAGCGAATTCAGCACCAGCAGTAAGGTAGCATTGGCAGAATTTAAATAATCCTGCCAAGTAAGAGACAATTTGATCAGATGACTCATTCATAAAATGGACATAAAAAACATGTTCAATGCACAGTTAATTATGTTTTACAGCAGACAGTGTGTACGAGCGGTGCCTCGTGCCGTGCCAGCATTATAATAGCATGAAAACAGTATTTGTCGGGTCTGCCAAAGCCGCTAAGCTCTTGTGTGGTGTTGTGGTTTCCGTACCGGCTCCTGTCATACTTTGCTCAGTTTAATTTACGGCAGCCCTATGGGGAACGAGTCCAGGCAAATAGCCTGATTATGACGTACCGCCCAGGTTTCTTCGGAAACGCCACCACGGACTTCGTCGCTGTGGTAATCCGTTTATACCCCACGTGGGCGCCGTAGGCCATGAAAGGGATGCTGTGGATGACTGCAGCTGAGGGATGAACCGGCTGTCTCATTGACATTGATTTCAGAAATTTCTCTCTAATTTCCACACCACGGAAGTGGAGTGCACTGTCCTGTTGAGGAGGAATCCTGATAATCATAATCATACCAGATGCAAGAGGGGTATTAACACCAATTATGATCACTTTCCTTGAGAATCCAAAAGGAGGTTCTGATTGTGAGGACACACATGCTTGCGACTGGTGCCAAGCAACACCTTCGCCGCATGGTCGTCGGTGAAAATCAGAGCTGTGTCTTTCTGCCACTGCTCCTGGTTCAGACCCCTGTCCCGCCCGGCCCCTCTTCACTCTGACTGTCACCCTGTGTGCTGCAGCAAGTTCATATTCCGAGATGAATGGTGGTGGGTGTGTCTCTGTGTGCCGTTGGCTGGCTGTGACATGGTGGGGAACGACATGGACTTCTGTGAAGAGGTAGCATTCTCTGTGTCGGCAATGACAGGTGGTTCCAGTCCCACTAAGCCATCAGGGCTGAAACCCTGTCTGTTTGCAGTGCCTTTGCCCCCCCAGGACCCTCCACAACCAGAAGTGTGGTCTGTCTGGTAGGCTTGGTGTTGTCCATCAGTGCAACACTGCCAGTCAGCTGACTCACCCTTCTCCTTTGGAACAGTTACATCCTTTCCTGGATGTTAGACAGAAAGGGAACACAAACGAAACCTGTATGTACCTGTGGTGGTCTCAGCATTCATCCCTGTGCGGACCACGTTGTTCCCTTCACTTCACAGTGTCCGTCCCCCTTCCTCTCCTCTGGCTCGTCTTCCCACCAACCCGCAACTTGGTTGAGCTCCACACTGTCCTCCTCTAAATGAGGCGCCCTGGATCACGGGCCCTGAAGACAGCCAGCTGTGTGGATGTGGTCACCCCTCTTCTGAGTGTGAGGAGTCCAAAAGAGAGATGAATAACTTTCCATTTTTCCCCCCCTCTCCCACTGGATACATTCCATTTCCATGTCACAGATTTGATAATTATAACCCATATTTAGTATTCCCACTGTACGACACTCTCTCATTTACTTTCTTTCCCCGTGCATCTGCCAGCTTCCGTCTCTTGGCCACCCCTCGCATTCTGGCGTCCCTCTGCATCCTTAAGTAGTTCGTTCCCTAATCCACTCTTTTACTTTTCTGCCTCGGACCGCAAACTCTCTGTCTGAGCTTTGTCTGGCTTTAAGTGGAGGTGTATGATTGACTCATTTTTGATAGCCACCTCTGTTGGCCTGCTGTGGGGTGACTGTTCCCTGCTCACAAAGGAAATGTCTCTTTCTGCCTGGTGTACTACTACTGTATGCTCATTAGCATTCAGTTAAGCAGAACTGAAACAGCAGAAAATCTCATCTAACAATCTATCAGTAGCTATTGAGTTGGTAGACTTTAATGGTGCAATCATAATAACCCTTCCCTCACTGCAGTCACTCGGAAATGTACTGTGTTAAATACTCTGGCGAGAAAGGCTCTGTAGCATGAAAGATTGATGTTTGACAAGCGAATGCTTCTCACTGAGAACTTGGGTAAGGGCAGCGGTGTTGCTAGTCATAAAGCTCTACTGGGGCACAGGCCCCCCACCCCTTATTACCCATATGTTGTTGAAAGCTGAACGTGAGATTTTACAAGGGGGCATAGCAAGGCCCAAGGGGAGAGCGCTCACCTTTTTTTTTTTTTTGTCAGAGCAGAAGAGGCATGTCAGGAAACTCCGCTGCTATCACACTGACTTGTCTTATTTTGGACAGACTTCCCACACGCCGTATAGGAAAACACCTTCTGTCAGTAAAGGTGTTTCCTTTTAAAGTAACCTTGGACATGACTGGGAAAAAATCAACTGTTGCGGTGATGTCACTATCTGGGAGAAGCTCAGCCTAACTGGCATCCAGATGTCATTCCATTTCCACAATGTGAAAACAGCATCTTCTACATAGTCAGTCAGTTTAGCACTTGAGACAGCTGTTATCCTGTCAGCAGCACTTGAGAAGTTCAACGAAGTGACAGATTTGTTCAGCTGATCTGGAGGTTCTCCACATACACAAAAAAGCAATTAGCTTGATGGTGTTCATGCCCCATACCTGCAATTTATAGTGAGAAATACTTGTAGTATCCTGTGAAATCCATAGTTATGTCAGACTGTAAATATTCACATGCTAAACCTCATCTGTGTTCATTTTAAGACATGTTTTCAAACCTGCAGAAGCTCTCAACTCTCATTCAGTTATTTCTCTTAAAATCTCTTTTGCATCCTTATAGTAGCGGCTGTCTTTTTAAATGCCAATGGAAATTCGGTAAACAGAGTAACTGATTTTATAAGTCCAATGAGAAAAACGAATGGTGAAAATTCAACGTCACACGGCATCACGACAGACACACCTGCACGCATGTGACGAGCATGAATAAACTGTTATCGGTCTGTGGAAAAGCCGATGCCTTCTACCTACTTACACACACGATTTCACCAAAAGGACCTCTACCGATGTTTTTCTCACGTTTACTGAAAACATTTTCACGGCATGCACAGAAACAGTGGCAAGGTTACCAAGGAGTATAGCGATCTAAACGGGTAATCCACTGCTCCATGTGTTGTTTCTCAAACCTACTGTGCTGGGAATGTGCACCAAATTAACATTTATTTAGCCTACATAATTAAGGAAATGATTCTTTTCTTCTTTGGTGTTTGGATTATCCATAACAAGTTCTCAATGACCATGCTGCATGTAACCTACGCTACATTTTAAGAATGCTAAGGAGTTATGGGAAATTAAGGATATCAAACCCAATGAAGTCTTTTTTTAAGGCACTGCATAGTAACGCCGGTTAAGAAAACAACCAGAAATCTATTGCTGTCGGCACTGAAGTAAACAAACACTGACAGTTTGCAGAAAGCATCACTTCTCCTCTCCACAGACTTTCAAACAAGGTGAAAAAAATACCGATTACATAACTGACTGACAACTTTTTGGAAAATTAGGATGTACAGGACATGTGCAATACAATTTACGTCCATCTTCCCGCCGCTTACCCTGGTCAAGGTTGGGGGGGGGGGGCTTGGCGCCTATCTCAGGCAGCACAAGGCAAAAGGCTCAGGTACACTCTGGATGAGATACCAGTCAGTGGCACAGGGAACATACGGGTGCAGCACACACACACACAATATCATATCATATGGACAACGCAGAGATGCAGTTAGCCTAACATGCATGTCGTCTGTCAGCAGGAGGAAACCTACCTGACAGAGGGAGAACAGATAAACTTCATACGCAGAGTGGAGGTGGCATTTAAACCACCAATTGTGGAAGCATAAGTTAATGTGTTTTCTCTGGAGCTTTATTTTTTTCCTTCCTTTTACAAGAATCTCTGGCAATAATTAGAAACCATTGTTTTTAAGCCTCAAGAAAAGTGTGTCAATGTTAAGTGACAGAATAGGTAGCACTCTGCTGTTTAACTTGCCACACACTGACAGGAGATTGCCTTGGAAACTGCCAGAGAATGGCGCACTTCCTGAGGTATCGAACAAGTGTCAGGACTCATTCAACCCTCTGACTACGAGACTGCAGGCAGTCACAGCGTATTACCAGTAGAAGACAGCAAACTTTTCAACAAACTTTTCATTTAACTGATCATGAGAGCTTCTGCTCCAGTTGTGTAGTACCTGTGCTTAATGCTGTGAGTACAAAGCAGAAAACCGAATGGGGAGGGGGTCAGGGAGAATGAATAACCGGGCCTGCTGATAAATAGCAGTACTCATTGGGTGCTGACATTTGATTGCCGAGCGAAAGGACAAATGGCAGCCTCTGAAATACATTGCCTACATTGGTGGGTTGACCATAAAGGGTGACACATTAAAGGCTGTCAGTGTGTGGAAACACATCCGCACTCCCTTTAGGACAGCCTGTCCCTGAACACTCCTTCGAGTCTTCCTACAGTTGTCTCCTGGTTCACATCATTCTGTGAATCAGACATTGACGTACATGCAAAATGGCATCTTTGCAAAACCCGGGTTTGTAGTTAGGGCAGTGAGATTAAGATGGGTTTGGGTTGCAGGTTTAAATCCCCCTAAGATGAACACAAGGTACTCAAAAAGAGCAGTTCCAATAAACATATCATTGGGTGAAATTGTAAGCCATGTCATTTCCTTCATATGACCTAAGATGCTCAGCGTATCTATCCATCCATCCATACTGCTTATTCAGTACAGGATTACAGCACACTGGATAATGTCGATCTATCCATCCTCACTACGCTTATCCTGGTACACTGCTCTGGATAATGTCTGTCTATTCTGTACAGGGTTCCGGTGCTCTGGTTAATGACTATCTATCCATCTCCTATACCGATTATCTTGTTATGGTGCTCTGGATAACATCCATCTTCCATACTGCTTATCCAGAACAGGTTTATGGTGCTCTGCATATCCTCTATCCATCTTCTGTGCTTATTCAGTATAGGGTAACTATGATCTGGATAACCACCTGCTAAAGGACCGTTCTTTGCATCTGTTGTGATGCCTTTATCATCCTTTTTCAGAGGTTGAAATCTGGCAGCCTTGACTGATGATCTCTGCTTCCTCCTTGTACTAAAAAAAGTCCCCCAGACCCAGAGAGTGACATACCCCAATGTGACCGGGGTGAAGGTGTCACTTCACATCCTGGTGCTGGCCGGCAGCACACAGTGTGACCATCTCCCTCCCGGTTGCTTTGGCAGGGATGCTGCAGCAGCAGCAGCAGCTCAAGGTCAGACTGGGCCTGACTGAGGCAGACTAGTCGGGAGAAGCTGACCAGGGCAGATGGCAGGGTGCTGGAGAGATCCAATGCCCAGAGCAGGGTCCTTACGCATCCCCGCACGTGACACAAACACGGTACTTCATCCTTCTGCTGGGGTCTTAACACAAAACTGTGGAAAAACATGTTTCTTCTGGAAAGTCTGAGGTGCTGACTGATGATGGCAATCATCACCGTCATTAACAGCCGATCCCTCTTCCTGTTATATTTTTCTTCATCAGGACTGAAATATTGCTAAAGCATTTAGGATTGAAGAGTTAATTTAGTTTTTATCATGTCACAGACACAGTGGTTGATAAATTTGTGAAATAGAATTTAATTTTTTTCATATTTCTTAGCAATAGGAAGAGATGGTCACAGGTAATCTTTGGTCTTCCTACCATACTAAAGTACATGGAACTAATTAGTGTGTGTTTGTAGTCACGTGTGAGTAAGAGTATAGAAAATCTGAAGCACAAATCCCTTTCATTATACAGAATGTACGGTAAGCAGCTCTTTCTCATCGAGCGCCGCAGACAGGAATTGAGGAGATTAGAGGATCTCTAGTCCATCTGACAGTTTGTCTCTGTGAATCCCGAGAGGGCAGAGTTGGGACGTGGGGGCCACTGCAGGCGATTAATTTTGCTCCGCGGGGCGTGACTCTCCGGTGGGGCTTGCATGTCTGGGAGAGGCACAATCTCTGTCCTCCTCAAGCCACAAATTGGAGTTAATACCTTTCAGGGCATTGCTTTATGGCCACACTGCTACCAGACTCAGAGTTTAAGGAACTCGTGTGGTTACTGCACTATATGGTGACAGGGCCAAATCCCAAGGGCCATTTGTTCAACCCTTAAAATTGACTCTTAGGAGTTGTTTCACTAAATGTCCAGCGATACACTGACATGGATGTCTCTGTACCATACCATGTCACTCTGAATACATATTAAATATATAAGCCATATATCACTAAATAGGATGACAAAGGCCAAGCCAATACAAATCCAATGAGTACTTAAGCACAAGAAGTTATTCAAAAAAGAAATGTTTTGTGTCTAGCTGTTTGCTTTTAGCGTCTTTGAGACGGTCTGGTAAATCTTGACCTGCCTGGTGTGTTTGCACGTCACATTTCCAGTCGAGGTGCTGAAGTTGGCTTCCTGAAATCCCCATCCTGCCTGCCTCCACTGAGGAAGAGCCATAGCCATCATCCAGAGACTGGAAATAAAAAGCTAATGTATCTAGAGGAACATGTTCTGCTCTAGTCAATGTTCACGTTCATTGGCATGATGGTGTGGTTCCTGTGCTTACCCTGGCCTTGCCGGGGTTGGCCGTGTAGGGAAATTGCTGAAGGTGCTTCCTGTAAGAGGATCCACAAGCAGGTTACCAACCAGAATCCCCCACCCTGTGAATTATTGAAATCCTCTGATACCAGATATGGTCATTTTAAACCAGCTGGCAATCCTTGCACCTTGTTACTGAAATTATCTAGGGAAGCACCAAGGAACTGTTCCTCAATGTCAGAAAGTTTTAGTATATGCAGTGATGACAGGTGGTGACTACTCTGTAACCTGTAGAAACTGTCAGATACCTAGAATGATTCCTCTCTAGCGAGCGTCACTGCATTGAGTAATTGTTGTGAGTCACTGACCTTCATTGTCATTTCAAGGATGTTGCTTAAAACTCTGAACTCAGTGCTGCTTCCTGCTTTTTACCTGTTTGCTTTTTTTTTTTTTTTTTTACCTTAAAGGTGACTTTCACTATTAAGCTCCACGAGTGCTAAAGATATTTTGAGCTTTAAGAAGGACATTTAACAAATCATACATCCTTATAAGGGTTTATCCAGTCCATCCAATTTCCCACCCACTATCCTGGACAAGCTCATGGAGCGGCACATATTGGGCAAAAGTCAGGGGTACACCCTAAATGGAATGCTAGTCCATCTCAGGGCACAACCATGCACAGTAAAAAATTATGAAGAATTTAGAAATCCTAGTAAGCCTAACTGCAATACCGCATATCTCTGGACTGTAGCAGGAAACCCATATGACATGGGTAAAATGTGCAAAATCTGCACATAGCAGAAGCAGGACATGAACTCAGTGCCATGGAGATATAAGGTGAGGGCTCACGTAACTGCTCACTCATACTATGGACAATTTAGAAACCCCAGTTCCTCTAATTGCATGGCTTTGGACTGCAAAAGGATACTTGGGTAGCAGAAGAACCTGACATCTATGGGATCATGTAGGATGGTTGTTGGATTCAAGCCCCTGATCCAGCAGATCTGAAGCAACAGTGCTACTCACAGAGTCTCTAGGGTTTTGTATGTGTTGAAATATATTTTTCATAATCTTGACTGTAAAATTCTCAATAAATGTCTCATTTGAAGCCTTGTATCTTGCTTCTGTTAGGTGATTTTCATGTGCCCATATAACTAACCAACCTATCTGAGTTAATTTATGAATCTTTTTAAATGAATTACCATGCATAGAGCACTAGCCTGGGTAAAGTTAATGCTTGAGAAGAAGAAGAAAAAAAAAATCCCATCATTCTGCCCTGTGATCTGCTTGTCAGGTCTGTTTTTACTGGGGGTTGGGGGGAATAGGCCTCACACAGTGAGGTCAGTCAGATCTATGCATAAAGCCACTGGCAGCAGAGCTGGAGACCAGCTGCCTGGGGCATCACTGGGAAGAGAGAGACGATGGCTGACCTTTGCATACTGTATCAGCGGCCATGAAAGACAAATTGATGTCTCAATCCAAAGGGATTTGAAGAGCTTTCACTGTTTACCCCTTTATCATAAACAGATGACAGAGTACTTCAGCTTAAGGACCTCACCCTACTGAAGTACAGCAGTAGCATGAAGAACTCTTGGGAATTCATAACCAAAAGACCATTCTTTATCCACCATACACAATATGGCCAAAAGTATGTGGACAGGCCTATTAATTAGTCGAACTGGCTAATGAAGCCACACCTATTGCTGACACAGAGGTATGTGTCACAATGCCATGCAGTCTCCAATAACACAGGCAGCAGAATTGGTCATACTGTAGAGGTTAGTATAAGATGCCATCTTTCCAACAAGTCAGTTTGTCAAATTTTTACTCAGAATTAACAGTAAGTGAAGTGATTCTGGAGTAGAAATGTCCAGAAAGAGCAGGAGTCCTGTTGTTGGGTGACTGGGTCCGACTTGATGTCATCAATATCCCACCCCACTGAATGGCAGGACATCCCACCATCAGTGTTCGAGCATCTGAAGGAAAACAGGGTAGCAGCCAATGGAACAACTTTCTATTTATACCCTTGGTCATGGATTGATATGTCACACAGTAGGTGTCCACATACTTTTGGCCATATAGTATACTGTACTCTGCTCATAATGTTTACAAAATTTCCTAAATACTTCCTCATCTCATGTAAGACATCTAATGCAACAGAAGCCCTTCTGCATTGTCATCTCGCATGAAATTTAAAAAATATCTTTCCAGTGAGGAATGCACTCATATATATCTGCCAGCTGCACCTTGACTATGAGAAATCCAGTTTTTTGTGGTCTGAAATTGTCTCTTGCTTTCCACTTTCTCAATGTCGAGGTTATAAAGGTTGTTCTGTCCAAACATTCTCCAAACAAAAGACCCAAAAAAACAATCTATGCTAAGAGAAAAAAAGTACATTCGGTGTTCTGTGGCAATGAATACATCCTATTAGGACAGAAAAGCTCCCAAATAGCTTGTCTTCCAAAAGACACACAGAGAAATCACCTGACATCTGCCAGAGGCATCTTGCCACCTGCAAGCTCTTAAATTGTTTTTCCAGTGATGAGGGAACACAAACTAAACGCTCAATATAGACATGCCTCCACTACAGGGTAAGTTCCTCACCACAAATGCTACTTACCTGCTTTGTATATTTTTGCATCAATATTTATCGAATTTGTTGATATACAACATAGCAGTAAAGCAGTATGGTTTGTAGCCACTGCCAAGATAATGTCAGCTAAATGGTCACAGTAAAATTAGCTCACTGATCATTCTTTCTCTTCTGTGGTCAGTACCGTTAGAAGCTGTATTGCTTTGAGGGAACACCCTGCACATTCTACTATCATCTCATCCCAAATGTGACATGTCACCACTGAGCCTGAGGGCTTTACCAGTATTTAGAGTTTTCTCTGGCTGAGTTAGGCTTTGCGCTAAAGGCAATGAAGGTTCACAAGGTGCTTTTTCAGTCGTGACACACCCTGGTTGAGATGGCACTACTCTCCGGGACACAATGGGTGGCTGTGTTTCTAAAGAGCCTGCAAGATACTTGCCTGCTCTGATACTGTTCTGAATTTTCCCCTTAACGCTTTAACTCATATTCACAATAGAGGATAAAATAAGAATACAGTGACCATTTGGCTGAATTTTGTTTGATTAATAATTCATATTAGATAAAAACATATTAATGACATTCTCTACTGTGGTTCAAAGAGCATGTTTCTAATAACGAAGCCATCACTGTAACATATGCGCCGGGTCAGCTGTACAGAGTACCTCCCCATCTAGCCTACACCTCTTCCTTTCACAAGGATAATCACCATCAGCCCAGTGATGACTGGCACGATTCGAAGAGTCTCCAAGCCATGGAAACTGTCACATGTAGGAAACATCATTCCATGACTTTTATGCAAAATGTATGGCAGGACGTCAAGCCAGAGTAGATGCAGCTTCTCGATACAGGCATCATGTACAAGGTGTGTACTTGTTCTTATCCAAAAATGCAACTAAACCATCGTAATAAAAGGTGCTGTTAGCTTAGCTGACACTGCAGCCCTGTAGTGAAAAAGCAGTTATGGAAGATGGGTAGATGAATGCTGGGATGCCTGATTACGTAACTGCATAATGACAATATGAAATATATAAAATCTTACAGTACATATAAAACAATGAGGCTAATGTGAAAACAACCACCTACTGTTAATTTGATTGAAGGTGTTTTATGAAACTGGTCCGGTAACCTGAACTCACTCTGGACAGAATAGTGCAATGTGCCAACAAGAGGTCTTGACTCACAGGCAGGTGTACAACCATCTCTTCACAAAGATACTCGTACGCACACACCCACCGATCCCCTGAGAGATACACACAGGCAGTCGTTCGTACATTCAATTTATACAGCCCTAGACACAAAGCACTCAGGCAGCCTTATAGTATAGTCATTTATGCAGGCACAATTTTTCAGCAACTCATCCTTGACAACACACACACGCAGGGAGGCAGACTGGCGAGGGTACACAACGGTGACACTGTTTTTCTTTTCCGGAAATGAGGAAAATAAGCAGCGCACGTCACCCAGGCTCCTAAGAAGTTAACATTAATTTACTTTGCCATCAGCTGTTTCGCATGTATTATTCAAATTAAACAGAATTACAGTATCCAATCCCCTCTCTTCACCACCTTTTCTTTTCTATACTTCCCTTCAGGCCAGGCCTGGTTGCTGTTTTTTCTTGAAAAAATTGACAGTGGAAACAAATGTTGTTTTCCATTGATATCAATCTTTGAATCTAGCTTCAGCCAAGACCAGATCCCTTTGCAGTTGACAGTAAGGGCCGCAAAATCAAAAAATCCTCAAAACGCAAAAAAAGAAAAAATATGCTGGTAAGTGGTAAAGTTAGGTTAACGAGACTGGTTGGGATACTAGCACAGCTAAAGACAAAGTAAGTTATTACGGAGCCTCACGGTGTCCGTCGAGAGAACACATTAGTAAAACAAGGGCACTTTTTAAATTAAATCCATCCATTATCCTTATCTGCTTATCTATTTTGGCCAGGTCACAGAGTGCTGGAGCCTATCCAGGTTCTCTTGGGTGAAGGAAAGGAGACACCTTCTGGACAGGTCGTCAGTCCATGGCAGGGTCTACACAAACGCACACACGCCATACTAAGCAATTTATACTTGTGCGTAGCGTATGGTGTAGTATCTGCAGGTACACGCTAGTTTGTTGTGTCAGGTGATGATTTATCATATCTTTATAAGGAAGTGAAAAAGATGACATTTTTGTGTGTTTACGTCTGTGTAGATTAAAAATAGCTATACTGGACATTCTTTCACAAAACACTTAACTTGCAAGGAAACTGCAGTACTCGGGGGAGAACGTGAGGATGAAATAAAATGTCCTCATTGTCGATGGCCACTGTGAGGCTCTGCAAGTCATAACCGCTATACAGCCCGCTAAAAACCCAACTACATTAGCAAGATAGAAGAAAGTTCAAAGCTGAATGCTTGTGTAATATCTTAATAATGACTAGTGACCCCCTGACCCTCTACGTCAGAAGCAGTTTCATCATTAGTGCAGTGTTAATGTGAAAACAGATTGCTTGCATCAGATGTGTTTTCCAGGCTGTAGCTGTAAGTTAGTGAAAGTAAGAGAACTTGCGTGAGGAGAGTCTACACAGCAGTGGAGTCGGGGCGAGAGGGCAACTGGAAAGCTGACGCAGTGCTGGCTTGGTCATTATCAAATGGAGGTATTTTATTTATGAAAGCACTGATTATATGTAAATATGAATACAAAACTTGGATGAGAAGTAGACCCCTACTTATTTATAGCGGTTTTTACTGAAAGGTGATACGCTTGCACCACTGCATAGGACAACCCGCCCACAAATACACATGGATGTCCACACACACACACACACACACACACACACACACACACACACACACACACACACACACACACACACACACACACACACAGTCACACCAGCCAGCAGGGGAAACTGAAAGCTGGATGTGCTCTCTCTGTCTTTCACTTCTGCTCCAATGCCAGACTCTGGAAAGCGTGGCTGATGGATTCAGGCTCAGAGAGCTGTGTGCACGCGTGTGTGTGTAACAAGGAGGGGGGCACATCAGCAGGATCTAAGCACGCTCACCCATGGGGAGCCCAGCGCCGCTCCCCTCCGGGCCCCACAACTAATAGGAAGGTTTCGCCGCGAGGCGTGACGGCAGCTGGGAGAAGGTCACCATCCGGAGCCGAGAACCGCAGTGGCCAATTAGCCAGGCGCTCGTGCTGGTTTATTAGTGCCTCTGCCGCTGCCACATGGGAGTGGAGTGGGGGTGTATGTGTGTGGAATGGGTGGCAGAGCACAGGGGTGCCTTATCTCTACGCTGCAAGCTCATTGCTGTGAGAGATGTGGTCTGGGGGGGGGGGGGACTGCTGGAAAGAGCGCCACTGTTGATTTTCAGGAGGGAACGCGAGCTTTTTCCGTGTGACTGTCTGGCAAGGCAGAGATCAGCGCTGCAGCTAACAGGAAGTTGAAAAACAAAATAAGATTCAGCGACTCAGTGAATCTCACAATGAGATTCAACCATTTTCTCACTGACTGCACTGAAAGGCAGGCAAAATGCTGTTAGGGAAATGCATGTAAAGATATACATTATAGAAGGCCAAGTATATAAGATAGAAAGCTTGGTAACACCTACATACATATGGTTTTTTTAATTAAGAATATCAATGGGCTATGGAGGGGTATGGTAATTCATTGTGGTTAGTACACTAGCATCCTGTCCGGGGTGAATCCTAGCCATGTACTATGTAGCCCCCCCGTGACCCTAACGAGTCTAAGCATTTACAAGATGGGTGGAACTAACACACAAGAATTGCACCTGCATGAAAGACTTATAATATAGCTAAGTACAACAGGTGTCTCCAGTAGACAAAAAAGCAGCACCTGGGCATAAATATAAATCAGTTTGACCTAGAGTTGGCACTGGCCGGCCACATGCCCTGGTCCGCTTTCTATTGGCTCACAGTTGGCCAATTACAAAGGCTCACCCTGAGGACACTGGAGTCTTAGACTTCACTTAGTAATGGTTTGATTTTTTCAGATGGTGTGAAAGTTCACACCTTTGGTGGCATGACGGTTCCACTGTATCTGTGAATTTCACTTGCAATAAGCATGTTTTAAAACGTTTATTTATAACATCTAGTTTAGGCACAGTTAGATCAACTGATATTTTCTAGATAGCTTCATGATGTAGCATAACGTCGAATTAAAACCAGCTGAACCACAATTGTTTTAATACCATACAATGAAAATTATTTAAGAGAATTAAGTGGCGGGTGATGCCAGAGAAAACAACTATTGCATATCAAACAAAATTGAAACTTCATGTTACAAAGGCTGTTGAGATTGACAATGGTACCACAAGGGTGAAAAAATATGGGACAGAATATTTTCAGAATGACAACCATAACCTGACTGTGAACAAAAAGCTAAAATCAATAAACAAACTGATAAGTGCTTCGTTTTTTCATATTGGTTGTAAAACAACAGTCCTCAGGCTCTGTAGTGGAGGGGCCCGTCTGGCAGTCCTATAAATCAGCCTGAATCACCTGACTGAAGCGACCTAGAAATTATCTATTACGCCAATCAGTTGTTTAAAATGACCAAATGTGTTACCATTCCATCCATAGAGGTGAACACAGATGAAAATATGTAAAGGGTAACATATCACAGAGATCAGTAATCGTCAAAAGCAGGGGTAATACAGTACAGCAGCAAGTGTCTTAGTGGCAAAGGGAAAGGCCTGTGACCTCTTATCATATTTAAGATCAAGATGCTTACCACAACACAGCCTTACTACACCAGAGTGTCAAATTCATTTTTGGTACCTTCTAGGTTTTGACCAGCAGCCCAGGATAAAACTGTAGACGGGAGGCTTGAGAGAGACACCTTTGGTGCCCTTTGATATTGATTAAAAAGATAAGAGTCAGGTGATGACAGAGGCACTAAGAAAACGGCCCCGCTTAGTAAGCTCAAGGTCCAAACTACAACTTTATTAGGGGTGGTTTATGAAATTTTACTGAAATGGAGGGTCTTGGTTGAGGCTGTTGCCTTGGGCGATAGTGATATTTCAGGAATGAGATAGATGACTTATGAATTATATATTACAGCAATGGCAGGGATTCATATTAAACAGCTAAAATTTCTCTGGCAGGCGACATTAAGGGACACAAACCGTGCCCCTATGCAGAGTCTTTTTTGGTTCACACATTTCTAGAATTTACTTTTCACAGAGTAAAAATGAAATACGATATTGCTTTTTGGATGCCACTACCATGCACCTGTATTTTGGTACAATGCTATAAAAACTGAAGCGAAATGACAAGAAGAGAAATGGGCTTGATGTCACTGACAAATGTATTTGCATACCTTTTCTAGAGAACGTGAATGTCTGAATTAACTTAATGCACAACTTTGTCTTAATGATCAATGAACAGATTTGTGCAGGTAATAAAAGCAACTAATAAAATGAGCAAAAAAAAAAAAACACTTGTAGGTGTGCTCTTTTCATTTATTGTAGCATAACTGTGTTATTAAACATAGGTTTTGAAATCTGCAGCCAAGTGTAAGACCGACGGCTGTGTGGCACCCCCAGTTATCAGCACGATCATAAGCAGGAAAATTGTTCTCCTTCTGCAAACAATTTAGAGAAAGGTCAGGATGCATTTGTGGTGACCGTAAACGTGGTGTGACTAGGGGACGTGCGGTAACTGAAAGGTGGTCAGAGAGGGTGTCTGCCGATTGAGCTTTAAACCCAAGATGAGCACCTGCATTTTGTCTGACGTCTACACGCTCCCTTGTTACGCTTTACACAAAAGATGTCACTACTAAAGCAAACGCAGAAACAGAGCTAAAATTTTAAATGTCATGGAAATCCAGTTTGGAATTTGCTTTCACCTCAATTGCACGGTTAAGTATGTAAAAACCACTATAAACATGAAAGTTGATAGAGATATCACACAGCATCAGCTACCCAAATCAGCTGGCTGCGTAAATGGTACCGAAAAGTCAAGCCAGGCCTTAAAGGCTTGGGTGAATTACACCAAAGAAACATGTGTCACGTCTGTCAGAGTCTCTAATCATCTACTCATGGTTTGCTTTTCCCGCCGAGAAAACTGATGGGGTTTCGAATGAATACAGATGTTTTTTTTGTTTCCCTATATCTGCCGTAATAGAGCTTGTCAAAATCATTTGATTAACGTAACAAGATGAAAATTAGTAACTAGACACGTCAATAAACAGCCTCAGTTCTGTCTGAAAGCATTAGTCCGCCAGGCTGCTGTCAAAAGAGCGAAATTCGCCATACTTCAATGTTGCCTACAGCAAACACAGATGACAGAGAATGTTGACAAGCAGAAGGAAGACAAATGACTCCAGTGCACGGGAGGGCGATTGGGTTGTAAGTGTGGCAGTTAACCAGAGTCTCTCTTACCTGAGCAGATCAGTTTCATCAACATGTAATCCCCACCACAGCCCCTCCTATTGTAGCATCTCAGCCAGTCGAACGGGCAGTTGCCAAAGTTTAGCGCCTCCTTTCTGCACAGAAGGGTTATTTCCTCATCTGAAAGGCAGAGAGGAGAGAATAACAGTTTTTGGTGGGGGGGTAACTTCCCAGTTCTTGTTCATATACCCAGAAGGGTGGCTGTCACGGTCCCCTCAAAGCTTCTGTGTTCAGTAGTCTCTGTTCCAGGGGCACAGACATCTATTGTGGTGACACACAGATTCTTTTTGCAATCCTGTTCAACTAGTTACAGGCATCCAATCAGCTGAGGAGGCAGAATCGCCAATCAGCACGTGGACACCCAGCGTCCCCACTAAGCTACGATCTCCACTGGAGATTTCTGTCACCCGACGCATACGTTCTTGAACAGAAGCATGCACATCATTTATGGAGCTCTGTTCATGCACGCCCTGGACCAGAATCTGAGAGTGCACCCTGTGTGGTATCAAACTAGTCTCACAGTACCCTGGAGAAAGCCAGGAAATGGCTGACCCTAATTTAAGAGCCATCTTTAAGAGTCAGTACAGACACTGACAGTTGTGACTCCTCTGTAAAGCAGTTTCCACAGTATTGCTTCCAGCTGCAGTTTTAAAAGTACGTATCAAGCTCTTGCTACTGGAAGAAGCTAAGGTCTAGTTCCTCAGATGGATGGACCATACACGCACACGTACACTTACTTACAGGCTTCAGAGTAGTTCCTGTCAACTTCGATTGGTTCTGAGGTGCTGCTTACCAGGGGAAGATGGAGAAGGAGGGCTTCAGAGGAGAAGAAGGAAAAGAAAACTAACAGGCCACAGTATATACCCCAGCCAGCTTTGTTTTTCAGTGACTTGAATGGTCGTGCACTCTCCTCTCCCGACAGCCGAACAGGCTGATATGTTATTTCTGCCCCCACCGGGCAAATGCACTGATTGGACAAGCCACCCTTCACCGTGGCGATAGCCACCCTTGCCATTTCAGTTAGTAGGGAAGAGGACTTGAACCTCTACCCTATCAGCAACCTAACCAGCAGCTTTTGAAGGTTAGTGCAAACATGCACTATGAGGGACACGAGTGTGAGGTGAGGGATGCCCAGTTACTCTGTGAAATGGCAAACGGCAAAAACTCCGTGATCAGTTACAGACTTGATATGTGTTTATGGAAAAGATAACACTGACCATTGCTATCTGCTGATTATGAGGGTCATCCCAGCAAACAGGGAACGTTCCCACAAAGTCCAATAACGTTCTCATTACGTTCTTAACATTCCTGTAATGTACCTGTAACGTTGCCTGTTTGTTGGGATATAACAGTTGGTCTAGTACTCATACAAAATGTGGGTGAGAGAAGGCAAGAGATTCTAGTATCTCAGTGAAAATGATTAAAAAATAAAAATATATGTAAAGTGGAAAAAAAAAATCAATAGCTAAATGGGATAGATTTGTTTTCAAATTGGATGTAACTTTATATTGAACATTCGCCTCAGGCTGATTGCAACAGCCACATATACCCTTTACATGATGTAATAAAACCTTTAAAATCACCATGGAGATTACAACAGCTGAAGTAGCCTAAAGCTATCTAACAGTGGAAGGGTTCTTGGGGATAAATGCAACATTCTGGCGTCTCACTTCTATACGTACCTAAAACAGTTTAAGTTTAGACTTTCATCAGATATAAGTATGCTAGAATCAGTGAATTTACAACTTCTTTACAGAACAACATGTGTTGTTTATAGGGTGACAAAGAAGTAAGCCACATATATACACGTATCCCAGACACGCCAAACGATTAAATAGATTGTGTATATTCGGTAGTAAGATCGAAACAGGCAACATTCTTAATGAAATTCTAATTTTAACAAGATAGAACATGGATGCTTTATACCAGTAGTACCATGTAACCCAAGGCGGGTCTATTTAAATCCAAGCGTCAGCAGTTCACGAATTAAAAAAAAAAAAAAAAAAAAATCACAAAAATTTCAGGATATTCACAAAATGTAAATATAAATAACATGAAATACCACGTACCGGCACCGACGTACAATATCCCCATGCAATTGCGGTTCCCGATGTCAAGCTCTTGTCGACCAACTAGTTGAAGAAAATGGTTTTCTAAGGGTTTTGTGCTATGAAGTCCACCTGGAGTCATCGTTTATTTAAAGCCGTAAGCCAAAGCTAAGGCAGGCTGAGGGCGCCGCAACCTGCGGCGTCGAGCTGCTCCCAAACAGCCGCTTCGTAAAGCCAAATCTCTCCTGAAAGCTTGTGTGGTCGGCCAGTGGACCGCTGCAGCTCTCTGAAGACTTAACCTCCTCAAACCTCTCATCTACACCATCGAAAAGCCGTGACGACGGCATCCGTACATCACCAAGCATAATGATCGCATCTTCTGCTAGTGTTCAATAGATGACAGATTACCAAGATCATTCTCGTCTCCACATACAGTCGAGCCGTGCTGACTGCTCTGCAGATTATCTGTGGATCTAGGTGTTTTAGCTCACATGACAGGCAAGTGGTCGAAGAATGACATAAGTCGAACAATGTATGTTTTAAAAATGAGTAGTCCAAATGCTTATGTATTCTCTGGTCTTGCTTCTTTTGGTTTGCAATGATTACATACGGCGACTTAGTTAATGAGTCCGTAATTGTTATTGTTAACCTTCATTTACCCTGTTTAAACATAAATCAAGATTAAAATCCCATGCCACAGGGACTGACCAGTATAGATAAGTCAAGAACTAATCATATAATACAGTATGTTTGTAATCATATGTATCACGAGGAATTCGCACCGTGTATATATATGTAAATGATAATAAAAAAAAACTTTAAGAAACGTGCACAATGCAGCTTTCTATTTGGGTGACCAATTTAAACACAAATTACGCTTTCTTTGTCTTCCGTTCTCCATGTTAGATTCTCGTTCAGTGAGGATGCTGAAGTTAAATTGAGTCTTTTTAGGAAAGTTTTTGCGACTCCTGCTGGTGAGGCAGCGCCATTCAATTGGAATAGTGATTACAGTCTCGAATTTTGGCAGTCTTTCATTTCACATCAGTTACAAATTAATATTAAAACAATAAAATGTTCAATAAAATACTGTTGATAGCATTTAATCTTCATATTCTGTGATTTGTCTATGAATATTTTAGACTTTGTCTTAAGGCCAAAATCATAAATACTAAATTTAATTATAATCTGCTGTGATCACCATAACCAGCCATTAAGAGCAGTGTTAAAATAATTGAAATATAGACGTTTTTCAACGCTTTCCTGTCAACCATCTGACTTATATCTAGTCCAATATAAATATACTGTATAAGTGGTCAGAGAATGCACATTGCATTACTTGTAAAGATTTTAACTCCTGTAGTGCCACTTAGTAACGATTAGTATAATAGTTTGATGTATTATACAAACAATGCAACAAAGAAGTGCTGACAGGTGTTGTCAGGAGTGACTAATGAGCCATCACATTACCAAGTGCAATTTTGTATTTTTTTTTATTACATTAAAAATATAGACCACAATTATATTTTATATAATGGTATTTATTTAATACAATGGTTTTTTTTGGGGGGGGGGGAGGAAGCCTAAATAAAGTGTAATAAAATAAAATACTGGGGGGATATCTCCCCGGTTCCTTCACCCCTTATAATCATCCAATAATAGGTGTAACATGGCTTTTTAAGAGTACAATGGTTTTATTTCATTTAGCCAAATTTAGCTCTCTGAAAAGCATTATGTTTGTTTTAGATCAAACAGGCTGCACTCATCCAACCCACATGTAAACAATCTCTATTTCATATTTCATGGTGGACTTTTTATAGTAATAACTATTTGCTGCCCCCAATTTGGTGCTTACATTTTTTAACACTTCCTTTCCAATGAACTTACTCAAGAAGATGCTGACAGATCCTATGGATGTTTTTGCCACCAGCACAGCTGTATTCACTGCGGGATAATTCGGGATAGGCTACATGCATGTTGTCCCTGTACCCCCAGAGTAATAGCTCTCCTTCTGGAAATCAAATCCAAGACCATCTGGCCAAGAGACTGGTCAGGGTAGGGTGCTGCACCACAGGTGATGTTTACATGAGGAAATGCGTGACTGGAGCAAGCCAATGCCACTATGTAAAGCAATTTCTGTGTTGTGCCTGGTGGGGAGAAATAACATCTCCTGTTTCATTTGTTGGCCTCGCAGTGTAATCTGACATCCATCCACTCAACACACTGGTGTCCAGTAACTGGGTGGCAGATTATCTGTTGATAAATCTGTTGTGGTGAACAACACGGGAAAAAGCTTAAAGGCTGCCTAAAAAACAAGTATTTGAACATGCATTATCATTTAAGTAATAACCACACCACTGATGTGTGACAAAGGGTTAAAAAATGTATCACGTATACGACTTGATGAAATACAGCAGTGTTTTCGAGCACTGCAGCAAAAAAATTCATGTGAGAACCAGCAGGAACCTAAATGTATAATGAAGAACATGTTCAGCCCCTTTTGATTATAATGATCGTGTTAAAAATGATCTGATAAGGTGGGTACGATCTCTGAGCACGACCCTAAAGGCATTTAAAATGTTGCCTGAAAACAGAAGGAAGTGTGCAGGGCTGTATTCTACCTGTGGTAACAGGGCTGACTAGAGGGGCTCGTGTTGAGAGCCTGTATGTGTGAGTATGTCAGAGAGGCCAAAAGACAGCCCTGTCAGATGGCTTTCTGCTTCTCACTCTCTGCGTGTGGCATTGGAGCGGAAGATACCAGTTGCCCTGGAAAGCAAACAGAATGGGGCACAGCAAACTGGAGTCGTGTTGTTTTGTCCTTGTGCCATTTCGTCAGCACTTGTTCGCCAAGATTTCCTTTTACAGAAAGTAGCTGCATATGCCACACGTGTGAGTGAACATATGTGCGCATGTGCTTGTTATATACATTTTCTGTGCCTTAGGGGTAAGCCAAAATAAACAGTGTGTTTTTGAAACACCCGCTCTTAGCTACAGAGGGGCCAAAGATCTCTCTGGTCATTTATGACACGAATTTATGAGATGTTGTGCAGAAAAATTCTTTAGTTTTCACATATCCTATTTTACTCTCACACATACAGGTGAGAGCAAAACTTGGGGTCAGCTGTTTATCTGACACGGTTTCTACTGTAAAGAATCTTGCACTTGCCTTTCCCAAGGGTCAAACAGTGATATAGTCATTCTGCCAGTAATGGGGCTCGAACCCATGACCTTCCAGACATGAGCATAATCAAAACCCAATGAACTATCCAAGACTCTCTGTTTTGTTTTTTCATGACCTCCTTCCGTCATCTGAGTGGCAGAATGTACAGCTTCCAGGCTGTCAGAAGCCAACCATGTTAAATTTTGTCTACTTTGGTTTATGCCTTTCCCAGTTCTGGTTGCAGAAATAAAACTTGGAGCTTTTCAGAACTTGACATTGACTCCTTGTGCAAATGAATTTGAGAAGCAGATGAGATGATGTGCAAAATGATTTTCTTAGCAGGACAGTGTAAGAGGTCCTCTTCTGGTGTAACTCCTGCGGACAGGATGAGTTATTCATCTGCGCCAGTCAGTCAGTCTGCTGTCAGGGGTTGCTAGTGAGCATGCACCATGAAGGAAGAAACAGGAAGCACCTCTTAGTGTGAAGGTAGCATATGGCACACATGCAGACACAAGCATAAAAGAATGGGAATGTGTTAGTATTCCATCCCAGCCAACTGTAAATCTCACGCTCTTCAGGTACTCAGTCACTGGAGTGACTAAAAAAACAAATCTGCTATAAAAACTATTCTAACTTTCCAGTCCAATGTCCCACACAGAATTAAGCCAGCAATAAAGGCCTTCTGACAGTCTTGCCTTGCTCTCTACTCTGCGTTAGCTGACACACACTGTTTTTAAACACACTCTTATTGGCTGAGTCGCACACATTGTCAGCCACTCTTTCTCACAAACACAACATCAGTTTCTTGCTCTTACATAGACATACACATACACACTCACACATGGATATAGTTTTTGGTGGACAAGATGCAAATGAACTAAGCTGGAACAGCATCACTAGTCCTTGTGCTGAGAGTATGAATGAAAGTCTTCACACCTTAATTGCTTCATTCCCTGTCTCCTAATTTCTCTCTTGCAGATCTTGCAATGCTGCAGTGCTGGCCATAGTATTTGGTGCCCACAACAGCCAGCTTTTATTTTGTATTTTTTTAGTGTCTCTCAGCATTCAGATCTGAAAACTGCATTTGAATGAAAGAAAAAGCGAAAGATGTACCGACGAATCGGTGTATCAGTAACAAATAAGGCATCCAAAATTGTAGTCACACACATACTGCTCGCATGTAAGAATAACCTGCCGAGTGTGAAGCGGTGGGGATGTGAATCCAAGGCCATAGTACTTTCTGGAAAAAGAGTGGAACACTCCTGTCAGGGAGGGAGCGTCGACCCTTAGTCAAAATACTTTGGATCTTGTCTGAGAGTGATTGCCAGAGGGGAAGTGACATCAACAGGCAGATTTGTTAGGTGATTAGGTGATTGTAGTTTTATGGGTCTTGGGCAGGGTTGTGGTGGTAAAGTAGGCATTAAACGAGGAGGCTTATGGTTTACTAGGCAATTTTTTATCAATATTCATGCGTATGGAAATGAACTGTGGGTAATGACAGAAAAAACAAGGTCAAGAGTTCATGAGGTCAAAATGAGGCTGCTGGACTAACTCTGCGTGAGAAGTCTGGAGACGCAAAGAGAACTTGAAATAGAACCACTGCTCCTACCGATGGAGAGGGATCATCTGCAGCAGTTTGGACATATTATACAGAAGCCACCTGTTTGGCTCCCAGAGGTGGGGCACCCTGCATGGGGTGTCAGCCCTTTCCAGGGTGCAGAAAGTCAGACACACACTAACCAATTTAGAAATGCCAACCAGCCTAAAGCACAGGTCTGAGACTGCAAGAGGAAACCTGTAAACTTCATGCACAGACGGTAGAGGTGGGGTTCAAATCCCTGACCCTGGAGGTGTGAGGCAACAGTACTAACCACCTTGCCACTCTGCTCCCCTTGAATTAAATTTTTTAACTAAAGTACAAATATTTTAAAAAGTTTAATTTTAATGTCAAATATGACACATCACCACCTTGTGGACAGTATTGTATTTTTTTGATTACATCTTTACCATACATTTACTATCCCATTATAAATTCATTTTAAGTTAAGTTTAGTTAGATATTAAAGTTTTGAATGCTCCCTGTATGATTTACTAAGCATCCGCGGCCTTAGTAATGCTGCCTGGTTTATACGTACGTCATTATAGGGACACCACTGGCTCAGCTCCGGACTCTTAGAGTTATCATTTTTCATTTCACTAGAGGGCGCATTTGTCTGGGCACAGCACACAAGCTAACCAAAATGCACAATGCTTTGATTTGGGTTGTATTAAAGTTAGTAAATAAAAATGGTTTACTGGTACTTCTGAAGTCTTGTTGTGGTGATTATCCTTTTTTCTCTTGTATTTTGATTTTATTTAATATTTTAGCATTTCTTTTTGGAAATACTGTGCTCTAGACTTTCTGCTCTAACTGATTATGTGCTTGTATCAATTCTCTGTCCTCTGCTTACAGCAAAAACGTGACTGATAAAAATTCAGAATTAGAAAGGAAGTTGGGAAGCTTGGCCTAAATGCATTAGGGAAAACTCTTTCGCCCTCAGCAACTTGAATTGGTGGCTGTTAGGATACACTACCTTCTGCTTAGCCAGCTGTGCTTCAGCCATAGTTAACGGAATATACGCTTACGTGTATGCAATGTTTATATATCACAATTATCCACATTCATTATCTGTAAGGCTATCCATTGTGCCGGGAGATCCTATAGATAATGATAAATAAAGAGAGCTCAGCTGTTGGCAAAAAGTCCCCTTTCCCGGTTACTCCTGCAATGTGATTGTTCTGAGACTTCAGGAAGTCCCTGTTGGGAGTTTAGGCAGACATTGTCGGGAAGCACGACGTCATTAAAGAATTTCCTCCAGTGTCTCTGGATAAGTGTTCCTATTATCTCTGCCATCTGTTTCTACTGTTCCTTGGCAGTTCCTTCACCGGCAGTCTTAAGACACAAGACTGCATTCTTATAAGATTTACATTTTACAATTGTTGGTGGTAGATATAAAAGCCCTTCCAGATAAATCTCACTGATGCCCTTAATTCTTTCTGAACCTTGGTCATTTATTCCCCACTCCCTGCCTGGTGCCTGGTGACACATTATTCTCTCTGCCAAAATCTCACAGGCAAATTATTACAATTAGTATGACTGTTATTGTTGCCTTTGATATCACCAAGACCGATTATTTGAATCCCACCTCTGCTCTGTGTGTGTGTGCAGTTGGCATGTTCTCTCAGTGTCCTGTGGATTTCGTCCAGGTACTCTGGTTTCCTTCCATAGTCCAAAAGTATGCACTTAGGCTAGATTGCCTATATTGTACAGGAACCCATTGATAGACTAACGTCCTGTCCTGGGTCTTTTACTGCATTGTGCTGTCTGCTGCCTTGGATTGGCTTCTGGCCTACCCCATTACTGGATAAGCAGTTCAGAGATGGGTGGCTGTTGCTGTATAATTTCGGAGAAGGAAGAAATAAAATGTTAAATATGGCAGTAAATGGAAATTGTCCCAACTGTAGAATTTATTTAAAAATGACTGTATTTGTATAAAATTACAGTGTAAAAAATTAATTTGTTATACACAATTCAAGCATTCCAAAAAAAAAGAAGATGTATGTATGTTTAAAAGAAGGCACAATTTCTCAGTCTTCCAAAACATTCGAGCATGCAGTGATATGGTTGGCTGTTCTCCCAACTTACAAGTCCAAAAAAACTGCGTCAAGACTGGGACATGCTTGCATGCATACACACACATAATGCATCAGATGGTAAATTTCTCACAGTAGTACTTGTGGGTCATATTTCAGAACACAATATATACTGTCAAGTATTCTAAAAAGATTCACAACTACATAAGGCAGAGATACAGACACAATATGTTTCTGCCGTATGGAAATTGATAGTTTGCAGTATGCATCATTTCTGGAAATACTACATTCATAATCCACGTGTACTGGCCATAAAGGGTTGCACACTTTGGGAGGGTGCCACTCGTTATCAATAAAGATGTAAGGTATATGAAAAGTTTAATTCCATAATTTAATGATCTGTCTCAGTATGATGGGTTTATTAATATGGACTGGAGACTTCCGAGTGCTTTATAACACACCAGTGTCTCAGTCATTTTACATTAGTATGAGACATGTTTAGTTTACTTGACCAGTGTAATATGTTAAACTCTGTTTTGATCAAGATATTACATAAAACAGTCTGTTCCATTACATTTTTTAAAATGGTCATATTTATCTTTAAATATATTCTTATATTTATAACAATGAACATCTTTCTATATAGTAAAGTCTATAAGGGTAGATGACAAAAAAAACAGAACTGTTTTACCATATTTGTTCTGCACGTAATTTTTTCCCCAGCCAGAAAACAGGAAAAAAAAGCCACAATGTGTGAGGGTTAAAAGATAACAGGCCAGGAAGCAGGCTTCCTCACACATATGTGCAGGAAGCTGATTCCAGGGTTTTGTTTGTGTTTTTCGATGCAGGCTCAGTGCTAGAGAGGATGAGAGCTGAGAACTCGGTGTATACAACAACCAGAATGGCAAAGCATGAGACTGGCTTCCACAAATTGTACATATAGCTTATGCCTCCAAATATTTAAAGAAAACAATATGAAACGAACAAAATAAAACTAGACAGAAAACAAACGTATGTGTGGTTTCTAGGAAATAATACATATTAAAACAAATTTTTTTGTAAAAAGTAGACAGTATACAAGTCAAACATTGAACCTCACTACTGCAAAATTTCTTACATAGTTTGCTTCATTCACGGAATACAATTTCACTCGATCTCCACACTTAGAGTAAAGGTTAAAGTTATTCAGACCCTATTTCTGTCCTCAGTAGACCTTTTCTTTTACTGAATGTTTCCTGTGTTGGTTATTAAAATCTTTTTGATGGTCCTTAGAGACAGTTTTTTTGTCCATCAGAACCAACGTGTGGATAGGTTTTTTTTCAAAGAAAGCTGGATTTGACTGCAAATCTTTCAAGTCCACTGCACTTAATACTTCCTGCTAGGGTCCCAGTGCTATTGTGTATGTTTCCTGAAATAATGCGGTTAACCGATTTATGAGTAACACCAGAGAAGAAAATGGCAACCAAGAACGAACTGGTATGGGAGCGAAGGCAAAATCTGGCAAACACGATTTCTGTGTGTATTAGCATTTGCTGGAATTTTCTGTTTTTATTGCATTTGATTTTCTGTGTTTGTGTACGTATAATTATGCCCCACTATTTTCCTTTATTTAGTGGCATAAATATAAACAAGATATCAAAGTTATCACACCCATCAAGATTAATGTTTTTCTATTTTTTCTAAAAGTTGTGAAAAATTAAAAGTATTAAGTTGTGCTAAAAATATATAATTGCAAACAACTGACTGATCACATTTCTCACTTATTTTACTGACTATAATAATTTTATTCAGAAAAAACTACTGCTCAAAAATTCAACACTTAAGAGAATATCAAACATAAAAAAATGTTCTACCGCTGTAATTTCCAGTGATGACTAGATAATTTTAATTTGGCACACAGCCTGATGTACAATGATATTGATATTGTTGTGTATTTTGCCCTGGTGTGAAGAAGCTCTTTTACTAACAAGAGATGTCAGAAAAAGATGACCCTTAAAAAACAGGCCACACAGTTACTGTTGCAGTCAGTATGCGTGTTAATTTTCAGAGACGTCCACTCCGTACAGCTCAGCCAATGTCTTAAAGCGAGGACCCCAGTCACTGAGGAAATCATAGTCCAGGCTGGAGTCATCAGAGCAGGTTTCCAGGGAGCTGAGGCTACCGGCAAGCGACTCGGGACCCTCGTATCCATAAATGTGGAGGGTGTCATAGGGGATGCCATCCCGGTCGTGGTCCGCCTCGCCTTTCTTCACCTCGATCATAGTTGCCATGTCACCCCTTGGTGCTGGTGGTTTATTGACTATGGCATACACGCCGGGAGCCGGCAGCATGTCGGTGTCACTCCGGGCTGAGTTTAAGATGGAGACGTCAAAGCCATTGGTGTCCATCTCACCGCCGCCTTCCTCATCGTAGGTCACCAGCTGCTCGTGGATCTCCTCTGAGTTCTTGCCCAGGGTAACCAGAGTTTCTTTCCGCCATCGTTTTCTCAAGACAATGAGAATTATGATCACTGTGGTACAAAAGGAGAAGCCTTTAATTCATAATGCACTCTACCATTATACACTTTTCAAGCTGAAAGTTTAAAATTACTTTGGAGGAAGTCAATTTTTTGTTGTTTCAGAAAAGCCAAAATGAAAAACTAAAATTGTTCCAATTGCCCTCATCATTTTGTCTGGGACTAATTTCACTTAAGTGGGGAGAAAAAGGAAATCTGTTTAATATAGTACACATAATAATATGGAATTGAGTATATTTTTATTCTGCTACTACTATGCTTTTACATAACATATGGAAATTAGGGACTTATTTACATAACCAGACATTGTTGTAAGAAAATGGAGCCCAGCATTGCATTAAAAATATATATCTGGTTTTCTTGGGATAGGATAATATTCTTCACATCTACTGTTGGTGCTACTTTTCTGGATTTGTGACCAGAGTGTGTAATTGTTTCTTAGGCACAAATGGAGCTGGCTAATATTGATACTCCCAGCAAAACAACACATGGAAACCCAGAGAAAATCCCTGTTCCTTAAACTTCATGTCATTACTCCATCCATTTTCAATAGGTGCTTATTCAGTAGAGGGTCATGCTGAGCCTGGAGTCTATCCTAAGAGACACGGGCCATGAAGCAGGACACTCTCTGGACAGGAGGCCATTCCATCACAACAGCGTGCATTCACACCAGTGGTAATTTTGGGAATATATATCAGTTCAGCCCATGATTAATGCTATATTAGACAATTGTGTTGTTTGCATTTAACATTTATTTCTATAGGTGACATTTCAGGTTCTGCCCATTTATACAGTAGGACATTTTTCTTAAGTCGTTCAGCATAATTAGCTTGTTGAGGGGGCATAAAAACAGAATCCTTGTAGATATTGGAAGGTGCAGCTTTCAGGTGGTAAGTCGGTGTTGTCTACCACCACACTGACTGTTATTTGAGCATCCTGCTAAGCATTACCGCACATCACATCATCTTGTTTGTGTCTACTGTTCTGTAGAGCAGTGAGTGGGATCTAAGAGGATAAATGCTGAAAGGCAGGAAGGTAGGGAATGATATGAAGAAGCGGAGAAATCTGAGGACTTACCCAGAATAGTGAGAATGCACAGGATGATGGCGATGAGTGCGTGGAAGCTGGCGTTGCTTGTGGCAGGTGCTGCCTTGCAGTAGTAGTTTCTCCTGTAGGCATCGCAGCTGCACACGGGGATCTCCACGGTGGTGGTGCTGCTAAGGTTTGGTATCCCGTTGTCCGACACCACCACCTCCAGGCGGTATATCGGGTCATCCTGGTTGAAACCTCCCTGCCTCACCGTGATGTTGGCAGTATTGTCTGGAGGAGGAAGAGGCGATGGGTCAAGAGTGCGGAATGAGCCAGTGAATTTCTCCTGTCATTTGCAAGCCATGCTTAACCCTTGGGACTTGACAATATGGGTCAGCACCACATTGTGCAGTACTCTGAAGCTGTTTGCATACTTTAAAGGCTCGATATTAAAGAATGTTAGGGAGTACTGTACCTTGTATGATATCACCAGGGAGGTGCAGTACTCTGAGGCTGTGGTATATAGACCTTACAGGCCTGATAATAAAGGATGTTAGGGAGTACTGTACCTTGTATGATATCACCAGGAAGGTGCAGTACTCTGAGGCTGT
>JAACJT020000007.1:14065156-14086809 GCA_009936485.2 Gymnarchus niloticus
AAAGCATCAAACAAACACAAAAAAACAGAACAAAAAAAAAGACCCCCATCGCAACAAAACAAAAAAAAAAGACAAGGACAAAGAACCAGGACCCCCCCCCCCCCCAAAAAAAAAAAAAAAAAAGAAACAGGTTAAACGGAGACTAAGAGACAATTAAAATGAGAATGTAAAATCAAGTTTGTTATAATTCACTGGACATCATTTGCATTTTTTAGGAGGTGGGACAACAATGATCTGCCAAAATCAATCCAATAAACCTTAACAAAGGCGCAGTCTGTGTATGTCTTCTGTCCTCAAAGCTAATACTATGAAATCTTTTATTTTCGGCAGTCTCCCTTTTTCAGTTTCCTACTGGGAGCTGCTGTCTTTGTATAAGTAGCTGGAGAGAGAGATTTAAAACTCCCTTCTTTTGAAAGTGGGTGCCATCTTTCAGGATTCTGAAATTGTAATTTTCCATCCGGAGTCCCAACAGACATAACTGGCAGAGCTTCACTTTCAAGGATCGAAAGTTTTTCAGTGACAGCTAAGCTTGTAAACAAGAAACATGTCTAGAAAAATATGGTTTGGATTATACAGATCAAATAGATCCTAGTATTATTTTTACAACTAAGCAGCTTGGGTTTATTCATGAAAATCATTTATTTCTGTGCCAAGCAAAATAAAACTATCAAAATGTAATTTGCCATATGACTTGAAAAACATTTCCAGTAGTAACAATGACATCCCTCGTTACGGCGGAATTTGTGATTCACTGATCTATCCTGGCATTATAATTAAGACGTTTTATTTTGTTGGGGGCTGTTTATTACTAAAGGTGGTCCTGCTCAATCTGTAGGATTTACACATCAATCTAAGGCAGGACAGAAATAGGGTAAAAGTTCACTATTTCATGTTAAGCAGTTATGGGTCATGGTGAGGCTATATAATTGCGATGTACAGTTTGCATGTTGTGTGTGCTATGCATTAAATTTCCTGAAATGTGTTCTGGTTACCGGCTGTAATGCCCATCATAAGTATGTTTTTATCCTTAATTAAATTAGACTATGACAAAAACATATAGACACACATTACGTGTGACATACAATGGTATGATCAGGGCTGTGGGTACTGTGTTCAGCAGTTTAAGGCAGGTCAAAGAAACACGGTACTGTACTCGATAATGAACTGTTCAAGGAGCATTTCCTATAATTTGTTTTCTCTTTGGTGCCTGTTAGTATAAAGCCAAGAACTTAATATGGTATCCTGGAAATGGATCCTACCAATAAAGGAAGATTTATCAAACACATATTTCAGTCTGATATGGTTTGGAGCAGCTGACTCTAATTCAAACACTCGCTTTCTGACCACAGCCAGCCAGCTTTAATGCAACCTGCCACAGTAATAAAAGTCAAACACCCTGTGGCAGAAGGCTTTGGGCATTTCTACCTCTAACTGCATCTCTGTCCAAGCTCTTTGGACATTCAGAACATACTACAGCTTACAACAGTGAGATGTTTGGCATTCACCCCTTATTACACTGGTATTCAGCCAAGGATTATATCAAAGCATATTATTCTGGAGTTTTAAAATAAATGTAATTAAATTATTGTTTATTCTTGGAATAGTTCTCAAATTATCCTGAAACTATCCTGATTCTTTGGTTCATAGTATTTTTTAACTTTCTAACAAAACAACTTAGATTTTTCTTCAAATAATTTGTCATACAATGTTTTAAATCCAGTTTTAAAGTCAGCCACTTAAGCATGAGAATTCTTAGTTATACGAGTTTCCTACCTGAATATGATTTTTTTCAGGTCAGCTGCCTTATTTATCAATCCACAGCGATCCACAATGCAGAAAGGAGTCCCGCCTCAGGTGGTGTGCGTGTGTATGTATGCAGAATGCGGATCAGCATGTAGAGCTGTGAACCTGCATAAGCTCCAACCACTAGAGTTAAAACTTGTAAAGCTGCCCGGGGTTAGGGTTCAGTCTGGTTTCACCCTCTTGGGAGGGTTTCCTGTTATTGTCCCACTCAGTTGTGGGTTCTGCATGTGCTGATGAGAGTGGAGGAAGTCTGATAAATCCAGACTAATTGCTGGTTAGAAATTCGGATCCATGGGTAGCAGTAACGGGATAAAGACCCTAAGAACCCTTCACCGACGTGATCCGCAGGAGTCGGAGAGGCTGGCAAGCCGGTGAGAGAGTGAGCAATACATCGAGGAGACGACTGATTGTGACACACGTGATGATCGGGGAAAAAATGATTAAATCCCTGCTCTAGTGCCAGCGATGACAACATAAAAAAGGAATTAAGCTAAGATATTCCTTATTTGTACCTTCGGGACAAAGATTATGATAAACAACAGTTAATCCCATGAGATTTTTCGCTCCATAGTGGTATTAAATTTTTCAGGGAACATCAGAGTATCCGATAAAGGAATCTTGTCTAAGCCAGTAAATGAGATGAGTGGGTTTTCTAAGCCCCCCAGTCTATGTCCCTGGAGCATTAGCTGTAATGTAGGTAATCTGACCTGGAGCTTGATGGTATGGCATCCCACTGGATACTGTAGTGCTGATATGAAGGGAAACAGTCTTTTTAGTCTGTTTAGTTTGATTCACAGAGTGAGGGAATTAAATTTACGAGACAGCGAAGACAAAGGAGGAGAAACAGAGAAACGGGAGGTAGATGGATCTAAAGTGACAGAGAACTAAAGCCGTCAAAAGCCATCTTGAGTTTATCCGAAATGGTATTCTTACATTAACGACAGTAAAGATCTTTCTCTAGTATGTAGACAGTGAACTCCTATTCATTTATTCATTATTTTAACTACACCTGAGTCTACCCAGATTGAACTGACCGGAAATCAGCCACCTGTATTCTCAAAGCCTAATATATTTAGCAGTTTAGGTATGATGAAGCAGAGCACAAATGAATCATGCACTAACAATCAGCCATTATAATGTTTCTGGTGTCCGCAGTGACGCCCAGTTTCTAGCCCCCACCCTCTCGGACTGTCACTTGACTTTAAGATAAAGCTCTTTCCTTTTCCCCAAAATGTCTTTCGTTTTCATTATAGGCTCAGTTCGGCTTCTAGTTCCCTCTTTTATTGTATTTTCAGGACCAACACCACAATACTCAACACAAGCCCTTCTAATCATGTGGACAGACAGCAATCAAAGGAATTGTACCACTTTCTGGAAGATAAAAGCACTTGATAGCAGTTTTCACCAACTGCCATCTCCCAAAACACACCCATGCTGCCTCCAATGATAAGTAACGGGTAAACCGGTCTGCAAGTAATCATCATCATTCCATGATACGGTCAGACTGCCCAAGAGGTCCATGCTTTAAAAATATATTCTCTCCCACCAAACCATCCATTGAATGTGATTTTTTACTTGCTGTGTAATAATAAACTGTGAGTTCATTATGGATCAGTTATCATTCCTCCAGCTTCTTATTAACACTAAATATCAATATGGCATTTTAAAATACTATTCAGTTCAATTCAATGTTATTGATGTAGTGCAGGGGTCTCAAACTCAGGTCTTGGAGGGCCGCTATGGGTACAGGTTTTTTTTCCAGTCAATTCCTGCTTTTACATGAAGCTCTGTCTCATTTAATCATGCCCTCCATCATTCCATATTTACTGTGTCAATCAGCATATTCTAAGCAGGGTTTAGTTATCTTTTAAAGATTTTTTTAAAGGGTAAGATGTTGCTTCTTAATATCACTCTCATTTCTCCATTTGTTGCTAATTATCGCAGCAGTGGAAACACAAATTAGCTCATTGGTGCTCTTTAGGGCCTAATGAGCAGCAATGACCTAAGGTGTGTCCACTACTGTGATAAGTAGCAATTGACACAGACCACAAAGAAACTGTAGGTAATACGTTTTTTTTTACTGAACTAACTTAATGTCCTTTGGCAAATTCTGGAGAGTCAAGCTCCCTTTTAGATCTGTTATTGACAGTAAATACAAAATGATGGTTATAGGTGCATGATTTCTGAGCTACCAAACTTGCTCTGATCACTGGACTGCAACCCTCAATACCCTCTTGTCCTCCTGATTGTTCCAACATTGTTCTTATTTGTCTTAATTATTTGTCCTGCCCAGTGCCAGCCAGTGGAGGATGGACTTCCCCCTTGAGTCTGGTTTCTCCCAAGGTTTCTTCCTTCTGAGGGAGTTTTTCCTTGCCACTGTCGCCATTGGTTTACTCTCTGGGGACTCTGGGCCCAGGACAATGTAAAGTGCTTTGCGACAGTACTTCCTGTTAAAGGCGCTATATAAATAAAATTAAATTGAACTGAATGAGTAAATGATAGGGGTTCACGCAAAAGTAGGAATTGGCTGGAATGGAAACCTGCACCCGCAGCGGCCCTCAAGGAGTGGAATTTGAGACCCCTAATGTAGTGCTTCTACAAAGGAGCATTGTCACACAGTGCTTTACCAAGTTTGAGGTCTGAAGTCCCCAGAGAGTGAGAATGAGTTGACAGTGACAAGGAAAAGGTCACTCAGAGCATGGAAAAGAGAGAACTTGAGAGAAACCAGACCAATGGGGCAAACGGGGAGCATAAGACCATATAGTATAGCGTGAGGAAAATTCAGTACAGGTATAAGCAGTGGCATAATGGGGCACATAGGAAGGGAGACGGGCAGGTGAGGTGGCTCGAGCAAATGGCAAACAGACAGGGTGACACAGGTAGGCGGCAAACAGGCAGCAATGCAGCTAGACCGGTGGGCAGGCCTCTGAATAATTTACCCCAGAAGGGGAGACAGGATATGGAAAGTGTATGAGCAAGTGAGCAACATAAAAGTAACAATTCTAGACAGCAGGGTGAGTGTTGTAAAAAAGAAAAGCTCGACAGACCGAGATATGGCAGCACAGGAGGGAGAGGCAGGTGGGAACACAGGTATGAGGAAACAATCCTGAATGCCAGCACGGCAGCAACACATGGCAACAAGCGAAGCAGGAGCCACAGCACTAACAGGGCAATTCATCCAAACTCCATGGCACTGATCCCCATCCAGCTCTATGCTGTAGACTATAAGCCTAGCTGCGGCTGAGTAACTACTTAGGCCTAGATCCCCTGTAAGCTAAGCTAAACAGGTGTGCTTTTAGGCTAGACTTAAAGTTTGAGATTGAGTCTGAATTTGCTGGAACAAATATACAACATAAAATAGTGTTCTAAATACCCTTCAATTAAAATTTTACTTTGCATAAAGATGCAAATTTAAAATTAAGAAAATTAATTTTGTTTGACATTATTCAAATTGAATTATTAATGTCAGAATTTATGTTACAACAGCGGACCATCAGAGTGTGGTACTTCACAATGAAATAGTCTTCCTCAATTTCACTGCTTTGAACCATCTAATCATGCAGTGGGTTTTGAAGTTTTGTCCCTACCAGTTCTGAACCACCCTGTCAGCAAGTAGCTGCTGTTTTATACTAAGATGTTGTGTGAGATGTGTGAAGTAACATTAATAGTAAATATGCTAAAAAAAATTTCTTTTGCAAGTTTTTCTCTTGAATTCAACTCTGATCCTAACTAGGAGAAGTAACAGGCAGATGACGATGATGATGGTGATGATGATGAAATTTAATACATATAATGTGTTATGGCTCTTGGCATCATGATTTTCAGAACCAGGTTGAATATTATCATTGTACCCTTGACTTAAGGTCATTTTCTTCAAGTGAAGTAAGAGATGAAAAGAGATACTGTACCTTCACCTCATATACTCACTCAATCAGATTATGGCCAGATATGGACTGCCCCATTGAGACTGCCAGAAGAATTGGCAATGGATTGCCATGGATGGTGCATCCATGGGCCAGGAGCAAAAATATTTCCTCTGAAGTGAAAAATATTCAAAGGGAATGTGAATGGCTTGGCTGACTGGTGTTCTCAGTCCGTCACTGGCTATGGTCTGTATTTACTCTACATTTGTGTACATAAATGAATACATTTAGCAGATCACTTCAGTGCTAGCTTGGAATTAAGGGTGAAAAATACACCCTTAATAAATACACTAAGGGTGTACGTTTGAGTCTAATAAGTATGTTGTTCACGTTTTTCCCAATTGCTTGCACAGAGTGTATGAAAAGCATGGTTTACAAGGATAAAAATCATGGAATGTTGCTGCTGTAAGATTTTTAATGACCAATAAACCTAACTACATGTCTTTGGATTGTAGCATTAAACTGGGGCAGGAAACACACAGTAAAATCACTGTGCCACCCCAATTTTATAAAAAAAAAAGAGCAATAAAAATAAACAGACAGTTGCTGAGGAAACAAACACATTTTACCAGGGCACTGCACAGACTTCAATGGGGGCAGGTGTACACTTGAAAAAGGGCGCCCACCTGCAGCTAAAAAGAAAAAAAAAACAACCTGGCCCAAGAGGTACCTAGAAAAAAATAGGGCTGGTGTTCCAGTCCCTACGCCCCCAAGCTGGCCCCCCTGTGACTGCATTTTACACTGGCTTTTGTTTAACCAGCAACACTACACATGATATGACACAGATCACTCTTGAGTCACTAACTAGTACTGTCTTACTAGTCACAATCATTTTGATTTTTACTGTTTTCGGGAACTTTTGTAGCAGTAGACAGACCAGCTTAACAGTGGGATGCTGCTAATAGACGTCACAAAGGAAATAACGTGGGAACATGACGGTGGACGAAGTTCACATTTTTCCATCTCTGGAAGGTCTCATTCTATAGGCTTTGGAATGCAAGTTTCCATGCAAAATCGGGTCTCTTGTCATCTGATGGATGATGATGCTAAATAACCCAGGCTGAATTTCAAAGAACCCAAAGATGTTGTTCAGTGACTGGAAGGCTGGAATTAAGGAAAGAGTTAAACCTCTATAGGGTCAAAGGTATTTGACATGGTGGATGGTGCCATGAATGATGCCTTTGATGGTGAGAAATGTTTTGAACTTGGGACACCTTTGCAGGTTATGTAGTTGGTGTTATACAGAGGTCTTGCTGGTATAACTGACAGCTGAATATCATCTAAGCATGAACATGATTTTACTGAAAAAGGATTGTGTTTTTTAAGTTAAGTTTGTAGCATAATACGACTCAGTGTTTAAAGCCCATTTCACAACAGGTCATTTTAGGGTTTAGTGGAATTGAACTTCCTATACCCTTTTCTGACACCTTGCATCTTTATTATACATTATTGTCATACAATGTTTGTGTACTTGTTTAATTTTATTGATGTTTTATTGCCTCATTGCCTAACATCTGTGTTTTTATGTGCTTGTGCCAAAGGTCACTATCTATTATATTGTGTTCTTTTTGTATTTCCTGAACTAGTTGCTGAAAATCGGCCAAATTATCTGCCAAATAAATCAATGTGAATACGCCGCACATCGATTTTCATTCATGGCAATAAAAGACTGGAAATGAGTCATGGGGACCCTAACACACTTTTAATACAGGTACAGACCAGGCATTGTGGCTAGTTTCAAGGTGATAATTGAGATAGTGTGGGAGCGAAGGTATGTCATTGGCATTTGTGTTTGAACTAGCTGGCTAAATAATGAAACTGCAGCCAGCTTCCTAGTTTTTTTTGTATATCCTGCTTGTATAGTTTATTTTTTAAATGGAAAGTAAATGACAAATCCATTATATTATTATTTAAGGTTCTTTTTTAATGCATTTTCTTCTTTTCTGAAGTTATAGAAATAGCTTAAGCACAACCTTTCACGTTAACAATAATGACGAGTGCTACAAAGAATTGTTTTGACCTTTATTTCTGAAGTTATGAAACCTTAAGAAATACTCTCAAAAATAAAAAAAGCAACTTAGTTTTTGATCAAATAGATGCAGGCAATGCTTTCAAGTTGCTTTGCTTATGCTCATATGTAGAAAGCATTAATTCACAACATTATTCCCTTCAGGTTTCATGACTTGAGAGAGTTAAAGTTGCCAGAGAGTTACATCATTGTGCTGTTTTCATCCTTCACCTTCACCCAGTAACAACCGGTAAGCTTAATGCATTATGGGTAATCAAAGAAAAAAAAAAAACAAGCAGTAGAGGGACTTTTATAATGCTAATGAAGTCACACAGTTCAGCTTCGTATCACAGTAACCTTACAATAATTCGTACAAAAATTCAGTATTATTAAATTTCATTTTCATCGAGCAAATAATTATTTCCCTTCTTTTTGTATATCTTTAGGGTTTTAAAATAATTGTTTTCTATATACATGTTTGCTGTATGAGAAATGCTGTTGGACTCTAAAACTCAGATCTTCACTATCAGCCAACATTTCTCTGAAATGGGAGGTTCTCTCCAATTTTCAGATCATTGTTGTGGACAAATTTTTCCCAAACTTGGTATGATGTATTGTTAAACTATTTATTATATATATACAGTACTGTTCAAAAGTCTTGAGCCACCCCATCATTTCTTTATAAATTGTTAGGAAAATGGGACAATAGGTACAGTGATTTATTGCAACATCATCTGATCATCTGTAATCATCTGTACCTGTTTCTTCACTGGTTCATGCCTTAAGTTAGATGGCTTTGTTATGCTTGAATTATTCATACGTAGGTCACTGTGTGGCTTAACAAACAAAAACATTCCTCTGAAACTGGTCAGGTACAGAGACTGGACTGAAAATGAGAGCTAAAAACTTTGAAAGTCCTTCGGGAAGCTTGGAGAAGTATTCGTCAAGACTACATAAAAAAAAAAAAAAACTACAAGTCTGGATCTTTGGAAGCAAAATATGAAGAAATGAGGGGTGGCTCAGTACTTTTGCACTGTACTGTATATATATATATATATATATATATATATACACACATACACACACATTTGTTCTTTATGACTCATTAGACTGTACACTAGTAATGATCTGAGTCACAGAAATCCGCGTCAAGCATTTCAGACTTCAGACAACTTTGGAAAAAGAAGTTGAGTAGTGTTTCTTCTGGTCAGTTCTAATCAACAAGTTGCACTAATTTCCGTTGCATCATCTCTGACTTCCTTTCAGATCCAATGTAATCTGGGACTCATGTCTGTCTTTGAACTATACTAGGTATATAAAGCTTAGGCTTTGCACACAATAGTTAATCAGGAAGTGGATTTTCATCTTAACGGCTGATTACTTACACAAATCTAAGGGACTGCACATCAGGCAGGTGACAGATGGATTCCTGAAATTTTATAGTCATTAATAATTTGTGATGGGACACTCAACCTTTCAGCGCACCCAAGAAGTAGCAAAAGCCTCTGTCTTCTTTGAGTATTCACTACCACTCTCCTGCTTGATGCTTGGACTAGCTGGTCCAACATTCCTTTGACTTCCACTGCTGTTTCCTCAGAAGGAAGCTTAAGGTTAAAGGTTTTAACATGGGAAGTAGCTACTGTTTCAATTGGAGGAAGTCAAGACAGTCAAGTCATCACAGGCATGTGATCACCCTGCTACTGGAATTCTTTAAAGGGAATTCTAATTCGAAAATGCGTTAAATCAGTAAAATTCAGATATCTATTAAATCTTTTACTGACTGATGTATATATTTTTTTCAATATTAAAACAATCAGCCTTAATTTTGAAAGAGGTCGGCGATTTTGCTATTGCAGGGCAACTAAGAAAACTGGCATCTTTACATACTTTATGTTTTAATTGATTTCACTTTACGTTAAGTAGGATAGCTTTATGAGCAACCAATCAGTCATGTCCAACCAATCATGTCGTTCAATTTCTTTTTGTTATATGCAGATTCTTGATACAAAATGTTCTACTGAGTCAAAAAGAATATTATACCCACTCAATCTGCAAGTGACATAACAAAAAGTGGATTTATTAGACTGCTATAGATTGAAGTGCCTCACCTGTTTTTATCTATCTAGCTCTCCTAGGAGGTATTAGCGTAATCTTTGGGTTTAGGACCCAATTTAATGCCCTGATCAGCCAAGCAACACCAACATGTGCCCCTGCCATCTGGATGCAAGGTCAGAGCAGGCCAATGTGATGGGCTTGGTATCCTGGACCCTATATTGTTTGTTTAGCCATTCATATAATTTATTATTGTTATTCAGCTACTTGGCAGAATCCTTCCTTCACATTTATGCTTTACCCATTTATGCTGCTGGAAATGCATTTTTTATTGATGTAATTTTAGGCTATGTGCAGTACCTCCTTTCGTTCCGTCTCTGCTGGTTTCTTCTCATTTTGACCATGAACCCTCACTGGCTGCTCACTGATCCAAGCCTGAAATGTCCCCTTACCTTTAAGGACCTGTACCCCCGACAGCTCCCCGTCCAAGCCTGAATCTCTTGGTTTCCTGTCAGCTTCTCTACCATTGGGTGAGAACACAGCTTTGCATGCCCAGCTGCAAATCCATACCATGCCTGAACCGAACCTCCAGGTGTTTTGAGCCACCAGAAGCTCATGGAAGTTATATACAGACTCAAATAAGAAATTTAAATTGGATTTTCGGCTCATATTCCACCTTTGGGAACAAATCATTGGATTATGACGGGATTTCTATGACCAGATGTGGATAGGCATGATTGGGTTATTATTGCATCAGCTTGGCTCTTGAGTTGAGTCTGAGTATAGTTTGTTGCAGTGTGCATTTTTTTGATTGGATATTTGTATTTTTCAGCTGTCCTCATTTATTTTCAGTTTGAAATAAGAATATTTGGCAAAATACATTTATAACTCAAGAGCATGATGTAAAGCAGCTTAAACAACGCTGCATGCTGTTTCATGGCAGTACTCAGCTGACTGATTTACTTTTAGTCTTGTTTAAAGCTCACTATACTGGTTTCTTTTTTCCTTTTTTCATTATGAAATTTCGGTTCAATAATCTATAGGGATTTTTGTGGTACATTTTTTTATTCTTTAAGGAGAAAGTTGTGTTTAACGTGTAATATTCAGTGGTGTATCATCCACCAAGGGCAAGTCTAAATTTCCCTTCAGGAATTAATGAAGTATGTATGTATCCTAATCATATCATGAATTTATACTGTTGCATTTATATGGATTTACATCAATCTAGTTCATCTATCTTTAGACTGTGTATCCTGGTGAGAGCTGCCTGGAGCTTTATCCCAGGCAGCACAGGACACAAAGCCGGGATACGAAGCTTTTGCTGGGCCCATGCATACACAATGGGCAATTTAGAGACGCCAGGTAGCTTAAATATCCTGCCTTAGAACTGCAGGAAGAAACCCACAAAGCACAGGGAGAACACGCAAACTTCATACACAGAGAGCAGAGGTGGGGTTTGAACCCACAACCCTGGAGACACACTGTAGCACACGAACCACAGCATTGCCACCAAAATATTTTGCAAAGTGAAATGTAAAAGTTATTAATTTTTAATTGTGGCAAAAAACAGATTCTATGAAGAGTGTTCTTACTAGTGGTCAAATTAGCTTAATATTTCCAGCAGTTGCATCTTCATTTATTTAAATCTTTATTTTCCCTTAAAGAAAAAAAATACATGTGTCTGTGTTAGCAATTTGTCAACCAAGCTTTAATCAGTTAATGTTTCCTCTTCCCCATTCTGAATGCTATAATAACATCAGTCTGTATAGAAGATTACCGAAGGTGTGTGTGTGTGTGTGTGTATGTGTGTGTGTGTATATACAGTGTATATATATACACACACAAAATACAACTGGGTGAACCAGGTCCACGGATTGGTTCCAGCAGGATAATTCACATTGTCATGTCACTAGGGGCGTGTGTGAATAGTTTGAGGAGGATAACAGTGACTTGTTCCAGCTCACTTTCCTGGCCACCATGTTCACCAGATGTCAATCCCATTGAATATCTGTGGAACACCATGACCAACAGGTTAGGCGTTGGGATCCACCTTGATGCTCTGCAGAAAGCTCTGGTGTCAGCATGGTCCAGCATCCCTGTGGAAACGCTCAGAGGTCTCATTGAATCAATGTCTCGCCCCATAGCTGCAGTATTGGTGGCATGAGAAGGTTATACTTTCTATTATGGTGACTTTTTTCAAGTTTTGTAAGCTTAAACTGAAGTCATCTTTATCAAACTATTTGCAGATGCAAAGCAGCATGGCAAGGGGAATTATCCTACTGGAACCAACCTTCACCATTGGATCTGGTTCTCCAGGATGGACAAGTATCCTGGAGCATTTAGTGCAGCTGCTTCTGGTCATCCGGCACCTGTCCTTGTAGATCCTCTTTCTCATTTATTCCTGTAAAGGTGTGCCATCTGGCTGCTGGGAAGAGCCAATTGTTATACTAGGGGGTAGTCATAATTTTTTGGCTCTTCGGTGTTTATGTAATCGTTGTACTTAATCAAAATATGTTGATCACTTTAGAAATTGAACTATGTTGGCTGAACAAGTCTTCAAGAGATTGGGTAAAATTTAGAAGTGTTAACTTCCGTGTGGTCAAGTTATTATACTGTTGCTTAGCTGATATTTTTATCCGAGACATTTTAATCCATTTACACAGCTGGATATTTTACTGGAGAACTTCAACAGACACTGAAACCCTCACCAGGAGAAGTGATGGGAAGATGAAGACTATATTTTCTGCTACCTGAAAGTTTGTTACATATGTTAAACATTTTGTAAAGTGCTCTTAACTTAGTTGCAATGCTTATTTATGAACAGGAGACCACAAGATAGTTGGAGAGCAAGTTATGATTGGGGAGAGCTCGGAATAAAATTTTTAGTAATGAAGAAGATTGCAATTAAAATCATCCATCCATCCATCCATCCATCCATCCATCCATCCATCCATCAATCTTTTGACCGCTTATCCTGATCATGGTCATGTGGGACCTTAGCCTATCCCAGACAGCAAAGGGCACAAGGCCTGGATGCCTGTCAATTGCATGGCACACATACACGCATTCACTTATGCAGTCATACTCCATGAGTATTTCAGAGGTGGATAACTCATATGACATGCAGAGAACACGCAAGCTCCGTGCATAAGGAATGGAAATGTTAATTAAAGGTAGTATTAAACTGTTCCACGCTTAATGAGCAAGTCTTTAAACGGGTTGTATGCAAGCTATTCTGAATGACAACCACATTGCTGCAGTACTTCTCATATTCTCATGTGTCCAAACTGTCTAGAAACCTCAGGACCCAGCAGCTTCCACTTCTACTTTGAGTTGACCCTCCACATGGACAGTTCATGTTACTTTGAGGATGTGGTAAATTTCCTCATCTAGAACAACAACAGAGTTACATTTTTACTCGTCTGTATAGCTGATCATCCCACTACCCTAATCAAGAAGAGCACTTTGATGATAGACGGTTATATAGTTGATCATTTTCTCTAGGAGTAATACCCCAATAAAATCCATTGATAAACTTTGGTAGGTCAGAATCTCAGATGTACCACAGCTGATAGCCTGCAAGCTTTAAATAATTTCCTAGACTGAGTTTTTCCACACTACTACTCCCATGGTAATTGTGAATTGTCAAAAATGTGTGATATTTGAGTGTGTATTCATTTGTTTATAGCGCTGTACTAAACCCAAGGTATTTGAACTTAACAGCCAGAAACATCTCCAGTTATTGACAGGGAAAAAGTCATTTCTCTCCAAACGTTACTGGTGTTCACTAAGTAGTATCGCAAGCAAACACATTGTCCATCCTCCATTGTCCATCAGGCTCTAATCTACTTATTAAGGAAGAAATTTTGAAATAGTTGCACATGAGGTTGACAAGATGCATCACTTTCTGATATTGCTGGGTGAATTTCCTTTCCAGAGGATTCTGACTCATGAGCACCATTGAAAGCAGTTGTGCTGAGTGCTTTTTAAAAAAATGCTATAAAAATGGACCTGTGGTAGACAGACTAGGCACAGAAATGCCATTTCAAATCTCACAGTAAGCACTAATCTCTTTGTTTACTTGCTATAAAGAATCTAATGGTTACTGGGCACAGACAATCTTTATGGGGGTTTAGTCTCAAGCAATGAACAAAGCATATTGATCTTCCACTGTCATGTGCTACTGGCTGGAGCCTTAATGAAGAACAAATAAATGCAGTAAATAAAGTAAGCCCATAAAAATATGTCCACATTAAAAAAGTATTGTTGTTTTATGATAACTGGGTCATATCCCCATCTGTTTGGGAAATGTAGCCACGATGAAGCAATACATTCTAAAAGACTGACAGATGACACTCATACATTTAATGTTAAAGTGCCGTGACGCTCCGTGTGTTTATACGGTACATGGCTGTGGTCTACAAACCTGGTAACCCGACGAGAAACGCTGTAACATATGTGTGTCTGTCCATCTCAGTGCCGGCATCCTGGTGTTTCGAGTCCCATTTTCGCAGTGACATGGAACCTGCAGGGACCTGGAAGATGGGTTCATGCATAACGAACAGTAATCGCAGGAGAAAAATCAAGTCCCTTTTTTCTGTCTGTATTATGTGTCCTTGTTTCTGGTTATTAATTATGAAACACATACTAAAAAAAAGCTACAGAAAAATGCCTGGGGTGCAACAATAAGAATATGTCAGAGGCAGACTAATAACTTAAGAACATTGGTGGAAAGAGCTAATTCAAACTCAGTCTCAATGTAATGATAGTCATTGGAATTAATGTTTCAATAATAATAAAAATTATATGTCTTTTAACTGATTTAATTTAATTAGTAGTTCACATTGCTTGCATTTTTTTTTTCCTACTTTGTGCAATTTTTTTGGACTCCAAGGGAAGCAGGATTCTATTTCAGGTGTCCTTTGCTTTCCATTAATGATCAGGGAGCAATGAAAATAGCAACTGGATTAGTGATGGGTCATCTAGCGCAGGTATGTATCCATTCCACTTAGTTATCAGCTCTGAGGAAACATCCCCAGGTGAAGAAAGTTTTGGGTTCTCAGCCTTTCAGAAAGGATCATTATTAGCAAACTAGAAACAGGAAGCAAAAAATGCAAAACTGCACCTCCTAACAAATGGGCAGTTCATTCACCTACTATGTGGCCTGGGAATCTTTAGCTGTGAAAAAATGTCACAAGGCTGAATTGACGAAAATGCAGCTGATGTTACAAGAGGGTATTTCCATTCATCTTACATTAATTGCAGAATAATTTCACTTTGATATTTCCTGACTTACATGCTTAATTTCTTGCACTTATAGTATCCTCTTTATGCCATCGATGATATTAACAATCGAAAAAAGAAAACGTGAAAATCAGGATTATCTTGGCTTGTTAATCTTTTTATCTCTTCTCATCTCTTGATGGTATGACAAAAGCCACTCTACACTTGTCAGCACATACACCTTCTGAGCTGTTTATGAGGTTTATTCCAGATTAAGCACTGCCTCTAATCCACTTTATGGAATCTGATGAAACCTGGGCACAGAGCAGGCATCATTCTTAAGAGATTTATTGTTCCACCGTGAGGCTTGACTAAGATTACACAGGAAAGGTCTCTCAGAAAATATAGATGCAGCAATACCGTGAAGAAAATGTTGACGCATATTTAAAATATTATTCAAGATTGCCATTTTAAGATGTTCTTTCAGATGATATATGGTTTTCCCTCATTCGTCTATCTTAGATGGAATTGGTAAAGATAAGATTGGTTTTCTTATCTGAGCTGTCAGTTATCTTTGCTGTACGCCTGAAGCATTGCACGGTGGATCAGAGGGTAGCCCTTTGGTGTCACATCTCCAGGTTTATGGGTACGATTCCCATCCCTGTCCCATTTCTCAAATGTTTGCTGTGTTGCCTTTCCTGCCATATTCCAAAGAGATCTCGTAAACTGATTTAAGACTGCTTTTAATGCAGCCTTGGCCTGTAATTTAAATTCAACTCTGGAACTATAAATATACCTTCTCAACATTTTTTGGAAATATATCATATAAAAATAATTGTATATTACCATTTTTTCTCTGGCCTCCCATAACTATTTTTCCAGCCAGCCATCCATCCAGCCATCCATCCATCCTTCCATCCTGTAGTGACAGATCTTTGAATCATATAAAAAAAAACATGTAGTCATATTTTAAAAATAGCATTAGTTAGGAGTTCGTACATTTTGAGGAGGATCCATTAAGAGGTCTCTTTTGCCACCTAGTGGAGACATGTATCTTTACATCCTTTGCAATATTCTGAAAGTGTGACGGATTTGAGAAAGTATAATCCTATTCTACTTGCAAATGAATGATTGAAGAGCCAGCCATGATTACAGTTCAAGAGTCAGATTTTTCTTAATCATTGCCCTGCTTTTGAGCTGCCGTCTGAACTCTGTGCCTACCATTGGAGGCTTTCCAGGCAATGGTCTCTGGCATATTTGAAGAGGCAGTGTACTGCAGTGTGTAATTATAACTGATCTGTTTGTTTTCTGCAGAGTGGCACATTGAAAATTGGACAGATTTGCAGAGCTGCTATCATCAGAATTCCTGTGGGGATTGGATGGTGGGGTTTGCATGGCAGAGTCTGGGATTTGTCATGTGTAGTAACTGGCACACCACGGCAGTGTTCTTCAAGATTACTGTGGGGTGTCACTAATGAGACCTTCTTCATTCTGACAACTGAGGCCTAGAAGCAGGAAAGCAAATTTCTTACATCCAGGCATAAATTTATAGTTTATTTCAGGTGCAATAGGAAACTGAAGGATGTTGACCCAATACACATATAAAACAACAAAAACTTGGTGTCTTTTGCAATGACATTACTGACCTTGAACACCAAGATATTGGATCCAGAAAATGTTTCTCTTTGTGGATTTATACTAAAAAAGCATCAAGCCCCAAATTCAGAACCTTTATCTCTGCGCAATTTTACCATGAGGACATTTTACATTCGATTTCAGTTGGATGGAAGAAGAAACTGCTGAGAGCTTCTTGTTGTCTAGTCTTTTCCTTAAGCAGTTGAGGAAGTCCATGCTTCTGCTGGTCTTTGCAGCTTCTGAAAACTAAGAATGCCATGGAGAATGGGTATCCCCTCAGTCTCCAGAGGCTACCAGATGGCAACATGTGCTCTGTGTACTGGAACATCTTTGTCTAGAAAGTAATTCCTCCTAAGGTTTGACGGTGCTGCATGCTTTATCTGGATTCCAACAATTACCATTAAAAAAGAAAAATTCTACAATGTATTAGAATAAATCACCTGTTTGAACAAATGCTAGTCTTTATGATTATGTAATCAGTCGTACCTTTTACTGTGGCACTATGGCTCAGTGGGCATCACTGTGACTTTATACCTTCAAGGTTGTGAGTCTGAGTTTTGGTGTCCACCCTGTGTTTGCGTAGGTTTCCTCAGGGTACTTCGGCACTCTGCTGCAGTCCAGAGGAATGCGATAAGGCTAATTGGTGTCACAAAGGTGTCTGTGGAGTTTGAGCATGTATGAGTGCACTGCCATCCTGTCGAGGGTTTACCCCTGCCGTGTACCGTGTGCCGTATGCTTCCTGGGATAGGCTCCAGGCCCGGTGTGTACCGGATAAGCTGTTTTGGAAAGGGTAACTAGATGTGGGGAACCCTTTGACAGACAAACCAAGTGTTCTGGGTTGTAGCACAGCTTGGCTTGTCGGCATGTGGGTGTGTGTTCATTAGCCGAAAAGATGGTGAAGGTATCGCTGGCAGCCAGTACCTGTCTCCTGCAATGCACCAGGCTGGGTGCCAAATGCCACATTGCTACGGTTTCCTTAATTTTTTGTATTCATTATTAATTTATTACAGTCATTAATTTGTTCAAAATCCTGTCCTCAAAATTTTGTAATTACTAGTTATGCAATTATCATATGTACAGTACTGTGCAAAAGTCTTGAGCCATTCCTCATTTCTTTATATTTCACTTCCAAAGAGCCAGACTTGTTTTTTTTTTTTTTTTTATGTAGTCTTGATGAATACTTCTCCAAAGTTCCTGAAGGACTTTCAAAGTTTTTGGCTCTCATTTTCAGTCCAGTCTCTGTACCTGACCAGTTTCAGAGGAATGTTTTTGTTTGTTAAACCACACAGTGACCTACGTATGAATAATTCAAGCATAACAAAGCCATCTAACTTAAGGCATGAACCAGTGAACACACAGGTACAGATGATTATAGATGATCAGATGATGTTGCAATAAATCACTGTACCTATTGTCACATTTTCCTAGCAATTTATAAAGAAATGAGGGGTGGCTTAAGACTTTTGTACAGTACTGTATTTGATTAACCTTTGACACTTTTACCAACAATTTGGATTCCACGAGTGTCCTTATTATGCTTAGGTGGCAAGACAGGGCTGAACCCAGATCTCCACTTTAAGATCCACCCCATCATTGTTCATGGTATGAGCAACAGTTCGTTTAATAACATGCCATGACAGATTTTTGATTTTTGTTAATTTAATTGAACATTTGCTTATTGATATTATTTATTTATTTATATATATTTATTCTTTGTTTATTTTTCTTTTTCTTTCTTGTTTGTTTTTAATATATGTTGCTGCTGTGACAAGGGAAATTCTCCTGTGGAGGATGAGTAAAGGTCTTAATAACAATGAATAAAAAAAAAATCTCTTCCTTCACAATTGATGGTACAACAAGTGCGAATGATTACAGAACAACGGCCAGATCAGCTTGGGCAGCGAGCTTTCATCTAACCGTTTTTCATGACCATGAGCTATGTGGGCCAGCACTCTTCCCAGCTTCTTCTCTTTCACCTTAAAAACAGCCTGCACTGTTGTTCCCATTTCCGGCAGTCTTCACTTTAATTTGGCTGACAACAACCTTGAGATAACTAGTTATGACAAATTTTGATCAAGTTCCTGGAAAATGTCTATCGGCACTCACCGGCTGTTCAGTTTTACTGAGAACTCCTTTATAAATCGCAGTGCGGACTATGTGTGTGAGCCAGAAGTCTATATACACACACTCTCTGTACTGCAGGATTAAGACTTTTTAAAAATAAATGCGTGGTAGAAATCGTGGAACTTCAGAACTTATTCTCAGCTTGTCTTTGCTGTGTGAGCCTGCCATTCATTTTAATTTCTCAGAAACTGACAGTTTAATCACTGACGATTCTTGGCATACAAAGCAAAGGCTCTTTACAGCTGAACAAGAAATCAGAGGCCCTTGGCTGACAGATCTACATGGTACTTTTCTGAAAATCTGAAATAAATCCAGCTGTACTGGTGGCGAACAAAGATGTCGGTAAAACATATGCCAGTGAGAGACATAATTAAATTGAGTTAGAAAGCATAATTAATATGAAATTTTATTGTAGAGTAATATATTTCTATAACGATCATAATTCGCTTTAAAGATAGCTTACTGAGGTATAACACAGTACAAGCAGTCATTGGACAACAAATTGGCTTTGGTAAATCACTAAGAATGGTGAAACTATGCTTTTAGTGTCCTAGAGGTATTAATGCAAATTAAAATCTTTTTTAAAGTGACTCTGTACCTTCTACTTAGTCTGAAGATCGTTACTCTTGGTCTTAGTGAAAAGTAACCCAGCCACTGGGAATGCGCTGTGTGTTTCTCCGTGCTGGTCCCAAGCCCAGATAAATGGGGAGGGTTATGTCAGGAAGGGCATCCGGTGTAAAATTTTTGCCAAATCTAATATGTGGACAACAAAACAGATTTCCATACCGGATCGGTCGAGTCCCGGGTTAACAACGACCGCCACCAGCACTGTTAGCCAACAGGGTGCCAGTAGAAATTGGGCTGCTGTTGGCCGAAGAAGAAGGAGAGCCGGAAGGTGTGTCTGGAGGCAGGAGGAGAAGAGGAAGGTTAGGAGAGTAGAAGTGAGGGTAGGAACTCTGAATGTTGGCAGTATGACTGGTAAAGGGAGAGAGCTAGCTGATATGATCAAGTGAAGGAGGGTTGATATATTGTGCGTGCAAGAAACCAGATGGAAGGGGAGTAAGGCCAGTTGTATCGGAGGCTCAAATTGTTCTACTTTGGTGTAGATGGGAGGAGAAATGGGGTAGGGGTTATCCTGAAGGAACAGTATGCCAAGAGTGTTTTGGAGGTGAAAAGAGTGTTGGACAGAGTGATGAGTATGAAGCTGGAAATTGAATGTGTGATGATGAATGTTGTTAGTGCATATGCCCCGCAAGTTGGGTGTGAGATGGATGAGAAAGAAAAATTCTTGAGTGAGTTGGATGAAGTGGTGGAGAGTGTATCCAAAGGAGAGAGATTGGGCATGTTGGTGAAGGGAACAGAGGGAATGAGGAGGTGATGGGTAGGTATGGTGTCAAGGAGAGGAATGCAGAAGGTCAGATGGTAGTGAATTTTGTGAAAAGGATGGACATAGCTGTGGTGAATACATATTTTAAGAAGAGGGAGGAACACAGGGTGACGTATAAGAGTGGAGGCTGATGCACAGAGGTGGATTATATCCTATGTAGGAGGGTCAGTCTGAAGGAGATTGGAGACTGTAAAGTGGTGACATGGGAAATCATAGTTAGGCGGCATAGGATGGTGGTCTGTAGGATGACTTTGGCGATCAAGAAGTGGAGGAGAGTGAGGGCAGAGCCAAGGATCAGATGGAAGAAGTTGGGAAATGAAGACTGTAAGGTGGCGTTCAGGGAGGAGTTAAGACAGGCACTGGGTGGCAGTGACTTACCAGATAGCTTGGCAACTACAGCAGAAGTGGTAAGAGAGACAGCTAGAAAGGTGCTTGGTGTGACATCTGGTCAGAGGAAGGAAGACAAGGGAACCTGATGGCGGAACAAGGAAGTACAGGAGAGTTTACAGAGGAAGAGGTTGGCGAAGAAGAAGTGGGATAGTCAGAGAGATGAAGAAAGTAGACAAGAGTACAAAGAGACGAGGCATAAGGCAAAGAGAGAGGTGCCGAAGGCCAAAGATAAGGTGTATGGTGAATTGTATGAGAGGCTGAACACTAAGGAGGGAGAAATGGACCTGTACCAATTGGCTAGGCAGATGGACTGAGCTGGGAAAGATGTGCAGCAGGTTAGGGTGATAAAGGATAACAATGGAAATGTACTTACAAGTGAGGAGAGTGTGTTGAGCAGATGGAAAGAGTACTTTGAGGGGCTGATGAATGAAGAGAATGAGAGAGAGAGAAGGCTGGATGATGTGGGGATAGTGAATCAGGAAGTGCAACGGATTAGCAAGGAGGAAGTAAGGACAGCTATGAAGAGGATGAAGAATGGAAAGGCTGTTGGTCCAGATGACATACCTGTGGAAGCATGGAAGTGTTTAGGAGAGATGGCAGTGGAGTTTCTAACCAGATTGTTTAACGCAATCTTGGAAAGTGAGAGGATGCCTGAGGAGTGGAGAAGAAGTGTACTGGTACCGATTTTTAAGAATAAGGGTGATGTGCAGAACTGTAGTAAATACAGATGGATAAAATTGATTAGCTACAGCATGAAGTTATTGAAAAGAGTAGTGGAAGCTAGGTTAAGTAGGGAGGTGATGATTAGTGAGTAGCAGTATGGTTTCATGCCGGGAAGGAACACTACATATGTGATGTTTGCTTTGAGGGTGTTGATGGAGAAGTATAGAGAAGGTCAGAAGGAGTTGCATTGTGTCATTGTGGACTTAGAGAAAGCATATGACAGGGTACCTAGAGAGGATTTACATATGGTATTGTATGAGGAAGTCTGGAGTGGCAGAGAAATATGTAAGAGTGGTACAGGATATGTTCGAGGGCAGTGTGACAGTGGTGAGGTCTGTGGTAGGAGTGACGGATGCGTTCAAGGTAGAGGTGGGATTACATCAAG
>JAACJT020000007.1:14086909-14145982 GCA_009936485.2 Gymnarchus niloticus
GGAATGAAGGTCAGTAGGACTAAGACAGAATACATGTGTGTGAATGAGAGGGAGGACAGTGGAATGGTGAGGATGCAAGGAGTAGATTTGGCAAAGGTGGATGAGTTTAAATACTTGTGGTCAACAGTTCAGAGTAACGGGGAGTGTGGAAAAGAAGTGAAGAAGAGAATGCAGGCAGGGTGGAGTGGATGGAGAAGAGTGTCAGGAGTCTTTAGTGACAGACAGGTACCAGTAAGAGTGAAAGGGAATGTCTACAAGGCGGTAGTGGGACCAGCTATGTTATATGGGCTGGAGACGGTGGCACTGACAAACAGACAGGAGGCAGAGCTGGAGGTGGCAGAGTTAAAGATGTTACGATTTGCATTGGGTGTGACGAGGATGGACAGTATTAGGAATGAGTATGTTAGAGGGTCAGCTCAGGTTGGATGGTTTGGAGACAAAGCCAGAGAGGTGAGATTGCATTGGTTTGGACATGTGCAGAGGAGAGATACTGGGTATATTGGAAGAAGGATGTTGAGGATGGAACTGCCAGGCAAGAGGAAAAGAGGAAGGCCAAAAGAGAGGTTTATGGAAGTGGTGAGAGAAGACATGCAGGTAGTTAGAGTGACAGAGCAGGATGTGGAGGACAGGAGGAGATGGAGACTGTTGGTCCGCTGTGGCGACCCCTGACGGGAGCAGCTGAAAGTGAATGATGATCATGATGGTTTTAGTGAAAAGTTGATTTCTTTAATGCCTGTTGACCCAGTAGTATTCTGAAGGACGTTGATGGACACCCATGTGGCAGGATGAGTATAAAGATATCTGGCTGGCAGCATTTCCGGCCCAGTCTGTTTTTGACCGCACAACTGTTGTCTGTAGCAGAGGACATCGACTCCCCCTACTAATTGACCTGCAAACTGACCCTTTAAATGACCGTAATGAATGAACAATTAGCCGAAGATATATGCTGGTCTCAGTACATAATTATGCTGATACCTGGGCATTTACCTCCCTGTTATGAACAGTAGGAGGTAAATCCATTTCTCCATAACTGTCTCAAAAACATCATTTATAAAGCCAATCAATCAATTAATCAATCTTTATTTATGTAGCATTGTTTCAACCACAGGGTTTACAAAGTGCTTTACAGGCATTTTAAAAAATAGAGAAACAACAGCAAAAAAGAAATTTTGAGAAAATCAGAAATTTAAAAATAAGATGAAAACGCATGAAAGAGCTTAAAATAAAAAATTAAAAGTAAATACAGAAGAAAAATAAAATAAAACACATTAAATAAATAAGTTATAAGCACAAGTTATTAAACGCAATGGTAAACAAGTGTGTTTTCACCCCAGTTTTAAAAGTACTAAGACAAGCAGTAGCTCTCAGGTTTCCAGGGAGAGAGTTCCAGAGTTCCAGAGGGACCATAGTAACTAAATGCTGCCTCCTTCCTCCTCAGCCGGATATTAGGAATGACCAGTAAATTACTGTTGCATGATCTAGGTGATCTACCTTGGATGTATGTCCTATCATGTCACTTACAATTATGTCACTGAGGTAGGGTGGGGCAAACCACGTAAACATTTAAAAGCTAATAAAGAGCTTTAAAATCAATCCTAAAAGATACAGGAAGCAAATGAAAGGCTTTAAGAAGAAGTGAAATATGATTCCTATGACTAGTACACGTTAGCACTCTAGCAGCGGCATTCTGGACCGGTTGTAAATTTATAATACAGTCGATTTTTTAGGAAAGTCAGCCAACAGTGCATTACAGTAATCTATTCTACTTGAAACAAAAGCATGTATTAGTTTTTCACAGTCAACAAATGACAGCATACCCCAGACTTTGGTGATATTATGGTAATGATAGTATGCTGTTTTGCAGACGTTGCTTATATGGATACTAAAGTGAAGATTGCCATAGTAAGGGACTCCCAGATTCCTGACTTGTTTGGCCTTCAGAGATATTTATTCTAAATACACCAGTATTTCCTTCCTCTGTATTTCATCCCCAATAACAAGCAGCTCTGTTTTTTCCTTATTCAGTTGCAAAAAGTTTTGAGACATCCAAGAGTTTATGTCATCATTGCATTTAACTAAGGAGCAGATAGACCCATGAACAACAGGACCTAAGGACAGATATAACTGTGTGTCATCTGCATACAGATGGAAGCTGATTTTACCTTTATTTATTATACTTGACAGCAGTATCATGTATAGATTGAATGATATAGGGCTTAAAACTTGAGCCTTGGGGAACCCCACATATGATAGCTTGATGCTTTGAGACATGGGAACCAAGCGCAACACAATATTCACGCCCACTTAGATAAAATCTGAATCAATCTAAGACTGTACCAGAGAGGCCAACCCATGTATGCAGCCAGTTCAGCAGAATCTCATGGTCTGCTGTATCAAAGGCAGATTAGAGGGGTTACCTAAGTCTCTGTTTAACCTCAAATCATTTAACAGTTTGAGAAGAGCCGTTTCCATACTATGGCATGCCCAAAAGCCAGACTGTAACATCTTATAGAGGTTATTAGTGTTGACATATTCAATCAGCTGAACAGACACAATTTTCTCAATTATTTTACCAAGAAATGGAAGATTAGATATTGACCTATAGTTAGTAAGCACTGAACCATCAAGATTACTTTCCTTCAGTAAAGTCCTGACAACAGCTGTTTTGAGACAGTGTGGAAAAATTCTTTCTTTAAGAGAAAGATTGATAATATTCAGAACATCAACTAACAATGAACTTAAAACTTGTTTCAAAAAGGATCAAGAGTCTGAGGTGGGAGTGTGTTCTATATTGTGTGGCAATGAGTGTGTATGTAGTGCATGATGTTTTGGAAATGTTTAAGAAATAAAAAAGGTAAACTCTGAAATACTGAGTCCTGATTAGATGCAAGAATAGAACAATGTGTCCTTGACCTGTAATTATCCACAAAAACATTTTTGTGGTTGAGGTAAAAAAAAAAACAAAACAAAAAAAAACTGTATCATATTTTCAAAGTCTATTTATTGAACCTTTGATTACATTTACATTTAATTCACTAAGCTAATGCTTATACCCAGTGTGATGGATCTATATGACTAATGTGCCAAAAATGTACTACAAAATGGACTGTGGAGCAATCATTTATTTGTATATATTATTTATTTGCCTGGCAGCTACCATTCCGTAAAAAGACATGCCAAGCTTAAAATTTTGCACTGTTACTAATTTATATGCCAAGGTATTTTCCAGAGCAGTTAAAACTTGGCTTAAAGGTACGTAAGGTTAATCCCTTCCTGGCTTTTAAACACTTTTTCAACACGTGTCCACTTCCTTAAGCACTTTGTTGCTTAATATAAATGTTCCAGTTGGAAAAAGTTACAAATGCACACTGGGCTCTGAAAGTTGCAGCAACACTCATAATGGAAAAAAAAAATTATCCCTATATTGACAAAGAGAGATAATCATGAAAACGGGATTAATTTGATCCATAGTTTTAGACTGTGATCCCAAGACTTTGTTGCCTTCAGCTGTTATTGAGATACTGAGGTATTAATTGAGTCTGCAAATCTCTGCTAAGTTTGGGATCAGAATGTGTTCAGCCTTGGGCTCATGTTAGTCAGCTTTCCAAATTTGAGAAGGTTTCCCCATGTGTGCCGAGCAGACATTTTTGTAACAAATTTCTAGAGTGAACAGAAAGGCACGGAAGAGTTACTGCTGATGTAAAACTTGCTGCATCATATCCCCAGTGTCTTTATTGTGTCTGTCTTTGGCCGTTCCTGGTCACTATGCAGACCAGGGACTAAATACGCTTGAGAGCAAAGCAAATTAGCTCCGTCCGTCAGTCTGGCCTAAAATGGCACTAAGACAACAGAGTAAAAACTACTGCTGGTGACTCAGCTGTTCCACAGCCAGGACTCCTTGTAGATTTCAAATGGATTTCATAAGAGTGCAGAATCCTAATCTGATCGAAGAGGTTAAAGGCTGCTGCATCCCAGAGTGCAATGGCTGAAAACACGGATTTTGTTGTCAGTCTTCACAGAGGATCACCAGGCAAAGTAAGCAGCTCTTCAGAATGGGATTGGTGGAAGACCAGCATCGGGTTTGGGGCAGCTGTGTGTGAAGCAGTTTCCTCCCCCAAAGCTGGTGTCTAAAGTGTTTGACACCACAGTACTCATAACTACCAGCACTCTTGATGTTTCAATTTGATTAGCGTTGGCCCCAAGGGGCTCCTAAAGAAATGAAGGAACTGCACGACTCTAGAGTACATTGATAGTGCCGTACATAACATGCGGGAAGAACAAACAAATGGTCTTACTGTGGTTAGAAGAAACAAATGTACAGTAGATGGTAGAGAATTCCTTCTCTGGTCAGTATTTTCAATTACAAAATGCTTCTCAACTTTGCTTATATGTCCAAGTGCACAAGAATATCTTTTTGGTCATCTCATGATTTCATAAACTTTCCATAAACACCCCAGCTCATGAAACGGTTGAAATGAAAGCATTTTCTTTTTTATATCCAGAGACGTGGGCCCATATTTGAGGAGCAGCCATGGGTATTTAAGCACTGTCTTGGCTGTTCACTGCTTTTTGGTGACAATCTTCTTTTATTCGGAAACCTATTGTCTGGCAAAAAGAATCACTGCAAAGGTATTCATTACATGTAACAGATGCAGCTTGTATGTAATCACATCAAAAACCTGTCATTGGCAGTACAGACCCTTAGGTCCTCTGGCTTAAATAAAGCAAGCACTGAACAGAATTGTCAAAGCACAGTATGAAAATTCATCAGATGTTTCTAAACAATATGAAGGCATTCTTAATTTTTTTACATATATAAATAAGAGATTTTCATATTTTTAGATTGTCTCTGTACATAATTTATTGATGAGTTTAATGATCTCCCAACTGATACCCTGTTCAGAGTGAGGGACAAGGTGCAGAACATTTATCGTTCCACCCTAAATCCACGGCAAGCTACTTTAGCCGGCTGTCAGGCGGCAACTCTATATTGCAGGGACAGCAGTCTTGTGTTACAATGAGAAAGTTCATTGCCGAGATGAGGGCAAGTTTTATTGGTATCAGAACTCAATCTTCTCAATTAACCACCCGAATGTTTAATCCGGTGAACTCCCGCGGTGGGCATTTGCCACACATGCCTCTGTCCATGTAACAGTAGTGGAAATTAAAAGATCGGTAATGAATTTCTGTGTTAACTGGCCTTTTATCCCACTGGGGCTGTCATTTTCAGCTAATCAATTTAGTTTTCTGGCACATTCTAAAAATGCTAATTAAAGTCTATAAGATGAGGCCAGATGTGCAAACATGTTGGCCAGCTTTGACGATACATTAACACGGTATACACAGTTTACTTCAACTGCACTGAGGCCAGAATGATAAGAACAAGCATTAGTGAATATCACTCAGACCTTGATTACAGACAGTGGGTGATTCAGTCTTGAGTAAATGGTTTATTTCTCCCGTACTGTGGTCTCAGTAGGGTTGATTTCAGCTAATTAGCAGAATGAACTGTTGATGCTCTGTGTTTGAGTGCTGATGGAAGTGTTTTACATGGATAAACATTTAGGTTTAATGGAGGAGTTTACTTACTCTAGAGGTACTGTAAAAAAACAAGCACTGTAGACTATATATTTGTCTACCTCTTTATATGATTAATAGTAAACATTTTTTTGAAACTTGTCCTTCTTTGTTCTATGACAAACCCATAAGCCTAATGCTGCAGTTTTTTGAGTTGAAGTTGATGCTAATAGATTCTTCATGACCTACTGCTGAAAATAAGTTGTTGCATAATTGCTTTGGTATTCTAATGAACTTAATCCAGGTATGCCATGTGTGCAAATTCTTTGGTAATTGATTTAGGAGTGAACCATATGAAATAGGCCAGTTCCAGCTGCACATTTTTATATACTATAATGGAGAATCTAAAATCAATAGAAGTAATCACACTTCATACAGACTACTTTCATGCTTCATAACTCCCAGAAGCGGGGATAGCAAAGTTTAAAATGTTACAAATATGGGGTCCATTAGCTAAATAAGGTATCAGTTATAGTGTTATGGTAAAATCTGTCAAATTCCACCACTCCAAAGAAGGAGGTGTTTGTCTTGGCTGTATTGTAAAAATAATGTCTAAATCTTATTGGTTGTTCTTCCTTTTCCCCAGAATGATAAATCTGCCATTTGCTCACGTTTGGTCTTGTCAGCAGTTGGTCAGAAGGAAAAAGAAATAATGATGAACTACCAGCAGGAGGTGACAAGTCTTTGTAAAGTGAAGCCATTGAAAAGGAGTGTCATTGTGTACCTTGGTATAAACTCCAGGTTAAAGAAAAATTTGAAACCAGGGGAAAAAAAACATCAATAGCTTTATAAAATAGGTCGAGATATGTCATTTACTTTGAAGAGATGTGGAAACCTTTAGCAGTTCTCTCTTTTGAAAATAAAGAAGACACAGCTCTTGGGGGATGGGTCTCACGCTGTTCAAAGACTGCCTAGAGTCAAGAGTGAGCCACAAATAACTGTATGGATTTGGAAACATTTTGGCCATTGATTTTTGTCCTTTACTGATACTGGACATTGACAGTAGATCGAGATTTCCAGATGACCATGAAAGAAAAAAAGCAGACAGATCCAAACAGGCCTCAAGCATGAGGGTTCTACAAAAATCCCAGAGACTCAAAGGCAGCAAGACTAAAATGGAGAGTTTCTTGATGTACAACCTGGCTTCCCAGGAGCTCAAATGCTAGGTCAGATTCAGTTGCTCCATAGCTCTGGTTTCATAGATTCTAATGTGCTATCCAAAACAAAACATCCATCCATCTTCTAACTACTTTTTCTGGTCAGGGTTTGGGGCGGAGCTTTTGGAGCCTATTCCAGGCAGCATAGAGCACAAGACTGAGGTACACCCTGGAAGGGCTACCGGTCCATCACTGGACACATGAACACACACATAAATATGCAAAATCACTCACTATGGACAACTTAGGGGTTCTAGTTAGCCTGATGACATGTCTTTGGACTGTGGGAGGACACCAGCAAAGCTAGAAGAAACACGTGAGACACTGGGAGAACATGGAGCATGCATTAAAACCTCCAACTCTGGAGGTGTAACGCTGCAGAGCTAGCCACAGAGCCACACTCTTGTGGTGCTGCTAAGAGTCAAAAATCCTGATGGAAATCATGAGAAAGTTCTCAATGTCCACTACCACCAAACTTTCTGTGGTTTGGCTCTAAGGTTCTTCATTACATAGAAGAGATCATTTATTCTAGGTCTAGATCAGTTATATACTTGTGTGTGTTTTATGTGCTGTACTTGTTATTAAGTTCAGCTAATGCTTCCAGGAAAGGGGCATTAAAGTGCTTAGTTTTCTTTATTGTTATCAGGAAAGCTCAGTGAGATAATATATCATATGCACTTACGTGACAAATCTGTGAACTGAAGTGGCATGGGCTTGTGTACAATGGACACTTAATGGTGCTGAGTCTCCTCCTAACACAAAGTTCAGTCTGCATTATACCATGCGATAAAATCTTTAGCATTGGCTTTGCACAAACGGGTGGCTATTGGTAGCCTAGACTCTCTACAGGGAGAAGAACGTCGGGAAATAAAATGACCAGGTTACCGGGCTTACTTTAAATGATATGTTCTATAGTCTGCTGGAATATCTTCTCTTGATAAACCAGCATGGACACTGGCCAAATTCTTTGTGAGGCACGTATTTGGGAGAAATTGCGGTTTTGACAGAGAGGGTTGATTGGTCAGGACTGTTTTGTGTTCTGGTTTCTGAAAGACTCATCAAATCGCCTGATTGCTCTTGCATGCTGTCAGAAATGGGTTTCACCTCACATTAATGAAAAGATTTGAAGGAATTTGCCCGTTAAATAGGAGCACAGCTGGACGCTTAGCCATCTTCAGTGGTAATATCCACCCACCTTAATGAGGGTTAATAGATTGACTGTGCTGGAGGAGATGGAGGGGGGGAGAGACTATGACCCCTTTCAGGGAACTAGCATTAAAATACAATTAAGCTTGCCGTTCACAAAAATGGTCCCTGCTGTTATCCCGGTCATTCCCAGGTGGACAATCAATCACACCATGCTCAATAGACACATATATCATATGAGGTGGTGGACCTCTCAGCCTGATGAAAGCCCCTTTCCATACTGGAAAACCACCTCTTACCTGCACTAACAGCGTGTGATGTGGTGGCCGTGACCAGTCTGGTACAGCAATGATCAAGATCACGTGATGGGAGGAAGCATGTGGCCAATGGAAATCAAGCATCCTAGCAGAAACATTTCTTTTAGTGCCTCCAATTATGAGAAATGGATTGTTAAGTTTGTCACACACAATAAAGCATTCATTCCAGAGTTAATTCTGGGCAGGGAGTTTATTCAAAATTAAGGCTTCTTTTCATCGAATTCAGTACAACAGTCATCTTTTACTAATGGATACACAGAGGTCACTTCACTCGTTTTCATCCAAAATATTTGGTTCATTTCAGCAACTTAATAAACCTACAATGTTGCCTACGTACAGAAAAATGAGCCCTCGGTATATTTGTCAATCTAATGGACAGCCTTTCTCATTTTTGGATGATGCAAAGAAATGTTGTGGATATTTATTTTCTTCGATAGAAGATACAAACGAATGAAAATATGTTTTGGCATAGCCTGCTTTTGTTTCTGCTCTCTGTCGTATTTGTCAGACTTTTCTGGATTTGATCTTTGCTGATTAACAAGCGTTTCTTTATTGATTGGAGTGAGAAAACACAACGTTTGAAGAGCTAGCATGCAGCTGTCAGATCGAGCCACCTATCTATGATGTCTTTGGTCTTCCTTGAATGGACTCCGCACAAAGCATCCCAGACCTAAAAGTGTCCATAAAACTCACCTTTCGGCTCAAATGTCAAACTTTCTGTACCATCACAAGGTGGATTTATAGAGGGACACCTGAAACACTGCAAATGACGTGAAGTACACTTGTAATTGGTATCACCCACACAGCAACAATGCCAGTCCACTGTGCCCATGTTGCTGATTTTCACAAGTATGCCTTTTGCATTTTTCTGTTTTTGGCTGTTTCTTTTCATCATTGATTGGGTAGAAACTGGGCCAGTCGTACCCCACTGATCATGCCCCCCCCCACCCACAAGCAGTCATTCAAATGTGTCATTAATGAGCTATCCTGCTGGCTGTGCTCTAGAGAGATGAGGGTGAAAATGATGGAAGGCTATCTGTCCTGGGGATAGACTAGTCACACCACCCTTTCTTGTACCGTCTATGGCCTGGTCCCCTACTGGGGGTGACGGAGGGTCTCCTGTGCTGGAAACCAGCCAGACCCATTAAAAGCCAGTTCTCTGCTGGGAACCCATGCTTTGGCCCACATTTGGTGACCGTATCCCTGATGACATGTCCGCTGGCCTCTGAAGTTAATGCAGTGCGGGCACATGCCAAGTGCTTTGATCATGGTCACTGTTGCCATCAGGGAAGTAGGGATGGATAAGAAAAATGGAAAGAAAGAGACAGAATAAAACTTTCAGAAGCATTTTTGATGCCAGATTTGAACTTAAAGATGCCAACAGGTGAAAAGAATAAAGACAACTATAAAAGTGTGTCTCTGGAAGCTGCTCAGTGCTACAAGATGGGTCTCCCTCATCTCCTGTGGTGCCTGCCAGTGATGGATTTCGGATCAGAGCCCACCCCACTCTGCACTGCACTCCTCCCCCATCCCCCATCCTCTGTCCCCCCAGTAGAGGATTAGCCTGCCACTCTGATTATGCACTTGATCCTGGGGCTGCTTCACTCTGGCTTGTCAAGTCGACGCTGTGCTCTTGTCAACTGGCAGATCTCTCTTATCAAGCTGTCTTGGCTCCTGCTTGGCCACCTGCTGCAGCTGAGATATTTATGTAGACAAGCCAGTCTCGGTTATTTATTTATAATAAAATGATTTCAGGCGGATGTCCCTCTGAGGAATGTTTAAAAAAATACAAAGAAGAAAAAGCTCAATGATTTTCTGATTTTTCTGTGAACCAGACACACAGTGGGACGGTTTGGTCCCAGCTCTGGTTCAAATGCCTATCGTGAGGAGTACGTCACAGGAAATAGCATTTTCCCTTTAAAAAACCTGATTTATGTAGATGCGCAGGAGTTCAAGGAACATGTGGATTATTTTTTTTTTCCTCAGTATGCCACAGGAACATTACTCATTAGCTCTGTGGGAGCCTGTTTTAAGTTAGATTGATCATCAGCACCATGAACTGTGTAGATAAGTCAAGAAGGAACCTTGATGTAACTTTTACAGTGACATTTTCAAAGCATTATTTAGACCCCTGAAAAAAGCACAGGCATAAAAGACAGCCTGAATTTACAGGACTACAATACAGCCTATACCACAGGGCTTTTGTTTTCTAACAAGACCACTTTCTGAGTCTCATGCCCGTAGTCTGACAAATATGCATGCAGAAACAGAGGCATATTTAAACTTTCACTGAGTTTTGCAAGTTTCTTTCTCTGAAGCACATGAGAACACTTAAAAGGCAGTTTTTTCCAGACCATAAATGCGCACTGTATTTACCACAAACCCATGGCCGCCCTTTATAAAAGCAGAGACCAAGCCATGCCTCGACTTTAAAACCACACGATAAGGCAGTGGTAGCTTTATGGCAGGAGCAGTTAGCCTTGGAGAGGCTCATTGATTAAATGCTGTGAAAAATATTTGTTACAGTAAACTAGTAATGGTAAATAAACCCATGCAAAACATGTAGTACATCTGAAAAACACACCATCATCTCTTTTCATTAGAGTTTTATTTGAATTATCTGATAAAACATACAACTCTATATATAAACCGTCTGAATAATACATTTAATTGTAGGCTATGTGGTTAACACGCTATCCTTCAGCTGGGCAAATGCAAGGCTTTGATTAAGCACTGCAGTTGATGAACCTGTAATGAGTAAAGATTCTTCACTTGCCATATCTGCCATCAGTCTATAGACAGGCGTGTTTTTACCCCCTGACATCTTGAGGCACACAGACACTTTCTCTATACTGCTTATTCAGATTAGGTCCCCTTTTTTCAGTGAGCACTTTGGCTCTGTGGCCTTCAACTTTGTGTAGATATTCAAATATGCATTAATAAAGAGCTTAATCAGCCTTATAATAGTGCTGAAGAAGCATCATTCCTTCATTCCAGGTTACAGCGACACATTATTGGAAAGAAGGCAAAGTTACTTGTCGATGTTCTTTGTTAAGGAGCGGGCTTTAGATGCTCAGGTAGTTTCCAAGATTTATTTATATAGTATATATCCTAATTTTGGACAAAGTTAATCTGGCATTAGATGGTGGTAATATAAGAATCTACCAACAGTACTGTGCAACCGGAGAACAAGTTACTCATTAAAAACCTATTATGCTAAAATAGGAGCGTACTGATTAGTGGCTTAGTGGAGACCGGATGTATGGATGTTATTGATTGTAATATAGAAAATAGTGTCTAAATGGTCTGTGAAGCTTTGATGCACAATTAATTTTCAACAGTTTAAGCATGAAATGTCTTGGATTTCTTTGTTTTGAACAAGCAGCCAGACTGTATCAGCTTGTTGTTTTTTATCTCTGAGAAAAACGTGTTGGTAAAGGCGGAGGAGAATTATGGAAGTCCTCCAGTTATATGGAGAGCTTTTAGGCCATAGCTAACTCACAGGGGAGCAAGATGCAACTTGCAGTGTACTGTAGATATGCTTCAGTTATTGATCATAAATTAAAGAATGTGCGGAGGTGGTGTGCTGGCCGAAGAGGTGAGAGGGTGTACAGCACAGTTAAACCTGCTCAGAGCCCCTGTCCCCCCCATAACATACTGATCAGTGTGGACTTCCCCAAGTATAGGATGCTTAAAAAGCAGGTGTGAGAACCTACAGTCCCATTATACAGAGCTCTCCTTTCCAGGTATGAGAATTATTTCTGATACCTACAAGGTGCAGTGTCTGACCCAGTAAGCGCTCTGTCTGAATGCTAAGTACTGTTATGCCGGTCTGGCTCAGGAGGCGAAGTTATCATCTACCCCTTCACATGGCCTTAGTCTGCATGCTGCAAAAGGAAAGGACACGCATCTGCCGATGCTTTAATTCCTCTGTCCTTTTTAATTTCTTTATTTCTCATCTCCAGTAACAGCCAGCCACAGTGTCCAATGGTAATGTGGCTAAAATATGCCATGGTCTTTGCAATGCTAATCCCTGCTGTCAAAATTCTGTGGAGCCTTGACATTTTTTTGTGGTAAATATGGATTTTGTGGATTGCGTTGCCTCCGTGAAATGTGACATTTAAGAACGACAAGAGTTGTCAGGGTTGCGCTGAAGAGCACTGGTTGTGAAGCATCTGGAAATCAGCATGGATATGCAAAATTCAGCTATATTATCTAGCCAGTATTGACACTTCCAGAACTCCCCTGAAGGGGGCAGCACACCACTACAGTTAAAAGATTTGGCCATCGGTCCCCCATCTCCTTTTTATTTTTTCGCTTTTCTTCCCCCCCTCCCCATCACTGGTATTGTATGACTGTGGAAATGCTCAGGCATTTATCAGTCTAATCAAAGTTCTTCTCACCAATACCAAGCTAGGCAGGTTTACAGAACTCGCCTCTTTTAGATTCTTTAGCTCAGCTCACCCCCCCCCCACCAACGCCCAGCCCCAGCCACCATCATCAGCCAGCCAGCCCTGGCTGTAATAGACCTTGAACTACAATTAATCCTCCTCTGCTCGATTTGCCAATAGTGATTCCACCACTCAATGTGAATAACTGATTCTGGCTTTGTGGAGGAACATACACAAGGACTACTGAGCAGGGAATGTGTTAGGCAGACTGAATGATTTAAGATGATATACCATGTCATTAAAGGTAAAAATTACTGCACCGGTATGGCCTTAGTACAAGACTGGGCTGTTAGTCCTGACATACTTATTTTTCCTCAGTCACCATTAGCAAGAAAACAAGACTCCTCATCCACCATAAAGCATTTTTACTGCTGCAGTGTTTCCTGGATTTAAAGAAAGGAAATTATTCTTACTACTGATATTTGGCTGCATGTTTGTTGCCGTTCTGAAGCGAGCGGATCGCTTCTGTTTGTGCAGTGCAACTGATAATCCCTTTATGAAGGCGCCCCTGCTTAAATGGAGAGTCAGGGCTGGCGAAAGCAATGGAAGGCTCACAGCTGCAAGCGGGGGCCTCACCAGACTCTGACGAAGTGCAGAAGGTGCACAGCAGTATTCAAATTAAGGAGCAAGTGGGATTTCATTAGTTGTTTATCTCAAGCCTTTGAAACCCTTAGCAGCTTATTAAAACAACACACACATGCACACACACACACACACACACACACAAACTCACATAGACCGTGGGGCTCATAGATAAGTGGGTTCAAACGATGCAGTTGGAAAGCTACCAGCCTCATAAGCCTTTACAATGTGCTCCAATGCTCCCTGTGCTCCACAACTCCTTGTCATCCCATTGTCATTCCCTGCCTGTCCACCGGGTGGTGCCAGTGTCCCCCTCCCTCTAACGGGGCAGTTACAATGCAGCTGGCCGCATGTCATGCAGCCAGAGGACAAACGCCTCGAAATGGTCTTGTCCACACCTCGGTGCACAGGCTGCTGGCAGTGATAATGGGGAACAGAAAGCCTCATTCTCCCTCTTCCCCGTAAGCTTCCACCCTGATGGGTGTCCTCGCTGTGCTCTTGGTTCACCGTCCCGCTGCGAGGGGCCACCCAAGCACCCCGCACAATTAAAGCTTGGACACGAAACACTGGGAATCATCAGTGGAGTGGTGCGAAGGACTGAGGACTGTACCCACAGCACCACATTTTTGGGGGGGCTGTGCCAGACAGCAGAAGGCCGGGATGAGAAATCAGATTGTATGTGTCGCCCACTCTTTCCGGGCCAATGGGGGGAGGTGGATCCAGGCAGATGATGAGGGCCGCTATTCTTTAATTGTGTTCTTTATTGCTGTGGGAGTATGGAACGAGACTTTCCGTCGCGCTCTTTTTGAGAGCATTTGAGCGTTGAATATCTGCCTAGGAGAGATTAATGGTTCTGCTTTGTTTTTCATATACATGCATCTATGTTTGCCCATCTGTCTCTCATCTTGCTTGAATCTGGGTCGGATTCATAGCGTGTGTATATCTACGTATATATATATACTGTATATACGTGTTCATGTCTACCGCAACCACCTTCATTTATTGGATGCTTTCAAGATGGCTCTCAAAGTGCAGTCCCTTAGTCGCTATTTTGTATACCTCACATGGACGGATCTGTGTTGCATCTGTGCTGGAACGGCCTCCTAACCTCGGAGCAGAAGGCAGGGGAAGTCTGATCCCCATTTTTAAACAATTCTGTCTCTGCTGGGCCAAATCATTGTGCTGGTGTGACATGGAGGGGGATGCTTGGGGGAAATAGGGTTCCAGCAGTCACCCCACCTGAACTCTGAGCCTTATTGTACGGCCGTATGGGTTTGTGAAAAGATGTGCTCCAGAAATGGTACAGGTCACACAGAACATTCTACTTACCTTAGACATTAAAAGCTAAGTCAGGGTGGTAGAGATGGGGATGGTTAGGATTGCTGTTAATGGTTATGTAAATTAAACTCATACAGTTAAAAAGGTTAAGAATGGCTCAGTGAATGCCTAAAACCAGTCAGAGGAAGGTGATTTTTTTTGTACACTTTCACTTGAAGTACTATAATCAATAGTAAAGAAAATAGATATTTCTTTTCCTTCTAATGTGTCCTCTGAACTTTTTAAATACGCTTGACCATGTTCTTAACATGCAGGGTTGTTCTGTTTACATTATGTCAGCATTCTGCACTGCTGAATGCCCACGGGCACGACGTCTTGCAGGCTTAGCGTTAGATAAATTTAAATAATACCAACTGGGCTCTGCCTGGCTTTCATATAAATAACAGCATCAGAAACGTGCTTTGTGCGTCAAGCTATTAAACCGATTCACCTAAATTCACTTTATTGGTATTCATTCACAGCCTGGATATAATGTATATTCAGCAGCTCTTTCAACTCCATGTTTTGCCTTGTGTCTTAGGTGCTGGTAATTTATGTGTGCCATGCTGCTGTGAGTATCCCTCCCGTTACAGTCCAGTTTATCATAGGTGCTTTCATAACTCATCAAGCTGTGAAGGACAATCCACCCCCTGAAGCTGTGCAAATCAACCCACTGTACAAGTTTTAGTTTCCTTTTGTTTAATCTAACCCCCTCCCCTCATTTCTGTAAATGCAATGAATACATACTGTAACATGAGGGTAATGATAGAGGCATATTCTCAGATAAATATGCATATATATATATATATATATATATATAAAGTAGAGACACCAGCTTTTTGTGTGAAATTCAGTAGTGCTCAAACCTGGATTATAGGTGTTAAAATTGTCGCTAACGACAGGTGGACGTATACCGTCGCAATTTTAACGTCACAGATTTTTGTTAATAGTTCTAGCCAAAGATTTCTGCACTCCACCCATCCACTACTAAACTGGTACATATGCCAGAGCCTCAGTTTAGTCTGCATGCATTCTGTCATTTAAAACAGACTGTGACCTTAGTTCTGCTGTGTTGATAATGTTTTTTTTCCTCCCTGACTGACAGATTAAAGAAATGTATCTGATCTTAAAATAGTATGTATTGTCATTTAAATTCTAGATACTCTACCTGTGAGAATTCAGATTCCTGTAACTAGACCTCTAAAATGGTCTCATTAGTCTCCACGTGTGTTTCGGACATGTCTTCGCACAGGTAAATTGGGAAGCTACGTTGCATGTTCCAGTTCTCACCTGCCTGCCATCAGGAAGACCAGCCTTGCCCAGGCTGTACACAACTGGGTCTTTCAATTGGTTGGTGTAAGCATGCAGACCCAGTGCCTCACGCTGGCAGGTGGCACGTCAGGATGAAAGCCTGCCGTCGAGCACTGTGCTACTTCCTGGCTGTGGTTCCTGAGTCTCTGAGATAAATGAATGCTTATGAGATAGCGCCACATTAACGATAAACGGGAGGGTCCCGTTTGTGACTACAAAGGGCTGGAAAGGAGGAGAGGGGTGGTCAAAGAAAAGGAGATCTTCTGGGAAATATATAAAAAAGCACCGAGACGTCGTCAAGTTGTAAATATGCCCCCTCTGCGCTAAATGTGACTCTCTAACTGCAAAGTGCATGACTCGGTGTGGCAGATGCCCCCCTATCCTTTGATATAAGAGCTTAGATGGATGTAAGTGCTGACTGCTCCTTTCACCAGGCTGTGGCACATGTTTGGAGTACGTGGACGCGACACGGTGATGGCCCCACCCAGGCGGGTGAGAGCCGAGGAGCCCGGGATGCTCGGAGTGTAAAATATAAGGATGAAACGGCGTCTACTGGGCAGATGCCGATTGGACGCGACCAGAGAGATGAAAGCAATGGCTGCCAGACGAGAGGGAAGGAGGTCGAAGAAGGTGATGTATGGGAACAAGTACCCAAGAGACACAGAGCAAAGATCCTTTAATCTCCAGCGGAGGATGAAGGAGCGGCAGTCAATCCCACAGCACCAGGGACCACGGCAGCAGCAAAAGCAATGGAGTGCGTGTGTGTGGAATATGTAGAAATGGGTAGGAAGGTGGGCAAGGAGTCACCTTGGACTTTCTCCGCTCCAGAACCACGAGGGGACCCTGCTCGTTTGAAATTTCCTGTATAGATATGACAGTCTTCGTTCACTTGAAAGCATAGTCATTATTTGATTACCTACCCACTACCCGCTACGGCTTCTCTCCATCTACCCTCCTACATCCTATCCTGTACGTCAGTGCAGGTGGTTTTATTGTTGATTAATTGGTTTGTTAACAGAGCAGAACTGTGATTCAAATGTACCGTATTTTACAAAATGGCATCTGAAGTTTACAGTTGTCCTCATTTTCAAAATTGGGTTTGTCACTGAAGCCATTATGGTATCTACGCCAAAAGAAAATACTATTTCCCCCATGGGTTACGTTAACGCCTTCTTACATTTACGCTGCTTTTCCATTGTTGTCTGTCATAAATATAAAGCTCTGTTTTTTCCTATATCGTGGCTAAAGGCACCGTCTGTGTTGCCTGTTTCAATCTCTAACTCTGGTTTTTCATTCCCTTGTTGCCATGGGGCTATGAATAGACTTTTTTGTCCAGTAGAGTGTCATTTAATAACCTCCTCAAGACCAATTTAAACAGCTCATCACTCTGTAAATGCTAGTGATGGGACAAATAAGGCTTCAAAACCAGTGGTGGATGGGAGCATCCTGAACGAACCAATCAATGCTGATCAGAGCTGTTTAGCATCAGCATTGATTGGTTAGTTCAGAATTCTCTCACCCAACCACAGGTTTTGAAGCCTCATTTGTCCCATCACTAGTAAATACTGTACACACACAAGATTTTCCACCACCAATTTCCTGTGCCATTACATCCAAGCCACCTGCCCTGGTTTGCAATTCACGGGACTGGGATTTCAGGTCAAGTGTTTGAATAAAGTTAGTGTCTTCATATGTTGTTAGCGGATGTCCTCACAATGCAACACAGTTGTTTTTGCGACCTGCTATTTAAACAGTCAATGCAAGGCAAACTGCACAAAGCTACAACAGCACAGTGATGTTTGGATTAAAACCCCAAATGACCTCCTTTTACCTTCTAGTAATTCCATTTTCTCTCAATTATGCTGTGCAAGTCATAAAACTTTACTAATAATGTAATAAAAAGAAACAACCAGTTTTCCATCCCCAAACTTATATAAAACAGTCATAAAAGTCTACAGAGATAAGATGCAACTGCTCATGTTACAAAGGCTAATTGTCATATCGATAGTGTGTGGAACCACCTCTTCACTCCTGTACCTTACCAGGCTGGCAGACTCTCTGTGGCCAACCTGGAATAAAAAGTCTGCACCACTAAACACTGCAGTAGACTGAAAGTAAAGCTGAACTGATTTAAATTCGTAAAACCATCTGGTTTCAGTGTGGTTCTACATAAACACATGAGCTGCGGGTTCATGGGACTGGTTGTGTATTCTTCTGTGATCGATTGCTCACCGATGTTTATATTATGTTTTCTATGTGGCAGGAACTATAGCCATGCTGAGAACTAAATTGTTCTTTACAAAGTCGGACACGTTAAGGAAGAGGGCCCCCAAGAAGAGTAAAAATAAAGATTGGACTGGAGACCCGTTGTGTGAAATGATGCCCTCCTGTGGTGGAAACAGGTACTGTGCTTTTCTCATTAACACCAATGGGGTTCCCTGCCCCTGCAACAAATCATCTTTCCTTGAATAGGCACCATAGGGCCATTCCATTGCAGCTATGTTTCCTGATAATGCAGTACAAGCATATAAAGTGAGGCAAAAAAAGCAATACTGCTGAAGGATAAAGTGCAACGCGAGAACTTATTCTTTAATGAAGCAAGCTGACAGTCAACACTTGTTGCCCTGTTATCAGCATGCGTGACTGAATATAAGATTTGCAGCCACCTATCAATGCGCAGGACGCATTTGTTATAACGGTACAATGAAATCTATGCTGATCTGGCCTATGCTCAGGGTGCAGGAAGGAAAAGCTATTAGTCTTGGATGACAGAAGGATTCCTGTGGGGTTTCATTCACCGTCAACACACCACTGTTCAGTGTACTGGGTGTATAGATGCGATTCACTCTGGATGATGCTGCTCCGAGTGTTGTAGGCAGGAATGTGACTCACTGTGGGTCCCCGGTCCGAGGTTTCGATGTTGCCTACTGTCTAGGTATCGCGTGGCGGATCATTTTTTTTGATTCTCTTCACTGGTGGTGTCTCTGTGTCAGGAGACATAATTTCATTTTGCGACACTTTATATACATGAGCTGTAAATTCGCAATTAGCAATTTTTCCCCCACTCTACAGCTACCAAATTTTGGACAGCTGATTTACATATAGTAATTGAAATAAATGACTTTGTTTTGCAAAAGAACTGGAACATTATAAACTATAAGTATGAGTCCTGTAATAAACACTCAGTTTTTCAATTAGTTCAAAACTAGTTTCCTTAGCATAAATAGTTTTACAATTTAACACTGATGTATGTAACTGGATATATTTTTTTAAATTAGGGTATGTTGTTAGCACAGCAGGGCTCCCTGACACCTGAAGTCCAGTTCCTTAACCACTAAGCTACTTTATATGTCTCTTTTTCCTACAATGTTCAGCTCAAAGTGTTTCTAAATTTGAGTCCTGAGTGCCCGATGCTTCTTTCTCTGTGACTGAACTTGTCACCCATGACTGCTTGCAACAATTTAGAAGCCAGTGTAAGCTCAAGTGAGAGGAATCTTTTGGCAAATGTCTAGTTTTTTCACCTTTTTGTTTGTCTGCTGTAAAATAATTGTTCTCTATCATGAAAGATCTAAGTGTTTTTCTTTGTCCCATCTAGGTGGGTGTGTCAGATAGTCAATGTTGTCAGTTGCTCTCTGTTCTTCTGGGCTGACAAACTTCAGTTGATGGTAAAGCATTTTTTTCCCATATGCTGTGTGTTGTTGTGGAAAAATTACAAAGACACACAAGCACGCACGCACGCATGCATGCACACACAGGCAGGGTGAACTGATCGGCAGTGTTCCCTTCACACCATCAAACAGAAATATGGTCTTTCTTTTCGTTTTCTGTTTTGAACAAAGAAAACTGTCAAAGAGCACTTCAAAAAGCATCAGGTCAATTGATTCGACTCACTCAGAGTCTGCTTCAGTGAACACTAATTTATTGCCTTCACTTCCAGCAAAGTCTAATCTGTTAACATGAAGACATGCTGAAGCAACAATGTTGGCATGGAGCTGAACTGGATGTAGCGAAAGACAATAGAATGACAGGTGAAAATTGAGTCCAAGCTGCCCAGTGTGTATGCCTTTGGTTTTGCAATAGATCAGGCAATATTTCATATGGAGTCTGTCACTAAGAGTCTTGTTTTTTGACAGAGATGAGAATAAGAGAAACAAATTCAATTCAAGGGAGAAATGCTGAATCCAAGTAGACTTTTTATTGGACAGATGAAATGTTCCCCAGCACTCCAAATATCCAAAAACAGTAGGAAGACGCAGGGTTCAAATAAATTCACCACATTGTGGCTTCTTAAGTAAATGCTGGAAGTCAGTTTTCATCATTGCATATATATATTACATGTTTTATACTGATTTGACAGGCACACTACACTACAAGCACATTACAAACATCAATTAACATAAAAGCACAATTTCAGACAGTGGGAGGAAATCCCTGTAACACGGGGAAATCATGTAATCTGTACACGATCCACAGTGAATTATGGGATAAATCCATTTTCACTGGTTACATTCATAGGAGAAGCATTGCAATTAAGCCAGGTCCGAACAAAAATAGTAATCATGTTGCCCGATGACTTTTAGTATTTTAACTGACATCTTGATGGGAGTAACGAGAAGGACATCATAAAGCGCCTGAGCATTTTGAGCTTGAGGTCTGTTAGCTTGAGTAGCAGTTTTCACCCCATGTATCAGCGCCATACAAAAGAGAAAAACTTCATTATCTTGCCTTTTATGCATATATGTGTACTAACTAGAAGAGGGAGATACGTTATCATAGACCACAGAGAAGCGAAAGCTGGCTAACTGTAGGCTAAACCTAAGAGCAAAGGCTCATATATCGAATTGAAGCAGTACTTTCTCAGCTCTGGAGCTCATAAAGCCCAAATACTGGTAGACTTTACAAGAAGTCTAGCTTGAAATGGGTAACCTGTATGAAACTAGCAGGATAAAGCCTCAGGTCACCCTCAATGAAAGGAATGCAGCGATGGTCAATGCAAGTCAACATTTAGAGATATAGTTAGTTGCGGATATGCTGTCTGCTTAGTGTTCAGGTTAGAGACCTTCCCAAGAGAGGGGCCAGGATTTTTTCCAGTGGTAGCACAGATCCAGTTACCTTTCATGTGGGGACTAATAATGTTAGTAAGACCAGGTTGACTGTCATGTGGGAATTAGCTTGCAGACCCAAAAGCAGTATTCTTTTCAGGAGCTGTGTGCTTGGGGAAGCCATAAAACACAAGGAGATTAAATGTGGGTTGTAATTCAGATGCAATACCTCTGACTGATATGGAAAATTCATGTCATACACCCTCAGGTAATTGTGACCAAAACAGTAGTTTGATGTATTTTTTTGTTCATTTAAGGAAAACAAGTTTTAAAAAGTAAACAAAAAATGGAACCTGAAACAAACCAACTGGAGATATATGTGGTAGATGGTTTTGTGGTTTAATCAAAATTAAGAAACAAAAAAAAGACAAATTTGTGTAAAATAATTTAGAAAAAGAAGGTATTCTAAAGACAGTAAATGCTACGCTTAGACTATACTGTTTTCAGCATTTTGTCTTAAGATTTCCGTTAGTGGGATTTTTTGCACCTCTATTGGATTAGCCTGTTAAAGGGGCCACAGCCCCATTTTACATTTTATTCTGTTAATAATGTCTTTTGGTTTTAAGGTCCTGTTCCTCAGTACCACTCTTGTTGCTGATGGCCAGGGTTTATCTGATCTTAAAGCAGTAAATCTCAGGGATCTGAAGGTATTATCCCAACAGCCTGAGATATGAGGGTTATTTTTAATAAACTGCTGTTAATCTTAGTTCAGAAATCTTTTGAGATCAGACTAGATCTACAGATTGGAAGATAAAGCAGAAAGATCCAATCCTGGCTATTATTAACAATTTTGCCAGATTGCAAGTTATTGAGGCTATTATTCAGTTCATGATAGCAGAGCATTTGTTAAAAGAGAATAAAAATCATATTTTAAGATGTATTCAGTAGGGTGGTGGAGTGGCTCAGTGGTTAGTGCTGTAGCCACACACCTCCGGAGTTGGGGTTTGAATATTGGCCTGTTTTGTACGTGTGAATGTGTATGGATAGTTTGCATGTTCTCGTATTGTGTGGGTTTCCTACTGCAGTTCAAAGGCATTCTGTTAAGTAAAGGTGTGTCTGTGTTGTCTGTAGGGTGAATATATGCCCTTTGACTGGCATTTTGTCTAATGTATACCCCTGCCCGGTGCCCTATACTGCCTGCCATACACCCTAGGCCCTCATGTGACCTTGACCAGGATAAGTGGTTAGAAAATGTATGGTAAAAGCTTAGGAAAGGAAGGCCATTGCCAGATAATGTAACGGATTAATTTGAGCATGCAGCGCATGGTGTGTACGGTGTGATGAATTATGTGTATAAAATCACTGGCATCCTGTCCAAGGTGTGCCCCTTCTGCCCTGTGCTCCCTGTTATAGGCTCAAGGTTCCCCTATCACTGTGTAACACCTAGACAGTATACTCGCATACATATAGAACTGACTAGCGAACAAGAAACAATGCATCATTCATAAAGATTAAACATGTATAGTAGATGGACCAGAGTAATTTATAGAGTACCACCTGAGTCTGTGTTGGGGCAGTTAGTGTATTGTACATGAATTGATACAATTTTGGTATATTCCACACATCCATCTTCTAACTGCTTATCATCATAAGGGTTGGGTTGTAGCTGGGGGTGCTGCAGCTTATCCCAGGCAGGCCAACGCCAAGGTACACCCTGGATATGATGCAAGTCCATTGCTTGGTACATACATGCTCACACACTATAGGCAATGTCAGATGTCTGCGAGACACAGAGAGAACCTGTGAACACCACGCACAGAGGTTAAAACCCCCAACCCTGGAGGTCAGAGGCAACAGTGTTAACCACTCTGGTGTCTGAATCTTATTTGGAATATTGCTCAAAATAAGGCACTGCAGTTGAAGAGTTACTAAAAACACCTAAACACAATTATGGAGTCGGTAGACTGTAAGCAGAAGGAATTCAGCAAGGTCAAGAGCAAAGTAATTCATTCGGAAATGAGAGCGCGTACACTCCAGGCAATAAATGGAGTTGATAAGATAGAGATAACATCAGCAGCTTTTGAAAAAGGATTTAGGCTTTTATGTAGATGCCTCCGTGTGTACATTATGTCGGGAAGATTTATAAAGCAATTCAACAAGTTCAGCAAAGACAAACAATAATGGCTGCTGGGCTCAACACATTGCCATACAAGGAGTGTTTAAAAGCACTAAGTGGCTTTAGTTCCAAACAAATGAGAATATGGGAGCTTAATCCAAACGTACAAAGTCTTGAGGGGAAAATAAAAGGTCACCCATAGTGACTAATTTAATGTTAACATTGATTCAAGAACAGACAATGGCCAAAAAGGAGTTCCCAGCTACAAAAACATTTTGTTACACAGCTGTAGAAAAATTTTACCAGTGCTTCAAAACTGTATAGCGAAGTGAGCAAGGTAGTTTGTGTGGCCTCCTCAGCCTACTTGTCTTCGTATCTGCAGAACAGTGATATTGTGTGTTACTTGCCAGTCTTCCCAGCATGCAATTTGAATACATCTCCCTTAACTGTAAGCTCTTCATTGTCCATGTCTCTCCCTGCTGGATGCCCCAGAGAATATGTCTCAATGCACACAGCGGTCAGCCGCGCATCTAGTATGCCACTCCACAGGACACCAGAAGGTGAAATATCAGTTTCGGCCCTGGGGAGGTCAGGCAGGAATTGCTCAGCTGCTGGCCCTGGGGGTCTGGGTACGGAAACGCTCCTTATGTTTACCATGCCTTCAGGTTCTCTGTTGGAACCCCCTGGGTTCTAATTCCTCTACAGCTCACAGGTCATGTCCTAGACCTTGTTCTTGAACTCTTTCTCCTGCTTATAATGGGATCCAGCCTAAAGTGCTAGTTCAGTTCTGTAAACAGTTTCATCTCCATACTTTCTATCCAAGCTAGAAAAAAACAATTTTTTTTTTTTAATTTTATTGAAAATCTGGATACAAGTTTTTCTTGTTACAGTGCTGCCAAATATTGTATACAGTCTTATTTAATGCAATTTTATTTAGTCAGTGCTGAGTTTGTCTTAATTTTTATTACTCATGATTCACGTTTTTCGTAATTTAAACTTTTTTTTGCCAGTTTTGTAATTAGTTTTATTTATAAAAGTCTGGCAATCAGAGTAGTAGTGGAGCTATATAAAATGTTTATAATTATTTGATTGATTCAATGCATGATACTGCAGTAATTTGCATATGGCACTTTGTAGTGAAATGCAACGGTGCTGGCACAGTTTTTAAGTTACTGAATAATTTGGTTTGGCCAGCATATGTCATTAGTCATGCATATCATTGACTCCATCAAAGGTGATTAACATACAAAGACCCATATTAAGTAAGCACACACTTAACAGAAAGTGCTTCAAATTCAATACGACTATAAACAAAGTTGTAGAAATGAATGACCTTAAATTAATTTGCAATTGGCAACGGTAATATTCACGCAACCCCCTGGCTATTTGCATTCTATTTCCTGTCAAGCTTTTCCAAACAATATGCCTCTAATTATTTTATGTATGTAATATTTTAAACTACAACCTCAGAAATTAAGAATGAGTTCAGAAATCATAATTGCAGGAAAAAAATAGAATGACAAAAAACAAATCAATTGATTTCTATTAAGCGCCGTCATCATTACAGTACGTATAAGCAGCCATTGAACAGCAGAACCCATATAAAAATGGATATTTTTAAGCCACATTAACACAAAAATTGAAATGTGCAATAACATCCTGTTATCATGGCTGGATTTCTCTGCCTGGCCACTTCAGATAATGAAAGAATATGACAGTACTACTAAACAGGTAGATTTGACAGTCGGCTGGATGGAGTGTGTGTGTCTGTGTGTGTGTATGTATGTGTTTATTCTGGGCACTGAGCAATGTAATTTTCCCATTACAGTGGGCATGATGTGAGGGAACCACCTTGACGGAAGCCCAAATCAGCTCCTCCTCACTTTCACTTTCACCAACTCCCCCGAAGTCTAATTTCAGCACCGGGTCCTGTGAGTGGAAATCTGGTGAAAAGGCTCACTTCACGATGACCTTTCACAGAAGACAATATAATTAGCAGAAAGCAAGGAGGACTCTCCTCAGCGAAGCAAGATATTCGGGGAGCTTGAGACTGTCCCTGGGAAGTAGAGTCATCTCCGATTCAAACCAGACAGGAACAGAGAAGACCTCTGAACTGAGGGTGGAGTTCAAGTACTGGAGAAGATGTCAAAGGCACCAATCTCTGTATGTGTATCCTATACATCTCTCCTGACATGAAAAACATCCCTTTTAATTTTGAGATCCTCATCTTTTGATGTAGATTGCATGCTAAACACAATGTAATTATAAATTTATAATGTGATGGGACTTGGGGATATTGGCTAAAACATTAAATTTCACTTTTTTGTGGTAGGCCTTAAGTAGAGTACAGGAAAAACAGAAGAGGAATAGAGATGAATGAAATCTGGCCAAATATGGAATGGAGTTACTTGATAGAAGAGGACTTGACTTGGGTGGCTAAAACTGAGTGACAATGACATTTTTGGCACAAGTGTCAAACCTGAAACTCGACCATGACTGTTGATTCCATTAGCCGTCACCCTGTGGCATCCAGAGACACTGAAAACCAGACAGAAGTTTGTGAATGATATATTTCATATTGCTGGTTTGGTTTTTTACATCTGCCAGTAAAGTAAGATAAAGCAAATAGAAAATAAAGTGGGGTGTAGAGATATGGGGAGTCCCCTCCCCCTTCCTCAGCTGAACGCAGGCATCCCCACTTTTTGCCCCCAACCCTGGCGGCTACATCCTTATTAGACCCTTAATGTGACTTTAATACCTCTTGCATCAATCACAAAGTACAGCATGCCACCATACTAAGACAAGGCTGTGGGGATAACAGAATAAACAAAAGTTAAAGTGTAGAGATCGCCTCAATGGCAGATAAAAGATGCTTCTGTAATTGAGAAGAACATCACGTCCGGGGAAACACTTTGAAGAAGGTAGCAGCTTTCACATTTACTGGCATTATTGTGTTCTGTAAATTTCCTGAAATGAGCATTATTGAACATACAAGCTTTTAGAATGCCAGCAAATGGTTTATGCTAGGAATAATATGAAATTTATACACTTCATACCTATTTTTTCAAGGCATCCATTTGAATATATGTGCCAAAGTCCTTGCGAAATCAATTAGTTAACCTAAGAGACAATTATAGCTAAGATTTAAGGTGTGCTGCTTAATCTGTGGACATGCCAGTAAAAACACCTCCTACCTCTCTGTGTTATTATAGTGTAATGTGTATAGGTCTACCTTAAATAAACTGTATAGTTTTAAGGGAGGGTGACAGGGTGGGGTCAGGAAAATGCCAACATGTTTCAGTTATCTGGTTTGGATCTGATGAACTCCTTCATGAATGGGAGGCATATAAATAAAACGAAGTACAGATAAAACACACATGAGAAAACAGCACTCTTGCAGACAGATCACGCATGCAGGAGCTGCGTAATATCAGACACCGCTGGCCACGTGGCTTTAATCTCCAGTACGCTAGATGGAGGAGGTAGAGGCAGCGCAGTAAGATCAAACAGCACATTATATTTTTGGAGAAGTTGTGCATAAGGTGTGGGAGATATGATGTCACCTCAAAGCATAACCATCATCAAATTGCACGGTACTGCTTGGAAGAAAAAATTACAAGAGTTAAAAAAAAAAAATGCTGCTGGTTGGTGCTTATCTATCCTGACTTTTGCAGGCTTCCCAGGAGCAGGAAGGGGGGAAAACTAATTTGGGTGAAAATGGTGAAGGCTTTCCGTTTAGATGCTAGCATTTGCTTTGCAGAAGACATTTATCCAAAGCATCTTACACTTTTTACAGCTGGCTAATAGACTGAAGAGTTTCAATTTAAGTCAATGGCTAAAGGGTACAACAGCCACACCGTCTAAGATTTGGACCCAAAAGCCTTTGGTCACCTGGCTCCATCACCACCTGGTGCCTTCACATGTGAGAGATAAGAGCAGCTTCTGACTGGCACAGACTTTTGGAAATCAGTGTTCTTCGTGTTTTTGCCAATTAATTTGTAAATTCTGTCTCCGTTGAACAGTGATCTGGCATGTACTTAACATCAACACAGATTGTGAAACAGGACAATCTGGCACTTGAGATAACCTGATAAATTGTATTAAAAAAAACAAGGATAGCAGTTGGCAGAGTGGTTAAGGAACTGGGCATAATAACATAGTTACAGGTTCAAGTCCCAGAATAGAAATGCCGTTTGACCCGGGAAAGGCCTCTGACCTAAACTGCTTTAGTGAGTAAGTGGTTAAATTTGTACAGTAAGTGGTTTGTTTGGATGAAATGACAAAGTAATGCATTTCTTTTGAAACAAGAATTAATACAGGATGTGATGCATTGCCATTCGTAGTTTTGTCCAGGCAATAAATCAAAATTTGTATGTATCATTGTTCATCAACATTTTCATCACCATTATCTGAAATTTTATAATGAGGAGCAAATACAATCTTTTTAAATCACCAGCTGATGGTAAAACTTTTTTGAAAACAAAATTGCACTGAAGGATAGTCTAATCTAAATATGGCTACTTTTTCAAACAGTTGTGATAAAACATGCATATTGCTTCATAATTCACCAGCCATATTGTTTTTTAAAACCAATTTATTCATATAGCTTTATCTACCCACTGATAATTGCATGTCCTCCACCTTCACCTACTACCCCTCCTGGGGCATAGGCCACCAACAAGGGATCTCCAGGCATCTCGGCCCTGGTCTTTCTGCTCCAGCTGACTCCCAGTGTATCCCATTCATTTGGTGTCTGCTTCAAAGTCTCGGTGCCATGTATTTCTGGGCCGTCCTCTATTTATCTTTCCTTGGGGATTCCAAGCGCTTTCCTGGTGACATTTCAGGCTGGCTTGCGGAGTGTGTGGCCAAACCATCTCCAACACCATCTCAGGATCTTGTCTTCTGCAGGAAGCTGGTTGGTTCTTTGCCATAGGTCCTGGTTGCTCACGGTGTTCGGCCAACGGATCCAGAGGATCTTTCACACACAGGTGTTAATGAAGGTTTGTACTTTCTTCATTATTGCCACTGTTGTCCTCCAGGTCTCTGCTCCATATAGGAGAACCAACTTGACGTTGGAGTTGAACAGCCTGACCTTCGTTTGTAGAGTCAGTTCCTTAGAATTCCAGATGTTCTTCGGCTGAAGGAATGCCGCCCTTGCTTTGCGTATTCATGCCTTGACATCAGTGTTGGTTCTACCTAGCTTGTCAATGAGACTGTCCAGGTAGATGAAGGCCTCCACCTCTTCCAGAGCCTTACCTTCCAGCTTGACTGAGTCAACTGTGGTGGTGTTGACCTTCAGGATCTTAGTCTTCCCCTTGTTGATGTTCAAGCTTACTTGAATCCAGGTCGTTGCCAAGCTGTTAATATTCTCCTGCATCTGTTGACGGGTTTGGAACAGTAGTGCTAGGTCATCTTCAAAGTCCAGGTCATCAAGTTGCCTGAAGGATGTCCACTGTATTCCTTTTCTTGTTTGTAACATCTTCATTATCCAGTCAATATCAAGCAAGAAGAGAAAAAGTGAGAGTAGGCACTCCTGACGAACTCCGGTTCTCACCTCAAAGGCATTGGTGAGCTGCCCTCTGTGGACTACTCTACAGGTCATCCTGTCACATGAATTTCTGGTGATGTTGACCATCTTGGCTGGCACACCAGAGTGCCAGAGAAGGTTCCAGAGAGTGTTCCTGTCCAAACTGTCAAATGCCTTCTCATAATTCACAAAACTGATGTAGAGTGAAGAGTTCCCTTCCAATGACTGCTCGGCAATGATGCACAGGGTAGCAGTCTGCTCTGTGCAGGATCTGTATTTTCCAAAGCCCACCTGCTGATCTCTTAGTTGGGAATCCACTTGGTCCTTCATTCGGTTCAGGATGATCCTGTTGAACACTTTCACTGGTATGTACAGAAGCGTAATTCCTTGGTAGTTTGCACAGTTGCCAAATTTGCCTTTCTTTAGTAACTTGATGAGATGCCCTTCCTTCCAATCTGATGGCACCTACTCCTCCTCCCAGATCTTCTCAAACAGTTGGAAGAGTATCTCCACTGTGGTGTCCAAGTCCACCTTCAGGGCTTCTGTTAGTATCTTGTCTGTGCCTTGCCATTCTTCAGCTATCCTACTGCCTTTCGGATCTCCTCTCTGGTTAGTGTGCTACAGTCTACAGGTGGATCCTCTACTGCTGATCATATATTTGGCGAGTTTGGTGGCACTGGTTTATTTAACAGCTCTTCAAAATGTTCTTTCCATCTGTTCTGCTGTTGTTCCTTTCCCATTGTTCACTCCTTGTCTTTCATTGGTCTGTCTGGTTTGATAAATTTTCCTGAAAGCTTCCTCTTGATGGAGTACAATTCCGTCATGTTTATATTTCTTGCTGCTTTTTCTGATTCTGTTGCCAGGCTGTTTACGTAACTTCTTTTATTGGCTCTGATGCTTTTCTTCACACTCTTGTTGGCTTCTGTGTATTCCTCTTTTGCTTTTGCTCTTCCATTGTTGACGACTGCTTTCTTTTCCTTCCTGTCTTTGATCTTCCTCATTGTCTCTGTTGACAGCCACTCCTTATGTTGGTGCTTCATGAGCCCAAAAATGTCTTTGCATGTTGTTGTCACAGCTTCTTTCACTTTCTTCCATCTGCTGTCGATTGTCTCCTCTTCCTTCATCAGTTCCTGTAGCACTTGCAACTTGTTGCTCAGAGCCACTCTGTACTCTTCACGCTTTTGTACATCCCTCCAAGAACAGATGCTGTACTTCTGGCGCTGTGCTGATGTTCCCATCCACTCTTTCTTCAGTTTCAGCTTCAGTCGTGCAATGGCTAGGTCTGATGTGATATCAGCTCCTCGCTTCACCCTTACGTCCTGCAGAGATCTCCTAAACTTCTTGTCAATGCAGATGTGGTCTATTTGATTTTCGGTGAAGCTGCCCAGTGACACCCACGTTGCCTTGTGTATCCTCCTGTGTGCAAAGATGCTGCCACCAATCACCAGTTGAGAGCATACAGGTCCGCGAACCTCTCCCTGTTCTTGTTCATGTTGCCAAGGCCATGTCTCCCCATCATGTCTTCATATGCGGTGTTGTCATTTCCCACTTTTGTGTTGAAGTCTCCCATCAGGATGTTGACATGTCGCTCAGAGTAATTCTCCAGGATGGACTGCAATCTGTTATAGAACTCTTCCTTGTCTTCTTTGTCACTTTCATTGGTGGGTGCACAACACTGCACTATGTCCGTAATGATTTTCTTTTTCTTCGTTCAGAAAGATGCTGTGGTGGTCCTTGGACCATGGGCTTCCCAGCCAATGAATGCTCTCTGTGCTGCTTTTGACAACATCAAGGCTACTTCTTGGGTATGTGGGGCAGCATCCTCCTCATGTCCTGAGTACAACAATATCTCCCCTGTAGTAAGTCTTTTGTGACTGGACTGTGTCAATCAAGTTTCACTGATTCTAAGCAGGGCAAGGTTGTAGTTTCCCATCTCTGCTGTCTCTTGCACTGTCTTTCCTGCTTCGTACATGGTTCTCACGTTCCATGTTCCAATGTTGATCTCCCTGGCGGAGAGAAGGGTAGACGGCCTTGTAACTTCTGATTTCCGGCTTTCACCACAAGGCGTCATAGTGCATGCCCATCTCATCCAAGGACTAAGGTGTCTTGATGTCTTATTGGCGTTTCTGTAGCTAAGGATTTTTTGACGTGGTGGGGTAGTTAGCCCCAGGCCCAACCCTCCTCCTTTCTCAGCCGGGCTTGGGACTGTCCATGGCGGAGTTGATATTTGCTTATAGTTCACATCTTTTTGTATTCATAAAGTATTACATAGGAGTTAGAACAATTTCTCATTATCTTTGTTCCCCATTATGGTTTTGTCTTTGGTGACAACTATTACACACAACTCTATTATATCACGTTAATATAAGAATGTGTTTTGAAACCTTTTATGCAAATGAACCATTAATTGTTTTCTCCTTAAATCTTTAACTATGAGTAGGAGCTTATGACCTTTACGAACATTTGAATTTTATCTATTTGTGTATTGTATTCCAACTGACTGGCACCTTGATGAAGATCGCTGTAATTTTGTTGATTGACTTAGTTGAGTAAGTAAGTGGAGCACTTTTATTTTAAATGAGAAGCGACTCGAAGCATCTTTCCTGGGGATTCCAGACACTTGAGTTGGAATGCATCTTATTTTAATATTTATCTGTTGCACTGGCTACATTAGTGAAGCCACATCAAAAAAATGTAAAAGCTTTTAGTTGGCTTCAAACAATGCAGGAAAATAAGCACCAGCATTCATTTCTTAACAACAAATGTTTCATTATTTATTTAATTCTAAAAAATGTTCAAAGTCTCTGAAAGTCATGAGCTTATTTTATGCTCGTTATTCACTACATACTTATTATGCATGGACAGGAATCAAAGTGTTCAAAGGTAATGTGTGACCTCAGCAGATCTTGGCATGTTTTCAGCACACGTCTGGAAACGTCTGAACCATCACATCAGATTTGCTCTTTACGATCTCAGCGTGATCATTAATGGCTCAGCGCACCGTGGTCCGTGGGTCTCTGATGGTGCCCTATGATTTCTGAGCAAAATGACCCTGCTGCAAATGGTTGTGTGTGCTTTTGTTTTCATTCGCACCTCTCTAAGCTGCCATCATGCCCACATATTCGGGTTTGTAAAACTGGCTGCTGTGTGTGACGAAAGTTAAATCTTAAGATACTACATTGTCCACACGTGCATCAGTAGTGGCTCAAAGCAGTTTCCATGCACAAAATATTTCTGAAGTTCTGAAGCTCCTGATCACCTGCTCAATTCCTTGGAAGAGGACCAGTAGTATGGAGAAAAGAACTTGACCTGTACTGCTGAACTAAAAATGTTCACCCATGAATTATGTATAGTTAGTAGGACTCGAGACATAAGCAATTAGCCTCAAAATGTTTCTCAGGTATTAAATTGTGGGTTTTTTTTTGAATGATTTGTCGCCCACATCCAGATGGTTGCATGAAAATAAAAAAAATGCAACAAAACTCCACATAGCTGCAGAACTGCTATGTATGTTTATACCATTTTATTAACAGCTGTAAGCTAAGCTGGCAGTTTGTGGCAAAGGAGCACTTTTTCTGAAACAAAAATGTTAAGAAAAATTTAAGTAATACGTAGTGAGGCATGGCTGGAGGCAGCCAGATCCATGGAACTTTCAGCCCCTGGGCTGACCAAAATAGCATCCCTTTCTCTTTGTGATTGTTGATTTTGACTAAATTGCATGGAATTACCCAGCAATCATTGCACTTTGAACAATCAAAGCCCAACTCAGAGAAATTGCAGGCTGCCTGGAGCAGCTGGATTGAATTGTACTTGGATACATTTGACACTCCTTGTTTTGTTTCTGCATGGCTCTGTCCTTTTTTTAAGAAAGTCACCCTGTGGCTTCCTGTTGTCTGTATTGTTGGGATTCCTGTAATTTGTTTTCAAGCATCTCAAAAAGTCATTCTTTCATTTACATTTTCATTCCTGAATGATGTGGCACAAAAACTGGTGGGAAATATTTCATTTTTAATTATAAAACAAAAAATTCAATGGTAAATACTGATGATCACACTGTTGTGATTAAGAAATGTAATTGACTGTAGGACTGAATCCTTGCCAAGCTCATTGTGTGATCTTGATGCAATTGGACGAGTATTGATTTGATGCATAAAAGTTCATGGAGTATCCAGTCTAAGTAATTGAATGGAAAAGAGCCAGAGAAACACAAGATCACCTCTCCACATGCCAAGCCATGAGGGCTTTTCTCAACCTCATCCAATGATTGGCTAATGTAAGTTCTTCAGGACCCTAGTGCTATTTTCAAAATTTGCTAAGTTGCTAAACGACATTTTAAAAAGTTCACATATTCGAAAAACACACATAGATGCGGTAGGCATAAAGGGAAGCTGTAAACCATTTTGGTTAATTGGGTTAACAACTACAAAAATATGAGCTGTACTATATATTAGCGATAGGATAAATGAGACATCAAACCCCTTGGTGGGTGCGAGTATCCTGAACTAACCAATGAATGCTGATGCTTCATAAAGCTTCATAACCCATGGTGGGTGGAAGTATCCTGAACTAACCAATCAGTGCGGAAGTATTGTTATGGACGCTTCAACCCGCCATGAGTTATGAAGCCTTATTTAGCACCAGCATTGTTTGGTTAGTTTGGTTATTTCAGGATACTCTCGCCCGCCACACGTTTCGAAGCCTCATTTGTAACAACACTATTATATATTAAATGTATATGCCATTAGCTTTATTTATTTTATTCTGTTTTTCTGCTGTACTATTCATAGACAAGCAATTGTCTCCTACTGTCATTCTGAGACTTTCCTACTCCAAAGTCTTCAATGAAATGGCATAATAGGATGAGATTACCACCTGTATTGAACACCAGGAGAGATGAGTTTAGGCGTAATGTGTTAAAAACCCAGCTGAAATGACCTGGAAGAGATTCCTGCATAAAGTATGATGGTGATCTGTGAGTTTCACAGATGGTGAATCAATCCTTTCCTGTCACCTAGCTTCCATTTTGTTTCATACTTGAGTTCTGTGTATGTTTGCTGAAGGACCTTAGATGTCAGTTTGCCCTGGCTATAGACACCTTGGTCTATAGGCAGTGTGTAGCTCAGTTGGTTTGGCATCTCTACAATTATCATACTTTATTTATCACTGTGCTTTCACATATCTCATTTTGCTCTCCATATACAGGTGAGAGCAAGTTATTTGGGGTCAGAGCTCAAGGTCTGCCAATGTCCGGCATCCCTGGAGCTATTAAGGTTATGGGTCTTGCTCAAGGGTTCAGTGGTGACATGGTCACTCTGCTAGCCGTGAAATTCAAAATGAGAGACCTTCCAGGCATGGGCACAGAGTCCGAACCTGGAAGATTGTTGGTTTGTAACCCATGTCCAGCAAGATAATCATATCACAGTGAGGCTTTTAAGGAAGGCCCTTTGCCCCAACTGCTCCAGGGATGCCAGTTGACCCTGACCCTCCTCAATTGTATGTGCCTTTGGATGAAAGCTTCCGCTAAATAAAAACATGCATCTTCTCATAAATCCTAAACACTGTGGCAAGATTTCATAGTCTGAACATCCTGTAGGTGGCAGTTCCTGCAACTCCTTACCAGATGGGTGTAGGTTTAAGTGTTTTTCCATATGCTTGTGGTATGCTATCAGCCTACTGTAATGCGGTAAGGCAGTGGGCCACAGTTTAATATATTCTTATTTGCAAAAGGGGGGGCAGACAGAAAGCTACCGAGGTAAGGCGATGCATGAGTCGAGCTGACCTCTACTCAATGCTTTTTAATGTATCCACAATAGGATAGTGAGAATGCGTTTTTAATTTGTCAGTGTGTCCTTCTGGCTGAGAATCACGTGCTGGTATTGAAGCTAAGGGAAAGCGAAGGGAAGCTAATGGAAACCTTCTACCGTGTATCCATTACAGGGTCACTGTGAACCTGGAGCCTATCTGGGGGTGCAAAGAGGCTGAGACGGGGGCACTGTGACCTAATTCTCACTGACCCACGATTCCTTGATTGGACTCATTAAGGATTGTTTGATAAGGAACAGAAAACTCAACATCAACCTTTCATGGTCCTCAACCCGGGATCGAGGCCTGTCTCACTAGGTATACTTTTGTTCCATCCAACATGATGTTAATGCAACGTTTTCTAAACTTAGCTCTGATACGGCCACAGTGTGGGCTGGTTCTGTGTCCAGTTGAGCAAAATTAAATAGTAAATTTGGATCTCTAAGTCATTTTGTTTCATACTTGTTCAACGGGAAAAAGTAAATTATTTTTATTGAATAATTTTGACAACTCAGATGGCATGACACCTCCAGGGGTTCCTCAGGGTGTTTCTCCCTGTAGTGAATGAGCAGCTGAGGAAGATGGACAGGTGATTTAATTTACCTCAGTCAAGTTTAACAACGTTATAAAATAACTTTAAGGCAAAGTAAAAAAGGAACACCTTTAATTTAATCTTTTTACCAGTTGTTTTTTCTTTTTTATGAAACCTATCGCCAAAGAATCTCTCACAAGACATTCATAAATGTGAAATGTCAATTTGTCTGAGGGATTTAATAAAGAGCCCAGTTGAGCCCGATTAATTAAGATCTCTTGTGGAACAAAAACCAGCATCCACACTGGGAAATCCTGGCCTAGATTATGGGAATATTCTTCCTGCGAATGTAGGAAGCCGAAAACTATAGGACTGTGCTCCTTACATCAAGAGAACAAGCAGAACAAGGCTTATTTATTACTTCCTGAAAATCACGCTATAGTGTGTGCACGCGTGGAGCCATACACCATTTTAGCTGTTTTTGGACTTTCCTCCCTGACAGGAAATGTTTTATGTATATCTGTGCATTCCTCTGGGTAGACATCCCCCTCTGACAGTTACTGTGTACAGCTCATTCCTGAAGTGCCTCCCAATCTTCCTGTATTGAGGTTAAAAAAAAAAAAATTCAGGGGAGACAGCAGATGGCACGGAGACAGCAGTGAAGTTCAGTTATAAGCCATAGCATTGCCCTTCCGTTTTGCTTTCCATATTTGATGTGGGTATAGAAGAAAAAAATGTCCAATAGGCTTTATTATGGTATACTGTAATTAAAATATTCTGAAGTGTGGCAGCAAGCATAGGGAATGTTCTAGAAAACCACTACTCTTCTAGATCAGAAACTGTAGCAGGAACCTTATAAGCAAAGGTTTTTCACATATCTCTCAAAAGAAAGATAGAAAAATATGGGTAAATGTTATACCTAAAGTATGAAGAGGGGCTGTTTACTGCCAATAGGTGTATGGAAAGTAAATTGAGGTTGTTGGATCAAGTGTCACAGTGTGAATACGATCAAGACTGGATGTCACAAGCCAAGGGACGCGTTCCATTTACAGCAAAGTCAAACCCTATAACTTTTTTTCAGTCTTTTGAAATCTGAAAAGCAGATAAGATTAAGGTCAACAAAGAGCACCTGTTTTAAAATCTTGCCATACGGCTGTATTATCTGGAGAGTGAAAGGTTTTCAATGTTCTACATTCATATTTCTAGATGAAAAAAATGCCCAGAAATTTTAACCAGACGGCCATTCTCCAGTTACATGTCCCACATTGTATCTGCTTTGGGACGGGGGAAACCTTTCCTGTAAATCAAAGGCAATACTAACTGATAAAAGTGAGAATCTGTTACAGTGATGGGCAGATGGCTTGTCAGAACCGAACTCTGGCTTCACCCTTCCTAGTGTGGCTTTCTACATGCTATAACATTCTTGTACAAAGAAAAGCAATATGATCCTCTATTAAACACAAATAATATACAAAAAGGCTTATCATTTACTGATAGTCCTTTATGGACAGGAAATCATATTATTCTTCGTATTAGTTTAAAAAATACTCTCCAAAATATGGTAACATGAACTAAATATTCAAAGAAAGCAAAACATAACCTGCCTGAAATGAAATCCATCCATCCATCCATCCATCCATCCATCCATCCATCCATCCATCCATCCATCTTCTCCTAGTGAAGGGTTTAAATTAAACTTCTTTATTTAGCTATTTAATTATGTATGATATTACCATAATGCAACATCTACAATAAAAAACTAAAATTTACATAGTAGATTTACACAGTAGAAATACAAGTATTATTTAAAACATTCCTTAGATATATAATTGGAAATAAAATCATCATGTGACATCTGATTAAACCCGAGCAAGTCCACAAATTCACAAGATAAATGTTTATATTTATAACTTTTAGCTGTGATTTTGGTCATATATTGCATACACCCGGGGTATCCTGTGTGACTCAGACTACGTCTTCCATAAGCAGTAAGGGAGAAGAGCTTCACCTCCAGGTTAAGACTTCTGCTCCCTGTCCCAGTTGCAGAGTGGACCACTGTGGGCTTAGTGTGGTCCCATTGGGAGCAATACTAATCAGACTGAGGCAAAGTTACTAGGTTAGCGAGAGGTATGCAATTTCATCCATGAGTATTTTTGTTCCAAAGGAATGAAGCGGTCTTTTGTGCGCTAACCCAAACACTGTGCCATTAAAAAAAAAAAAAAATTTTTCCTGCGTTCTCCTGTGACTCTGTGCGCTGGGCCATGACCTCTGTAACTCTGTACGATTAAAATGCCGGAGGCTGGAATGGCACGAGAAGCGACTGCAGGGACGAGGGATTTGATCTGCCTGCACAAATCCACTGCGTCTGAGCTGTCAGGCTGCAGCTGGGTTCAGTCGTTAGCTTGGGGTTTGTTACATACTCTGACTGGACCTTTGAGACCAGCTGATGGGGTCCTGTCTATAACCCACACCCTGGCTCCTGAGCGGTCTTTAGTAAGGAGCCACCGTCAAAGGATCTAGCAGATCCAGCACTTCATGCTCTCCCATACGCTCTTTGCGATTCCGCCTCTGGAACGAAAGGCTCTCTGTTTCTCTCCATCTTACAGTGGATTGGACGCCGTGTGATGACCTGTAGAGAATGGGAGATAAATTGCTGAATGACATTACTATCTGTGTTATCAGTTTATCAGTCATTTGCCGGTGCATTTCCTCCACCAACGCATCTGTATTAGCAGCGCTGCCGAGAAAAGGCGTGAGCCCGCAATAAAACACTTCATTTTATTACCGGCATCCCTTCCAGGGAAGCAGAATATTGACTCCCTGTGGCTGTAGCTCGTCAGCTCTGGGGAGCTTTGGGGGAAAAAAAGAAAATGACAGGGACAAAATTGAAAAGGAATCTGCCTGGAGATCAGAGTCAGCCTTTGTGTTTTGGAGGTAAAAGGAAGAGAAGAAAAAAAGGTTTTGGGTATGGGTGCAGAATCACGGGATTGTGGGAGTAAAGTCATTCAAGGGGAAAGTGGGTGTGTGTATGGGGAATGGGTGGGGGCGGGGTGGGGGGAGGTCAGGGATTTCAGGTGCTGCATGACAAATTCAAAGCGACTCCAGTTTTCCGCATCTCCTCCTGATACTGTACCGTTGTGACATCTCGCGTCAAATCTGGCAGACTTCGCTGTAGTCTGAAATTGAAGTTTAGAGGAGAAAGTTGTTGTTAGGCAGCTGGAGCAACAGTTTGATTAGACGGGAGACTGTCACTTTGAATCGAGGAGACAGCGAAAGTGTTGGGGCCCATTTTCCCACACAATCCTAAAAAACATCATGCCCTGTCATCAGCCAAGCGCACAGCCAAAATTCTCCCAATATCTGATTTTCTCTAAGCTGAATGTATACGCCTTGGAAATATCTTCAGTTAAATTTTAAAATTTTTATACTAACTTTTAAGGGAACTTATACAATAGTTTAACACTCCTGCGTTCACTGTTGCTTTTCATTTTTCTCTTTGAGTTACAAAAAAAAAAGAGTTATATACATTTTTCCCCATTTATTTTACTCAGAACCATGCAGTGTAAGGGGTGAAACTTTATTAAACACAGAAGACTTATAAAGTCGTTTTTTTTTTTCTTCTGGAAGAAATGTGACTAATGTCAAACAGGCTCTGCATTTCTCTGTCCTGCCAAATGCTCCCAAAGTCAATCTTCCAGGCACAGTGGTTTCTGGGCTACTCAGCGCCCAGCTTCCCGCTTGCTTGCTATTTTTGGAGTCTGCCCTGAGTGGAAAAAATTGTGCTTCCTTCACTTCTGCTATGTATGCTCGGCAATTGAAATTGCTCCGGGGAGCCCAGCTGAATAAAGCAAAGGGTTAAAGCAAAAACAGAAGCCTTGCAGAGACGCAAGTCAACATGCCTATTTTCCTGCTTTGCTCGCCAAATGCCTAAAAAATGAGTTTTTTTGTCACTTGCATTTGAAGAGGGAATCTTCAAGCTGCTTAATCTATTAGCATACAGTAGGTGAAAAATTACAGTGTGATTCGTTTAAAGCATTGTAATAAACTAAACATCACAGTAGGATTAAAACAAGCTGGTTGTTTTTTTTTAATATGTATCACATTTGCTGTATATCTGTATGGAACTATGGAAGATTATCATTCTCAGACAAACGGTAAAGTCATAACAAACTTACATGTGTTTTCCAAGAGGGTTAAAAAAAAGTATGACATCAAGCTGTCAAGAAACAGCTGCACATGCATACAAATTTCAAATGCTATAATAATGTGGTTTAGCGGTACATTCATCATACAATAATAATAAAAAAGTGAATTCCCAGCAGACCTAAAACACTCATGGAAAAACTGAATACCAGCACCATGTTTTTTGTCAGGAACAATTAGTGCCCCCCCTCACCCCCAGCAAGCCTATTTTAAGACAAAGAGGCAGAATAATGCAGAAAAAGCTGATTAATGAGGGTGTAGTCCAGAATCCTTACTGTGACCTAACCGTTTACTGTTTCAGAAAAAAAGATTCAAGCACTTACAAAGAAATCCAAAATGTCATCCATCCAAAGTGTGTCATAGTTAAGCTCTTGTTAAAGAATCGCATAAAACTAATACATCTTGCGGATACTTGTGTTAAACTTTATGTGGACGTCTTGGATGTGAGGAAACAAAAAGTGTGCAATTTATATTATGGTTGAATATATATATGCAATGATACAACTGAGAATTGTGGAATAGAATATATTACTGCTGTGGATGAAATGACATAAATACATTTCTGCATTTGCATCTCATAGGGGGTTTCAGAAGATTCACATTTTATAAACTGAGCAGTATATTGTACACAAGTGATTTCTCATTTGTGCTCACACCTGCAACAGCCATTGCATAAAACATACACCTGACACCCATTCAAGAAATCTACTCTTTTCCCATGTCAGGACAAGTGATTTTTTTTTCCCCCAGTTTTCGCATTTTTTGTGGCTGATGATAAAGCTGAAATTGAAGTTCTGCTCCAGTTTTTCACGTTGCTAAACACAGTGCAGATGGCTAATGCCTTTTCCCCCTTGCTTTAGGCGATTTTCACAAGATTTTTCCTCTTTACTGTCGCATTTTTCAAATTTTGATTTGGCCAGAATGTTCAGGTCCTGCTCTGTACTGTCTTCTCTCTTGGTTTCGGGTTGTTTATTGCTTTCTTTGTGTCAGCGGGATGTTGTTTTTTTTACTGCTAAATATGTGCCCTTGGTGTCTCAGAGTCGTGGCGCCCTGCTGGCTAACTTCAACTCGCTTCACTCCCATCCCCCCTTCTCTTAGCTCTGTGATCCTGTGGTGGGTTGGTCTTTTTGGGCAGTGCACTCTGAGGTTTGTCCTTCAGGCGCACTCTTGCTGGACTGCGCTAGTGTCGTGTTGTTTTTGTCTAGCTAGCGCTTCCTGCCTGCGCTCCTAACTCTTTGTGCCATGTGATTCAGCGCTCTTGAAGATTTCTCTGTGTAAACAACATAAGTTGTGAGAGATGGAATGTTTTAGTCAGTTATGGTACCTTCATCTCTCTGAGGATGCTATAAAGGATATTATGACTGACCGTGAGATTGAACTGGTGCCCAATTAAGGGTTCTCTTAGGAAATAAAAACACAAATGTTTGGCCGCTCGAGATTTCTTCAGTGGGCATGGAGGACCCTTTGTGAAGTTTTTCCCAAGCTTAAGTGTCTTTTAAACTGTAATTAGTGGTTAATTCTTGATCCAGCCTTGATTAAATTGGGGAGATGTGATCACAAATCTGACTTTTGTTCACGATCTTGTTCCCTTGAAGGATTAGCTATGTCAACAACCATGAGGTGAAAGGGAGTAACATAACTTATATTGCCATTTCACAATCACTCATCCCCGCAACTCTGTCCAGGATAAGTGTTTGGAAGACAGATAGATGAATGGATAATCATTCACTGCTCTCTAACTAAATTGTTTTGAGCAGAGAGATTTAGAGAGCACAGATCTTGCTTGGGGCAAATTTCCAAGAATATTGACTTACTTTTGGTTGGCATACTTGAAATGTAGGCCTTGTCTTAGAAATAAATATCACAGTCCAGATGATCTACACATAGGTATAGAACAGTTGAACTCTGAGGCAATTCATCTATTCTTCTATAGGCCCAAGCTTCAATATAAAATAAAAACCTACCCATCACATACATTACATTAAATATTGCCTATGATATCAATTTAGGAAAATACACTAGTCTTTGCTGCTATTGGGATTTGTTGCTGTATTTTATTTATAAGATTTGTCAAACCTTTTTGTACTGTAAGCTGCATATGTTGATAATTTTACACACAATTCTGTGTATATTATAAACTTGACCTACTGTATTTGTTTTTTCAGATTCTTTCTTCACATCGTCCTCTATTACTGTAACACCTGTTAAACATTTATAAATGTGCTTTAGTCAGGAACATGTTCCCAGAATCCTCCAGAGAGCTGTCAACAATTACAAGCTTTTCAGACTGACTGTGCAAACAGTGCACTCTTCTTACAAACCCAGATATGCATGAGTATGGAAATTTTCCATTTGGTTCGGTGGAGAAACAAAGACTATTACAGATTCATGCACCTCAGTACAATGCTCCGGTGTGATAGTTGGTCTTCAAATCCGTATGTGTACTCTGTTTGGTCCTTAAGAACTGCACATTTATATTGCATCCACTGTAGGGCCACTGGATTCTCCCTGAATTGCACGTGGACAACATCCTGTCACCATATATTATGTGGTATTCTACTCCACGCTAATTTATACTGTATGTACACCCATCTAGCTTTCTTTTGGAAGCTTGAAGTCATCTTCATCTACACTACCCATCTGACATAAAGTCCAACTCAGATGACATTGTGCATGTACAGTCACACCAAGAAAGCTAAGGATGCAAAAATCCTGTTTAAGAAACAGTGTATTACATCATTATTCACCCCAGATACAAATGTAGTAAAGTTATACATTCAAGTTCAAGAGTAACACACTTTCTTTAACTGAATGAAGTAATAGAACACATCTGCTACATTTAAACGTTGTTTCTTCACCAAACATTGGTGATGTTAGGTTTAGCACTAATATGACCAGGACTAACATCAGGTTGCAATCAGCTGCACAATGATGATTTGTTCAGGTGAATGAACAGTATCTATCTAGCTTTGTTATAGTAATGCCATCTGTATTGTCTTGAAATGCCATGATGAAATAGACAGCTGGACTGAGAATGTTGAAAAAGATCACTCCTTCAGATCTTGTGTGAGGTCAGGGTAAACAAAGGTGCTTTGCATTTTACCATCTGTGCTTTCCTCTGTGGCCAGTGTTACTGTACCCAGTGCTGAGTTCCTCAGATTAACACTAACACTCAGTGGTGCTAACCGGCCTGGGAGAAGTGCTTTGATTCCAGGCTCATGAACAATTCAACTTGGTCTTTTCCCCTACTAATTTAGGTCCCCAATTTGCATTTTTAAATAAAGAGACACTGTAATAATATTCATTATCGATTCCCATCAATTAACATTATTATATCTACTGCATACATTTGCATATTATGATCATGTGAATTTGTTGTCTTGCAAATGCTACAGTAACTGAAGCTTCTTCAACAAAATTCCATTATGACATAAGTAGAGGTGGTGACAATTAAAAATGACCGTGTTGCTACTTTTCACTTTCTTAACACCCTGGCTGTGGAAGCAGAGCTCAAGTAACCCTCTTCACAGAAAGGGCACTTGCTTGGTGTGATTTCAGCGTGCATCACCTACACTCAAAACTCAGCAGTGGCATTGCGGAATTTGAAATGAAGGTTAAGTAGAGTCAATTCAGTGACGTGCATTCTGATGAGCACTCCCATGGCGACCTCAGACTTAACCTTAGTCTCCAAAGGACATATTTTTCACCAGCAATCCAAAAGGACTCTGGATGGCATCCAGGCATTTTACATAAAGTGACCATACTTTAGTATACACACTAATGTTACATTAGCATAAAAAAAAACTATGAAAATTACAAAAAAATTTAAGCATGCTCTTTATTTACATATGAAAATATGCTTTTTTTATCATCCGAAAAAAGGCTGTTTCATAAAAGAATGAACATAAAGGGAAGACAAAGAAAGTCTTTTGTGATTGATGGGTTTTTTTCCCCCAAAAGAACTGTGTCAGCAATGTCAGAATTTATATGCAGTGTTCTGACTACTGATGGGACAAATGAAGCTTCAAAACCCATGGTGGGAGGGAGTATCCTGAAATAACCAATCAATGCTGGTGCTAAATGAGGCTTCAAAGCCTGTAGTGGATGGGAGTAGCACCAGCACAGATTGGTAGTTTTGGATACTCCCACCCATCGTGGCTTTTGAAGCCAGCCAATAAAATGAAGATAAACAAACAGACTGGGAAACCACACCTACTCATCCTACCACACAGAAGGTACATGTTAACAGAGTGATTTGTTTCTAGCAAAAAGCCTACATCCCCATGCATAATTACAAAATTCTACTTACCCTTCAATTCTGGAACAGCAGATATGCTACCAGGAATTGTTACAGGATGTTTCATACATTAAAAGTTCCTAAAGTGGGCTCTAAAAATCTTAACCTAAAACATGTGTGGAGTATTTTTTTCCCTTGAAATGATACATCTGTGGGATTCAGATCTGAAGCCATGTTGGTTCGTATATATGAGGCAAAAATACGGGTCAGGCAAATTCCTGCACGTGTATGATAGCTGGTTCTCGGTTGCTGTTGATGCTGAATCACTGGTGTAGTCCACATTGTAGAACTGATCGGCCTAATTTTTATTGGCTGAATGATCAACATTATTAACATGATTATTAATGTGGGGGTTTGTGTAGAACTTTCTGAAAATTGAAAAGCCAAAGAACGAAAGCTGTCAATGGTGCAAATGGCATAGGAGTCTCCTAACAGGAAAACAACCCTGTTTACTCATCAGGTTCTTACAGTACAAAGTATTATCTAAATTTTTGAATATTCAATAAACTCATAAAACAAGACATGGTATTTATGTGGAGACAAATCTGTGTTTTAAATTGGCAAAATAAAAAGTTTTTTCAAAGCACAGTCATTATTTTCATTTATTTTAGTAAAATAAAATTTCATATCATACTCTGAAATGAGAACCAAAAACCAAGGGTTTCATTAAAGAAAAGATCATAATAATAAATTTGCATTTATGTGTCCTTTATGCATTCTGCGATGATCAATTAATTTAATTGAGTGTTATAACGAAATATATATTATATTCTATAGTGACTACATTTCTGTATTCAAAGGAGCTGTTGCTTCAGTAAGCAGAAATTCAAACAAAACGTGGCTGCTGCACTCTGTTGGGGAGGGTTAAAGCATCATCGGATTTTAAAGTGTTTCTTTTTCATTTTGTTCGAAGAGGATGGCTGGGAGCCAGCTGCCACTGACTCAGCATGAAGAGTTCCTCTGTAATAACTCCGTGTGATGGCCCACCTTGACCGTACCGGGTTGGCAGCCAAATCTGAAGCCCAGATCTGCCCATCACTCAGTGATGTCAGAGTAAAAACCACTGGGCGCAGTGCATCAGTACAAGAACCCATCCCAAGGTTTGCCACAGTGGGGAGGTGCTCGTCACTGGAAGTGGACAACGCACGGGAGGGAGATCCGGAGAACGTAGCCTTTGTTTACTACGCCTCCTCTTGTACCCATTTCCACTTTCCCAGCTCCTACAGGCCCATTCACACAAGGGGGAATGTTTCAAAATAAGAGACTCCACATCCATGCCACATTGCTGCAGATATACGGAGCCTCAAAACCTTAGTTGGAAAGTCTCTTGCTCTTTGATGCACCAGCATCTTGTTTCATCTCCTGGTCAGAGAATCTCTGACCTTTAGAGTGTACTATGAAGTGAGGTTTACGTTCCAAGAGTTAACTCAGTTAAGCTGGGTTACCTAAGATAAAATATCTTTATTGTCAGTGTACACGGACAACAAGATGAAGTTTGTAGCAACCTTGCAAACCATAATTGCTGTTACCAGCGGTCAATGGCACTACGATTGCGAGGTACGATACGTAGTATCCAAAAATCAGATGTAAGCGTGAATAAACCGCACTAAGCCAGTAACATCACCTTGGAGTATACCCCACATATCTCTCAAAATCAATGCTAGGCTCAGGTTTGTTAAATGCACGTTCAAATTCTAGTTCAACATGCCTTCTACTAATATGATTTTCAGTTTTTGGGAGTGAAAGATGGCTAATTTAAATACAATTTCGATCCATTGCTTATTAGCATTTTGCATGTTAAAACAGTGCATGTTGATTTTTGAGGTACTCAGCCATAATGGGTAAGAAAATAAAAAAAAAACAGAAATATTTTATCTTGTAGTGTGTTTCTCGGAATGTTATTCTTTTTACTTTTAAGCCTTATAGTTTTGCCCATCTAAATTATTCTCTGAAATTTGAGGGGAGAACTTCAATGAGTTAAATTGGTTTTGGTGAGTGCTTTAACATTCTAAGCATGTCATATTATAATTAACTGAAAGGAATCCAAAAAACATTTTCTTTTGTCATAAGGAAATCTGAAATGTGAGGAGAGTCATATGTTTGTCTTCAAAAATTGTGTAAAAAAAAAGAGTAGGTCATTTCTTATAAATACACAGAGCTCAACAAAAACGATGAAAATGTAATGTTTTTCTACTTTTTCTCGATGTGAGTAAAACACATTGCTATTTCTTCACAGGAGATGGATCCTCCTTGTAGGTAGGCCTACTCGACCCTGTACCCCCCCAGTCAGCCCTGGGTCAGTCCCAGGCAGTACGTGAAGGGGTGTCCTTGTCACACTGAATGAGAGCAGCTGGCTGCTGACTGGATGTCTGCGCTGTTGTTCTCCGTCTTTAGTGAAGATCGGACGGAGGTCGAGCTTGGGGAGGTTGGGTTTTCTCTCATTGCAGTGGGGGCTCAGGGTGCAGGCTGATGGGGGGAGGGTGAGTCTCCATCCAATCTGAGGAACACCCTTAGAGCACATCACCGACGTGACTAAAAAAACAAGGCGGTAACAGACACCATGCCGCTAAAGCCAAATAGCTGACCTAACGTTTGACTTGGGGAGAACTTGAAAAACAATAGATGATTTCAAATGAAAATAAAGGCAGTTCCAGAAGGAGCTGCTCAGGCTGCATGTGGCCTCATGCGCCAACCAACCGGCTCCCTCTGACCTTACACTGTTCATGTAACGCCTCTGGTGGGTCCATCTGAATCATACCCCCTCCCCACATAACGGTCCATCCCCAACCACATCAATGATGGGAGAAAAACATGTTCCTCAAACATGTTTGCTTTAGCTTGGGTCTGAATTTGCCGCACAGCACTCGCGGTCACAGTATCTACCACACATGCAGTGTGCAGATGTTTCCTCAAAGACCCAGCTGTCCCCCACCTCCAGCCCACAAACCCACTCCTGGTCCTGTAGTGCGTGCTTGCTGTTCCTCAGAACACGTGTGCTGCAGGGGGAGGTCTGCACATGTTCATCCAGTCTGTAATCTCATATAAAGATGCATTCATGGAGTATTTCCAAGGGGAAACAGTCCACTGTGAATGGTTTTGTTTGCGCTCTGTCTGTGTGACATCTGTTTGATTTGCTGAGTAAAATCTTATTATCCTTTTCTTCTCATGTTTATCCACATGAAAAGGTTTTAGATGTTAAACATTTGTGTGTAAGCGATAATCTCACAAAGTATAGCTTGAGGGAAAGGTGTTTTGTTGTCTGAATGGTTTTGAGACTATCAAGCTCATTGGAATGAAGACGTGTAAGTGTAAATATGTATATAAATATACATATATACTTTATATATAACTGTGTCACACTTGAAGGCATCATCTTTGATCTCCTCAAAGCAGAAACCTTCAGAACAAGGTTTGATTAGTTTGTACCTGGGTTTTAAAAAATGCATTCTCACTTTTAAAAAGTACATCTGTTGAAAACATTTATATGTGGGCCACAATTTTTGTCTTTGATTAATGTTTATGCTTTGGCAACGGAATCACCCTGAATGTGGTTGGGGTGTGAGAGAGGTCAAGTGTGAATTTTGATGGGTTCTTGCTGTGTTGAAAGAACTACTTAATGTTACACAACACAATTAGAACACTACACTCCAATACAGCATTAACAAAAAAGTATTTCAATAGCCTACTTTGACATTTTCCAGCCGAATATGACCTTCTTAACATTTTTGGGGGGTAATTAATTAATCCACATGAGTTCAGATCCTCCGCCGTTTCCTGCCAGTGCAGCTTCCATCACCTAGGAGTCAGTGATATATGGAGAGACTAAGAAAAGCTGACGGCTGTCAGCACCGTAGGTCAACGGTAACGGGCCTGACTGGCTACAGTTGGCTAACAGCTTAATGAGAAGGATTTCTTTTCTAGGTGATTCCATATGGTTTTCTTTTTAAGGTGAAAGCTTTTTTTAAATTATGGGTAAAAAAACACACGGTCACTATAGGTCAGCCAAAAACAGTGAAGTCAGTTTCCAGAATTGTTACACAAAATCTTAGATTTGGGGTCATTCATTTGCTCTGATGGGGAAGATGTTACCGTTATATTTAATATTCATTTGAATGCTTCTTCTTACCAAAACCTACCTGTTCTTTCCATTTGTTCTTTTATGTAATTTAAGAATGACAAATATTAGTGCCCTGTTAAGCCTGGAAAAGGTCTGTTCTTAGTCATTTTCTGAACACATTCAACTTTTAGGAGACTTTCCTGGGTATGGAAACACTACAGATTGATCAAACATGGGTCAATGTTTGATCAATCTTAAAATTTGTATTAACATTGACATTTTTTTAACAGAACTTTTATTAAACTCCATTAGCGAGCAGTCTGCTGATGTTAAGGTCTGCTCTTCATAAAATCGAAGAACCACAAACTTAAAAACACTGGGCGTGTGAAGTCAGGTCAGCACTTCACCATGCTGCGATGTGTGACCGCTTGCTTAACGTGTTTATTGGCCTGCTGACGATAAACTGCCTCTTGAGTAGGACCCCAGATTTCCTGGGCGACAGACTTAGCTCGTTGATTAGGCCCAGACAGGCATTCAAAAGAAAGCTTCAATCACCACTTCAAAAAAAAAAAAAGAGGGTGGTGTTGTGTGCCTCCTAAAAACACCCGTAGCTATTTAAACATAATTCCTTTCATTTCGTGTGTGCGTGTATTGTGTGTGTGTTCAATTTGTTTTCTGTTCAAAGCCAGTTGAAAGAGGCTTGTGGAAAAACTGTCTTGAAAGAGAAAGTGCAGCATGCATTTCATGTTGTGCCAGCATAAAATTGTTTCCTGAAAATGTGTTTTAAGAGCATAAAAGCTCTTGATATAACATGTTACTTTCAAAGTAATGCAGCCTTATTTCGGTATTTTATTGTGCGCTACAAAATGCTTAAAATAATTAATTGGGCTGAATGAGCGACATTTGGACAACAAAATGACATAGAGTAGGATTTAAAGAGTAGTCTGTCTAACTGGGAAACTTGTAAAGCAGGGAGTTGCCAGCTTGGAGCTGGGACCATAAACATTATAAAGAATTTGTGCAAGATGTCACCCTGGAAATGCCAGCAAGAGAAACAGGTTCCTGTCATGTATAGCAAAACGGCCAAGCAGAGGTGAAAATAGTTCACGGAGAAGGATGCAGTGAAGGATGTGGGGCCTTTGTTTGGGTGAAGACCTCAGATCAGAACATCAGCAACATACCCCTGTCCTTCAGTGATAGTTTCCTAGCATCACTCGTATATCTTCATTTCACAAAACGGCTGCAAATTGCACCCCAGCATAAACAGCTCTGATAAATTGGAGTCATTGTATAAACAGCTGCAGTCATAATGTGAGTTGTTACACTGCGCAAAGCTTCACAGAGTGATCGATTTAGACACAGACAATTTAATATACATAAAAACATTGTGTGCAGCACTGTAATTTATGCTTATGAAATGTTACAACAGGAGTTCTACTGAAGGAATTTTACAACAATGCACCTTTACAGAGTACTGTTGCTTGCTATGTCTGAACAAAATATAATTTAAATGCACAATGGAAAAAAGATGATTAATGTTTAATGCGGCATATAGATGTTTTGGAGGTGGAACTAAATGAAATAAAATCTCTGACTGGAAATCATATTAACTTGAAGAATATTGATATCTTTTCATACCCAGCTTCTAGGCTGATTGATAGCCATAAGAAAGATGAATATTAATTCATAATGAGATCATATATTTAACAAAAGATCTTTCAACAATTACCAAGGGGGAAAAATTGTGGCCTTATTTGGTAATGAATGATAAATTATAAAATTATCATTAATCCTAATTTCACGTTACTGGCCTCTCTCTGGCACAACAATTATATTGCTTTGTACAAGCCAATACCAGCCATACTGAATCCGAAGCAGAGGCTAGAACTGGAAAGAGACATCCATAGGATGTTTACATGTCTGTGGTGAAAATCAATATGATTGTATCGGGCAATATTTCATGCTGATGAATGCATCTACAGCAGGTGGGAGGTGTAGGGAATAAGAGGGGGAGGAAGAAAGTACTGGAAAGTCCTGTGGCCTGCCATTTGGAGGGGTGGAGAAAAGACATTGTTCTTTGTGAGGGGCATTAGTGTCAGCAAAATAGCGGGTAATTTGGCGGCAAATGGTGAAATGCCAGGGTGACAGGATGCTTTCTGAGCAGCACCCTGAAGGCTGGCTCAATCTATCCATCAGGTTCTGCTGAAGCTGCAGGAACAGCGGAGAGGCAGGCCCCACGCATCTACACTGATAAAAAAAAAAAAATGTATGAACAAGTCTGAGGACCATGATTTTGAAAAATTTTGCTTTCAAACATCAATAGTTGTATTAGCATAAAAAATTGCCCAAAGACAGATAATGGGTGCCGTTTTTATATTATGCTTTTTTTTTTGCTTATGTTTGTATAGTCTGCCATTGCTTCTGGAGGTTGTGCAGTTTAAGTGAATAATTTAAAGCTTCTGTCCCTTGCTGCCCTCGAACTGAGCAGCCTCTGACATGAGGCCAGCCCAGAGGTGAAGGGGCATGCCTTGTAAAACAGCTCCTTCAGCCAAGGGGGCCAAGGGTCCCCATAGGCCACTTTCATGCCCCCTGTTAGGTGTGATGAAGTGACCAGTTTGACACTGCGCCTAACTGCACTCTCTTACCTCCCTCAACCACACCTTTTTCATGCATGGGATATATATACACAGCTAGTCATTCCTATTGCATGACTTGAGCTCAACACCCTAGATTCCATATTCTATACCTTGTGTGAGATAAGTACTGTCAGTCTGAATTTAAACATCTACGTAATAATGGTGTCTGCCTTCTTTGGAAGGGCAATTTCAAATTTTCCGGAAGAGGGCATATCTGTGTTTGTTTTATATCCCGTGCTCCTCTGGACAGCAGTAGGTACTTCAACATGACAAATGGACTCTCACCCTTGTTTGTCGACAGTACCAATTTCAAAATTATTGCTGCTTTAAAATCATTTAAAGTGCCCAGAGATAGCAATAAACCATCGGCACACACCTTATCAGGACCCAAGCTGCCCAAAGTGATAGTACTAATCAGGGTGTTACCTTTAATTGCCCTATCATCTTTACATCATGACGCAGTGATATAGAGTGATCTATGTGCTTCAACATCGTCAGTTCTGGGAACTAAGAAACGGTGCCTTCCATTTACTGGTAACCACAGGTAACATAATAATCTTTTGCACTTTGTAATGATCGTATTTCCTACTAATCTGTTTGAAACAGGACAATATGCACCTTGAAGTGGGGTAGAAATGTAAAAGGATTTGTGGTGGCTGTTAAATGCTCTCTAAATAGACTTGACAGTTTACTCTCCCTCACACTCTCTCACTCTCTTCCCCTTTTATTCTATTCTTATTTCTCCAGGCAGAATGTCAAAATGTTTACTGTACATTTGGTCTTAGATACTCTGTCTGACGTAATGCACCACCATTTAGTTGTTAAGCAGATGGCCTAGTCTAGGATGATTCAATTATATTTTATTTAAACCTTTGTTTCACAGATTAAAATTAAACTGTGGTGTTTCAGAGGGACTCATGTCAAGACAACTTCTTTGGTGCCCTGTGGTGACCGGTGACATTAGCCACATGGAATGGGAAGCTCTTAGCCAAAAAAGAGAAAGAAACATCTATGTAGGCATATTGGTTTTGCAATGTGTGGCAAATTATAATAAATTAATTTAAGTGTAATCACCGTAGTTGAAGTTGCTATGGTAGTCAGTGGAGGCTATAGTGAAAAGGCTGTAGGAGTAGATGAAATCCGTCAAGAGATGTTGGAGGCACTGGATGTCGTTGGGGGTGGTGTGGTTAATGCACCTATTCACTGTTACATGGATGGCAGGTAAAGTGCCTTTACAATGGCAAACAGAAATTGTGTTCCTTTTTAAAAAATCAAGGGGAACCAGAGGGTTTATTCCAGCTGTAGATGGAACATACTTCTTACCCTCCATTGGAAACACTTTGCCAGGGTCTTGGAGTACCCAGTGATCACACTTAGTATTGATGAGGACCTATACAGATTTTTCCCTGGCTCCTGAACAGTAGACCAACTCTTCACCCTTGCACATGAGAGCATGCTAAAACAATCTATGTGTGCTTTGAGGACCTGGAAAAGTCAAGGACAAGATATAAAGCTGAAGGTCTGGTTGGAAGGATGTTCAGTATATGGAGTTGGACATGACATCCCTGCTTGCAGAAGATTTTGGTCTCATCTATCCAAAATCTCCATTACACGCTTTAATGGTTTGATGTGAAATGTGAAGCGACAGGCAAGAGAATCAACACATTCAAAGGTGAGGGTATGGCACTCTTGCAGAAGAGACTTATTTAGGGTTGGGGGAGAGTCTGTCATTATACACTCATGGAGAAGTTTAAATACCTTGGGGTTTTGTTCACAAGTGATGGTAAAGCGAATGTGAGTTTGACAGCCTGATAGATTTGGTGGCTGCAGTTTTGCAGACCCTGAGTAGTCTGTGGTGGGGATACTGGAACTGAGTCTTTTGATGAAATTCACGGTTTACCAGTCAATCTACCTCCCTATACTCATCTATGGTTATGAGCTATGGGTAATGACGGAAAGAAGAAGGTCATGAAGCAACTGAAATGGGGTGTGATGAGATGAAGAGTTCAGAGATTTGGAGGGAATTTGAAGTAGAAGCCCCACTCCTCAGGATTGAGTTGAGTCATCTGAGGTGGTTTGGGCATTACTTAACAATGCCTCCTGGTTGGTTTGCATGGAGCTTTTCCAGGCCCCAGGCAGTCTCAGTGAACACAGAGCTGGAATCTCTGGCCTTGGAATGAGTGGTCTGGTCTGACCTACTTGACATGTTGCCACCCTGACCCTCGGCAAAAGACTTGGACTGAAGATAGATGGATGGATAGCATTTAAAAGTTTCACTGTTAGTCCAATTTTCGTTATGTGTATAATGACAATATTTGTGGGGTTTTATATCAATTTTTGACCTTATGGTAAATATAGTACCCCTGGTGGGTAGCAATGCTGACTCTCAACCTTTGGGTTGTGGGTTCAGATCCCACCCCTGCTCAGTGTGTGGAGTTTCCTTCCACAGTACAAAGTCATGCATTTCAGTGAACTGGAGACTCTTGGTTGCCACTAGTGTGAGCGCCTGTGCCCTGTGATGGACCTGGATCCTGTTCATGGTTTTCACCTGCCTTGTGACCTATGCCGCCTTGGAGAGGCTTCAGGCCCCTTGTGTCCCTATACTGCATAAGCAGTTAGAAGATGCATTAATGATGCATACAGTGGCTGAGCTTCCTAACTAACATTGAAATTTAGAATTAAAGTTGCCTTAACCCTGCATCAGATTATTGGCTATGGAAAATGGGTGCATAATTGTTATGGATCTTGAGTACCTTTCATGGTTTTAAAATGGTTTTAAAATCTCATATTTAGCGATGCAGTACTGCAAAACTCAATCCACTCTTGTGCAAGACTATCAAATAATACTAGGAGATATATGCAGATCTGGTTATGATGTTACAAAAATGTCTAACTCTTTTTTGTATACAGCTTTTAGGAAAACATGTAGAAGTGGTCTGTGATTTTTTTGAACTTGCAGCAACTTTCGACACACTTGAAAAGTGTGTCCTCTAAGATGCTACTAATCTCCTTAGTATGTTCACGTATTTTATTGAGCTCCGTCTTTGGTAAGCAGGCTGTGCACCTTTGGATACGGTATCCAGACAGTCATTTTTCACAACATTGTATAAAATTATTATTTCTTCCTCGGGAACTTCCGCTGGAATCAGTGTAATGCACTGAAGGTTAGTTCTGTGATTTTTTTTTGACTCTTGTCTCACAAGAGCGTTATATCATTACTAAGGTCATGTATATATATTTTCAAGAAGGGCAGCAGACTATAGTAGATGAGTTAAGATGAGTTCCAACCTTATTGGGTGGAGAGTCATAAATTTCATCTGAAGGTCTTTGAGCCCATAGTAAGAGTGGCCAAAATTTATGACCGTAACCTGTGACATCTTTGTGGCTGGCTTGAGGCGATCAGGGCTATCGTTTATTTTACATAAATACGGTCTCTTGCAGTTGAATTCATTGTGTTCGCATGAAGAAGAAAAAAATATATATTCTGCAAATAAAAATGGATGTAATTTACTTTAAAAAAGCTACCTGCCATATTGTGGAGGTCGGTGTTGCAACAAGGTATTTGGCTGCCAAGGAATACCCAACTCCACCCTTTAAGGAAGCAGTTAATGCCATGAAATTCCAGATTAGAAACTGGTTCATAGGTAATTATTGAAGCTGAATTGATTGCTCCAAATTACATCATTCATAAGGACTTTTTTTAATAAACCTTTTTAATACTTTTAAGCACGTTGCAACGTTTATCACTTGCTTGCCAGTGCACACATAAACAGTGATACTTCAGTATCATTTCAATATCTTGTTACATGATGATTTATTCTTTTAAACTGATTCACTGATCATTATGATTATTATTATTTAGTTGCATAGCAGCTGTTTTGTGCAACTGAGGGTTATGCTGAAGAAATGAAGAAGGAGCTGTCCTGGAATTTGAATGTGTGACCTTTCTGTAACGTGGTGGCCTTATTGTGGATTTGGCTAACGTCTGTGTCCTGCTTCTGTGCCTACGTAGCTGCAGATGGTACGGCACGCTGTCCGGTGTCCGGTCTGAGGCGCGGATACGGCAAAAGGTCACATTGTGTGCTGTTAACGCATCAAATGTGGTCCATACCAGCCCCCTTTGAACAAAAGCGCTGTTGTGGTGTTTGGAAAAGGTTACCCCATTGATTTTGTTAGCCTTTTTTGGCCTTTTGATGAACCAGTATTTTGACATTAGAAAATTCCTCATTAAGGTTTTATTGTGGGTAAACTGACATTCAGAGTTTGTGTTTATATTCAGCCAGCTCACCTGCTCTCTACATGAATCTTCATAGCCCGTGTGTGTGTGTGCGTGCGAACCCCGTGATGAACGGGCATCCCATCCCTGCTTTGTACCCTCTTTCTGAGACAGAACAGATGCTGTTCTGTCGTACGCAACTTGAGAATGCTATAAGCGCATTCAAGAAATGAACGAATGAATGCACTTCATCTGTAGGTATAAAGAGTAAGTATTAAACTGTCAAACAATCAGACACCTGTGCTCTCATTTATTGTTAGACTGCTGTAGTCTGTAGCCTGTATAAGCATGTGTTTTGGTATTCTGACTTTTGTTAATCTGTCATGTTGGATTTTTCTCATCAAGACAGGATACCATTTTGAAATGTGTACTTATGTAATAACAGTACAAGGGGAACTGGATTAATAATTAATGCAGTTTTAAAATAAATAGAAAAGGAGCATTAACAATTAACAATCCTGTTAAACTTAAACTTTTGTATAAACTGATTTTGTCAATCTGAAATATACGTTTGTTTTTTCAATATTACCGTACGCTGCATGATGTTGGAGGTCCCTTCCAGAGTATTGATTGTGCTTTAATACCTCTTTTTAACATAGTTATATAGATTCCCCTATGTCCTGTTGTAAAATCTAATGTTAATTCTTTCACCACCAACAGTTAATGTTAATTAAGTCAAAAGAATGCTTTGCATCGTGTGTCTGAATTTTGAGTCAGATCATAAGCTCAAGAACTAATTGGATGTCAAGACTACAATCATGTCTTCCTCCCTGCAGATACTGGAGCGAAGAACAAAGACATCAGTATGGCATGTCTGATAACGCATGCTGGACCGCTGATGTGTTCTCTGCTGTCTTTGGAATATTATCTTCCCAATTAACATACATGTGGAAATGTGCAATGACTGAAAACAACCCAAAGTTACATTTTTTTTTATTGCAATTTAATAAAGATATCTTGCATTGTTGTCTCCTAGGGAGAGCGATTCAATTGTCATGCTACTGTAAAATTGACCGATGTACTTTCTGCTCACTGTATTGCTGTAATTCATACGGTCAAATGCCGAGTCGACACAGTTGAGATTAAAATCTTTATGAAAGTGACCGCTGCAATGGCAGACTGTGCTTCAAAAGGAGAGCCATGCTTGATACCCTTGATTATATAGACAGGAATAGTGATTATACTCATCTCAACAAGATTGCCTCATAAGGGAGCCTCATAAATATTTATATGCCATTTTTTAACTTTTATTGCTGTCTTACTTTGTGGCTCATTATGACATGAGTGGGTGACCTATGGCAACGGGTGTAAGGCTGGACGAATTCAAATTGCACGACAAAACCCTGATTCGTTGTGCATGGTTAAAGCGCAAATGACTTGGCAGAGCTGTTTGGGTACCTGCCCTGACCTGAGTCCATGTGGTCCCTGCATTGCTGGGACCCAGGACTAGAAAAACACTTGAAATGCATTAGGTGGCGGGTGCACAAGGGGATGGTTGGGATTTACTGTTTATGGCTTGAGAGAGAGAACTGCGCTAAAGACTCTGTCCTCCTCAGAATTGCAAGGTTACAATGTGACTGTAATGCTAAGCACCAGAAAAGGGACTTAGAGTTATATATAATTCAGCAATGTATAATGTATGAAAAAGTAAACACTAGCAAAAAGAGGTTGGCTATTACAAAAGACTTGTGCCAGTCCTTTTATATCGCCTTTCTCATTTGTACCTTTATCAGTGCGCCACCTGGCTGTAGTGAAGCCAATTGTTCTGCTAGGGGGTAGTGCTAATGTTGTGGCTGATCAGTGTATACTGCATTTATATACAGCAAACTGTAGCTATCGACCTGTCGAATACAATGCCAATATCGAGCTTAATATCAGACATGTAATCACACAATTTTACACATTCACAAACAGAAAATGGTCATCTTAGATGGTAATAGTGGAGGTGAGTTTTGGTTGTAAATAGCGTGTTACTTCATCAAATCTGGCTTATGCAGGTTTAAATTCTGTAGTGAAACAGACACTACACCATATAGTGACTGTCCTTGAAATGTCTATATGATGGGGTGTCTGATGCTGACAAGGGATGTTATAGACAGCTTAAAGATCAAAGGGTATCTGTAATCTGCATTAATGTACCCACTGGCAAGTTCATTCAAGCTCAACATTCAAATTTGCAACACATTTCACTCCTAACAGAGAACCCATTTAGTTGCTAAGAGAAAACGCACTGATTTGACAATATTGTTTGTACAAAACATTGCATGCTTGTTGATTTTCTGCATTATTTTCATTTTTATTGCCCAGCAAGTGCAATTTGACCAAAGGGCACTTGCTTTTGATTTATTTCAGATCTGGGGATGAATACTCATCTCCAGAGCAATGAAACTCATTAAGGTGAGTTGATTTACATATTCATGAAGCCCAACTAGCAGAAAATTCTAGTTAAGCAGATAATGAAACTGATGTCAGAAAGTTATAGACTTGAAATATACATTAAATGCTACATACTTAAATGTGGCAGAATTAATGTGTGAAAGCAGATTTGATGGCATTAACTGCAAGCTAATTTGAAAGTGCTGTACCAACACGTGAACAACACAGATGAAGCATTGGGCTCATACTGCTGATAAGTAGTGATTGGACAAATGAGACTTCAAAAACCGGGGTGGCTGTGAGTAACTGAATATAGCCAATTAATGCTGACACTAAATAAGGCTTCAAAACCCAAGGTGGGTGAGGGTATCCCGAGTGAACCAATCAATGGTGATGTTAAATGATGCTTCAAAACCTGTGGTGGGTGGGAGCATCCTGAACTTACCAATCAATACTAGTTGCTAGTAGGTATCAAGTAGGAGTGATACTTTCCAAACCCATAAATACTTTGCTGTTAAGAACTCTCATTATGAAATAAAGAATTTGAATCTACATAAGGAATGACAGTGGCATGGTATCACAGCAGGTATCCCTTTTGCTTCACACCTCCAGCGCTGCGTGTTTAAATCTCACATCAGCGCTGAGTGTGCTCTAATTTGCATGTTCTCCCTGCGTTGTGCAGGTTTCCTCCAGACATGCAGTTAGGCTAAATGATGTCTCTAAGTGGTCTGTGTGGGTGTGTGTGTGTGTGTGTGTGTGTCTCTTCCTTGCAATGGATTGGGATGCCATCCGTGGCGTATCCTAGGCTTGTACCCAGGGTAAATGGTTGGAATATGGATTAATAAGGAGCAGTAATTTAAAGGAGTGGCGTGGAACAGTGTGTACATTGGCAGGACAGCCAAATACTTCAAATCCTAGGATATGCATTACTGATGCTGTAAAAATACAAGATGTTTAATGTATAAATCAACAGGCTGTCATTTATTTACGCTCAGGGCTACTTTATTACATTCAGCCACCTTCTTCTGGGCAGGAATCCCCACTCTCCTTTTACCCCCTAAAACCACTTCAAGGTTTGATGAGTTGTGCAGTCAGAGTTGCCTTGGTGCACACAGGAGATTTTGTTTTTGAATTTTTTGTTTTTCAATTAGCTTTCATGAGCCAGATTATTCATTTCTCACCCTTAACCTTGGCAAGGTTGTTTTCGCCCACAGAACTGCAACTGACTGGATGTTTTCTGTTGGTCAGACCATTCTCTTTAATCTCACACACTACTGTGTGTGAAGATGTAAGAAAGGTGCCTGTTCTGAGATGCTGTAAACACCATGTATAGTAACCAACATTCTAAATCACTTCAATCACGTGCCTTGCCTATTAGTGAAACAGTAACTTAACCTTCTCACCCTAGCTGCTTTCTTTATACAATGCCTGGCCAAAAAAAAGTCGCACACTTAAGTCATTGATTTGACTATCTTTAGCTTTGATTAGGGAGCATTTGTCGTGGCATTGCTTGGAGGAACTGATGCAATGTCTCAATATTTTTTTCATCCTAGATTGGCATTCATTTTTTATCGAATCTTGTATTGACAACAGGAGAGTTGAACCACTCGATAAAGCTTTCTCTACCACATACCAAAGACATTCCGTGGGGTTAAGGTCAGGACTCTGTGGTAGCCAGATCATGTGTGAAAATGATTCTTCATGCTCCCTCAACCACTCTTTCACAATTCGAGCCCAAAGACTCTTGGCATTTTTGTCCTGGAATACGCCCATGCTGTCAGGGAAGAAAAAATCCATTGATGGGATAACCTGGTCATTCAGTAGATTCAGGTACTCAGCTGATTTCATTTTATTGCTGCATAACTTTTCTGAGCCTAGACCAGACCGTTGGCTCTTAAGTACTGTACTTGATTATTTAAATTAAAATGGTGACTTTTTTTTTGGCCAGACAGTGCATATTGAGCCGCATTTATATTATTTGGATTTTGTAGTAGTGGGCTGTTTGTCCTAATGAACAGTTAAACCCAATATCAGTGTGTCAGTTCATCCAATACTTTCCCAAACTTACACTATATGGACAAAAGTATTGGGACACCAGTTAACCAGCTCACATACTTTTCAACTTGGGTAATTAAGCCATACTCATTGTGGAGACAGGTGTATAAATAAACACACAGCCATGCAATCTCTAGCAACCCACACTGTTGGCAGAATGGGTCATACTGAAGAGATTAGTGACTTTCAACGTGGCACCATCATGAGATGCCACCTTCTCAACAAGTCAATATCAAATTTCTGCCTTGGTTAACTGCAAGTGAAGTGATTGTGATGTGGAAACTTCTATAAACAAC
>JAACJT020000007.1:14146082-14208984 GCA_009936485.2 Gymnarchus niloticus
AAACAACAAGAGTTCAGTTGTGATGTCATAGGCCACACAAACAGAAAGGGACCCGATGACCCAACATCAATACCCAAACTCACTGATGCTGTTATGGCTGAATGGCAGCAAATTCCACCAACGATATTCAAACATCTAGTGTAAAGCAATTCCCAAAGAGTGGAAGCAAAGGATGACCAACTTCTTATTTATACCCTTGGTTTTGGAATGAGATATTGCATGGGCAGGGGTCCAAATACTTTTGTCCATATAGTGTAAATCAGTAGCCAAAATCTAGACTTGTGTCTTATCTCAGATAGAAACTAAACCTAGAATTGGTTACACTTCTTGATCTCATACTCACACAGTCTGAATATATCAGACTGAAGTCCCATATGCTCCAAGTGTTTATGATATAGAATGCTTCAAAGCTGCACCAAAAATAAAGTGAAAGCCAGGCAGAAAGGAGCACAAAGATCACCGGTTAACGAGAAATTTAATATAATTCCATGACTGGAATTATATTAAAGTTCACTTAAGTGTGACAGAAATAAAAAGTATGTTTGTCTTGTTTGTCCGTTTCCCTTTGTGTGGCGAGTTTTCTGGTAGGTGACCCAGATTCTCTGAGTTATAGAGACATCACTGAGCCTTTTCACTGGCACCAGGCCTGCAGTAATGCTGCACTGACCCTCCGCTCTGGGGTATCCAGCTTCTTCTTACAGCTCGCTCAAGCTGCGCCTGATATTGCTGTGACCTGGATTGGCGAGAGCACCGCTGCTGTCGCAGGTCTTAATAAAGAAATATATATTCAAGCCTAGAAGACGCCTGGAGTTTTTGGGCTTTCTTTCGATCGCAGGTTGCGATGGTATTTGCTGTACATCTTCATGCTATTCTCATGTATTTGATCTTGAGCATTCGAACCTCTGTGCCTAAACTCGTGGATACTGTGCGCTGAATTTGAAATGTGCGTTTTGTTGACAAGCCGCGCTGAACAATAAAGGGATTACCCTCTTCCTGACAGTTAACAGCAAAGCTTTGTGTTTCTGCTCCCCGAAATGCTGCACGTCTGTGGTGTCATGTGGTGCCAATATCAATTGATACAAGTTCTGAAATTTCTACTGTCTCATATACGGCACAGTATGAAGCATAGAGTACTTATGAAGTGTAGAGTGTACAAGCGCAGAACCAAGCTGGTACAAGCTACCACTGATGCCAGGTTGACAACATGTACACAAGCACGCTCGCACACTCACACCCTTATATAAGCAATCATCCAATAAGCTACGAGTCTTTAATATATGGGAGGGGCCTATGCATAACCACGACACATGTGCTAGCGGTCAACCCTAACATGTGAACTGCCCCTGGGGGGACCCAGGCCCCGGCATAATGTGCCGCCACTCCGACCCTAACATCCAGTTCAAATGGTACGCTGCAAATGCAATCAATAGAGTGCCAAGCCCGAACACGGTCACAGGACCCGGCTTCTGCTAACATAACAAAACCCACGGGGCTAACCTTTGAGCTCACTTTCATTGTTATGCCTTGCTGTAAGGGTAATAAATGAGATAGCAAATTGTGGGTAGAAGTCTGCTCACATTCAGAGCAGTGGGAAATCCTGTTTTAACCTTAGCTGGAATGAGGAACAGTGGTCATTCTCCTTTGTAATCGTTTTTACAATGGTCAAGTTAATGCAGTACAATAAAGCTTGTGCAGTGCTTCTGCAAAGGCCCTCGGGCAGGCTTCAGGGCTACAGCATTTGTTTATAAGGGAGGTCTGGGATAGATCACTGCGCCAGGGTGTCTGCAGGCATCCTGACAGGGGATCCCAGAGTCTGTGGGTCCCCAAGCATGAGATGAAAACTGCAATTGCAAAGACTATGCTATAGGAAACACATTCTCCAAATGGGCATTTCATTTGTATAAATCAATGCTGGGGGGAATTGGGGGGGGGGGGGCGGATAAGATTTGGTTGAAGAAAGATAACTAAATATGGGCAGGAGCTCACTAGGCTAGATGATGAGGCAAGAAGGCTTCAGATGTCATTTCAAAGATTCTGGTAGGAGGCTTGGATATCCAGAGGTTGGAAAAAGTGTATGTATTGCCGTGTGAGGTGGAGGTTTGAGTGCTATTGCAGAGTGTTGGTTGGAGTAGAACTGATTGGTGTAGGGGTGTAGCGCTACATCCTCATGTTCTACAGCTATTCTCTGGGAGACAACTAGACATAAAGCAATGTTAAATAGCTCTCGCTGGCCTTACACCATGATTAAAATTGCCCAAACTTGCACACCTCTTGGCGTATGCAGAGTACTGCCATTAAGCCCTTGTTTAAATGGTTGAAATGAAATCCTGAAGCTATTTAATTCCAAGATGTATGTCTAGTTATGGCAATTTTTCTTCATTTTCTTCTTCGGGTGATGACATGTTGTAGAATCCAGCCAAGGGTCTTCTACGTCTGACCCATTTTTTCCCTTCTCCTGTTTATTAAACTTTGACAGACTGTAAGGATCACACAGCTGAAATAGCTTTCACTGTGTCAGGGTGTTTTTCTCGCACTCTCTTCACGGGTGGTCGAGGACACGCATGTGGTGTCCATCCGCTTCCTCCCTCATAATTGCTGAAATGTGCCGGGATGGGCGCCATTTTGCACAGGAATTCTGGATAGCCACCGGTGCGGTATTTGTGGCTATCATAAGATGCTGTGGCGAGTGGACTTCATCACTGTCACTGGCTGGCAGCCGCTCCACATGGATGAGAAGCTGGGGATGGTAGAGGGTGCGAGATGATGGATTGTATCTGAAATACGTTTGACCTTTGTAAGGTTCTTTGCAGTCCAATCATAAGCACAATACCGTTTTTGAATATTCGTGTTATAGTTCAACCTAAACAACTTTTACTAAGACACAAACTCAACAATACACTTTACTTAAAGGTGTTTATTCATTTTCTATTAATCAGATAATTTGTTTATTTCTCATTAATTACAAGGATTAAATCTCATCACCCTTTCTTGCTGCTTCTCCTAGTGAGCGTCATGGTTACATGCAATAAATGACATAAGTTATTATATTCAATATTATTGAACTATTTAAATATTACATCAGTCTAAAATATTAAATTTGATTACCAGACACTGGAAAAAAAAAGCTGAAATCAAACATTTGGTAGGGTGAGTGCCGTGTTCGGGATTAAATGTTTTGTTAGAAAACCACTTATAGCACAACGTAAGCAATAAAATAAAGAGAAAAAAATATATATATACCACCTGTTCTGGCTGTTTTCCATTTTCAAATCCTTAAAATCACCTCAAATGTGAAAAGTGAGAAAAATTAGCAATACAGTGTGCTGGGATTTGTAATATCTCTTGTTGAAAAGGTTTACTTTGAAGTCCACTTCCACGGATAGAGATGTGGACTGAAAGGTTACTACTTAATTTTTTTTTCCCTGCTAACACATCGCCATCTGCCTTAAAAGCCCTAATGACGTACAATAGGTGTCAAATGGTGTTTCTTAGTTTACAGGTTTGGTGCAACATTGACACTGTTTCTAGCAAGACAGACATAAGAGAGATTTTTAAGGAAACAGACATTGTAACGCTTGGATTTTAAGTACATGCATCAAATAACCATTACTGCTTACATAACATTCACAAGAGGATCAACCATATTTGGCAACAAGCCTCTCGACATTAAACACATGAAGCGTTACTTTTTTATTCATGTGACAATTGTGATGTTTGCTTAAGAGTCATCTTATATGACGCTGCTTACTGAGTTTATATACGATTGGTGAAGACCTACCCCCCACAAAAAAACTAAATTCCCACCACAGACAGACTGTTGAGCTCCTTTTAAATGTTGTTTTAGTTTCACTGATAGTTTTTTGCACTGTAATGTATAAATATATACTGTATATACAGTGTATATATTTATAAAAAGAACTGTGCTAAAGCACAAGACTATTTTTGCACAAGCTTGAGCAAGAATTGAGGACACATCTGGGGAAAAAGCAGGACAAGTCTAAACAAGCCAGACGTAAGGTGTAATTGAGTTTTTCTCCAGTTATGGTGCACACTTGCACAAATAGCAAAAAGTAGGCCCTGGTTAATTGAAATCAAAGTAAAAAGCATCAGTCATTTGGAGCCTGTATAATTTAAAGCAGACTAAATTTTTAATGGAGCTGCTGGACTAAGCCTAGTGACTCTGGATTTGTCACAGTCATCTATCACCTGTGAGCATGGCACTTTAGTTATTTTTTTTACTGGCAGAGAGCTGGGTTGGGCAGGGACCCTAGTTGAATACTGCTTCTTCAACAGAGCCGCAGCTGTCTAACCGTATGGGCTGGTCTTCGCTAGTGGCTTTCACTGGGCATGGTGTTGCCGCTATGAAAATGACAAGAGGAAGGAACCCGGATTTCCCAATTTTGAATCTCTCTGTATTCAGTAACTTTAAAGTGTTACGCAATAACTTGAAAATAAGAGTTACAATTGAATTTGATTACTGGTTTATTGATTGACTGACTGATTAAGTGATTTACTGACTGATTGATTTCAACATCCAGTTAAGACCATAGCCTCCTCTGCTCAGTCTATATCTCGAGAGGGCAGTACATGCACTTTCTACATTATGATTCAGGGCGAATTACACCCCTATGACTTTAGGTTAGTATGCAGTGTGCTATTCTTTAATGCTTCGCGTACCAACAAATGAAGAGAAACAGAAATTGTACGAACTCTGCTTTAAACACAATCGGTCTCCGTGAACACCATGCTAATGTGGTATTACTGAAACAGTTTTATAACACTAATGCAACATTTGTTGTTCAACAACTATTGAAAAGAAGGTTAAGGCAACATTTTTATCGGAGAGTGTATGCTCAAAAATATGCAAAAATAATGCTCAAAAATATGCAAAAATAATAACCAAAGCTGAAATACTGCTCATTACTAAGTCTGTACTGTTTTTGTTCCAGAATTTATAAATAGGAACCAACAGTGCTTTGCTTCGATAAATCAGTAAAGCCTTGGCATAATATCACAAACTTCAAATATATTAATATTTGAACCATATGACAGTAGTTAAGGACCCTGTCTTGGCAACACTTGACTTTCATTTATCAAGTGGGATTCAATTACACAGAAGTAAAACACATTTGTTGTCCTGTCATATGACTTTGGAATAGATTTTTTGCCTTCTCATGAAGTTCTAGTGTGGCTCTGAGTTAGGACTCAAGATAACAAATTAAGGCTGCAAAAGCCAGTCGATATTCTACAATGGCCCCCACGATTACAAACAACGCAAAGCTGATTATGCCATAGTGAGGCACTATGCTACACCGAAATGTAGATGTTAGAAAAACATTTAACCAACAGTAGAGTGCTGCTGTTGTTGCCTTGTTTGGTTTGCTTTTTGTGTTCTATTTTTATTGTTTTTTTTATTTTTAGAGCTTAATCTCAGTGAGTTGAACAGGTTGTAAGAATCCAGTTTGAACTTTAATGAGCAGCGCCAATCCTGAAATCATGGATTCTTCAGAATTCCATCAGTGTGTTGGCTGTGCCCTCGACTTGGGAGGCTCCGACCTGATCAGTGGGGCTGGCCTCCTCACGGGCTGTGCTGAAAGATGGCCCATCACCAGTCTCAGCACTGCCTGCGGGCTGATTGGGAAGCTGTCACACTCCAGTGGGTCCCATTTCCTGCCGTGCACGCATGCGCATACTCATGGCCGAAAGCTTGTACGTAAATTTACATTTAAGCACGGTCTCTCAATGCAGATGCTTACATAAATACGTACGTACATAGCTATATGTGGGCGAAAATGTAAACAAATATACATATAAACAAGTATAGGCAGCTGAAGATATACTGTACACATGCATAAACACAACATATACACATCCAACACATTTTCAGCAGTGGAGAAACTCCTAAATCCTAGCCTGCATGTTGTTTTGTTGAAATTGGACATGACTATCAAAAAATCTGGGTCCTGAGTTGTCTTTAACCTAAGTAGTGATGACCGTGATGCAGTGTTTCGAGAAGAGATTATCCTTTGCTTAATAAATTAGTCAGACTGACTAATTTAAATGAATATACCAATTAGTTCTTTAAAACACTCGTCACGTTGCTGTAATGAGGAGTTCATGAGAACTCTCTGGCTCAAACATTAGTAAATATTTAAGGTGTTACTTAGAGACGTGGCACTGAAAGTCCTAAGTGTGCCACAGAACCACAGTTAACGCTCAGTTATCGTTCACCATATGCAGTATCAGTGGAGTGATTAATTACACTCAAGCACAACAGAGCCGTGCCAGCGACTCTCCTTAAGAGCCATGTCACATGAGTAGTTATTACACATATTACGGACCCATCCTTTCTTGCATTTGTAACAGCACTGCCAAAATGGAACCTGGATTCCGGCCATCTTCGTTAACCTTGCAAGCCTCGGAGAGCCCTCACCTGCTAATTCCTTGAGAGCAGCCTCCAGCGTACCTGCTGGCATGGCATCCTAGTCAAGCTCCCCCCATCCCATGGAAGGGCACTGGAGTCAAGTATCGGCAAACGAAGGCGGAGGTTTAAAACACGTAGAGCAATCATTGGATATGACTTGAACTCGACTGCTGATACATTCTTCGCTTCCTAAAGGATCTCAGCCTTACACTGCTTCCTTCCAGCAGGCCTAATAACCATGTGCTTGTTAGTGAAAACTCCAAGACATACATTACCCCCGTGCAGTCGGTTCTGGAAATGACTGTCACACCACACATAAAGTATTGAAACATTAATTGCGACGTAGTAATTATGATTTGCAGTCGTTCTTTTGCTCTCCTTGAGTTTGAAAATGAGGTTTGCATGGTACAGTACCATGTCGAGAATTGAACGGTTAGGACTGAAGTGTCAGAAAAAGAGTGGTGATGGTGCGGTAAGAAAAAAAAAAAAGCTTATATATAAAAAGTCTATTACAGCCCATCTCCCCTTCTGTTAATACCAGGCTAATGGAGGCATAAGTCAAAAGCTGACACTGAGTGCAAAGCAAGAGAAATGAAGTGATAATTGGAACGAGTCAGTGTGCTCCATCTCACCCACCAGAACTTATCAGCTGCGCCTGAACTTCTGATCTAGGGCTGATGGAGGTGTTATAGGTGTACTCTTAACCCAGGTGATTGAACTGCCGGTGAATGGAGTAGGGCCTCCTCAACCAGGCACTATTCAGGCTTCTGCTCTCTGCCAAAGGCAGCATTTACTGTAAAATGTTAAGGCTCTGTATCCACCAATTAGCAGTGTCATTATGCTGTTATGACCTTGACTAAATACTTTGCATGTGGATTTCGTAAGAGCGAGACCCCCAGAGTAGAGCACCGACTCAGATCTCCATGATCACTTGCTATGTGCTGTCCCTGCCTCACTTCACTGGAGCTTTTATGGCCATCGTGAGAAGATGCACATAGTGCACTTAACAAGATAATAAAATGGAAGGATTTCCTGTTGCTGTAGTACAGTCAGGAGGATTGAATGCACAGGGACACTTAAAACTCGAGTCGACACCTCAGTGAACATATGTAGGCTTGCTAAAGGCATCTTTTCTTATTAGATAATTAATCGACTGGCTTGTTTTTCTCAACTTAATTTGTGTAATTTCACAAGGCTGGTGTATACCTCAGTTTACATAGCTCTGCGTTTATCACAAGTGAAGTGAACTAATGCTTAGTTTAACAAGGGAAGTAAGGCGGAATTGACTGGGTCAGTGTTAATGTCAATTTATAAGGGCCCCGCTTAAAGAAAAAAACAACGTTGTTAATATTTTAGAACACTAGTATAATATAAATCTGAACATCAGTTTGGTGTTGATTATGCATCATGATGCACTTTTCGTTTGCATGGAAACACACATATACATACATATAAGCTTCCACTTAATCATAATGCAATTGTTGGGATGGTAAAAATAACATCATTGAACACATTAGCTTAGACATGTTACATTTGGCTGTGATAGTGTTATGATTTTTTTCATCATGTACAGCATTCACATCAGTTGTGTATGGAAATGAAAACTGTGAGGTCACAAAAGTATTTTTAAATATTGCCCACTTGTCACGGTTCTGGAGGACACATACACACAACCACATGGCACTGGCGGACACGTGCGCACAATCACACCCGGCAAGGCAGAAACTGGTTCTTTGAGCAGCTCAACCCTTTTAAGATCCAAAGGGCGGGGAGGCTCATACATAACCAGAAAGGCTGGGGAACACCAGACAGGCAAAACATGGCATGGCATGGCAAGGCATGGGTGTAGGCGCAGGAACAGAGTTCCAGGGGGATGCAGGCGCACAGGAACAAGAGAACCCAGAACAGGGGAAGGCTTGTCCATCCTTAGGCATGGAGTATCCATAGATCAGGGTACCCCTATTTCCATAGACTGGATCACTCTTGGCTACCCAAATATAGTAATACCAGCCACTGAGACAGGCAGGCATACTGTGGCAGGGCCTAAGTGTCCAAGGAAGCTAGGAGCTGGCTCAGAACACTTCGTGAGGCAGTATGATCAAGCAGGACCCACCAGGCACCCTTCCAGATCAAGACTGCCCCCACCAACTTGAGCTGATACAGGGAAATAGGCTAGGGAACCAGGCAACTACATGTTTAACGAGGCAACCAGCAACAGGTGAGTAATGAGGCCGTTAACATCGCCACAGCAACCAGGTACAGCACGAGGAAACCAGGCAGTAGGGGGAGGAGCCAGAGAGAGGGTGTGACACCACTATTTTCATTTTTGTTTAAATTTCACACAAATGTGCTCTTGATATTCTGCACAGAAAAAGGCATAATATGTTCTAATTAAAACATAAAAAAATTTCAATTCAGCATAGCATTGGTTATTGAAACCCCAAATATAATGTAATGTAGTAGTAAGTCTTTATATACTTAGAACAAATGCATATGTAAAAGTGCTTTGTTATTGTTTTTAATAATGTGTGAACATTTTGTGAAATAAAGTTCCAGATATTATAGATTCTACATTTTAAGTACTGCAAGAGAACTGCAAGTCAGTAATCCATCTTCTGTGTATCCTAAGGGGGGGTCTATTTATAAACCTCAGTACTAGAAGTGGGAGATGTATGCATGTGAGATATATGCTGACTTTGGTGAGGTTAACAGGGAGTAAACCATGAAAAGGTGTTACCACTTTGCCTTTTGTGAGTGGATTCATTTCCAAATTCATGATGACCTGGCACACTGCCCTTCACAGCAGGCCTGAATCCCATGGACTTGGCTCAAGTCAACGTTCAGCAGTACCACTGTGCGGAGGGGCAGCTTCTTGCTTATTTTTAAAACCTTATTAACAACAACAAAGGGTATTTATCAGCTGAAGTTAACGATTCCTACAGTTCTGGTCAAGTCCATAAAAAATGAATACCGTACGTTTTAACATCCGTATCAGTGGTGCTTATGGACAGTTCTGGTTCATTGCAATTCCGGTTAAGTACTTTTGCTCTAGGGATTTCGACTTGCAGCCTTTTGGTCACTAGCTCATTAAGCACACCTGCTGCTGGTCTGAGTCGTACACCCACGAGGCTTTTAGATCTGTCAGGGACTCACTGCACCTAGCGGGTGTGCTGAGGGACCAGACTGACATTGCTCACGCCATGCTACTTGGTGTCAAATGTGGTTGTAGGTCAGAGGGCAGGCTAGACTGGACAAGTTCACTCAGAGCGGACAGAAACATGATCTGCAGCAGCATTATGGTCTGCTAAACATGGTAGCATGAAGTGCTGACATATCGTTTAAAAACATAGACATAACACAGAGAGACGGCATTGTTGTGCAGGAATAGCTGAGGTTCTCTGATTGTCCACAAACCACTGATCCTCTTGTGGAATTGAAAATACACAACCTTTTTGTTAATATCACTGAAATTCATTTACCTTATGCTCTTAGGCAACAGTTATGAGGTTAGAGACAAAGTACTTATTACTTCAAACTGGAAGAATGCTTAAATGCATCACTTTAAAATTGCAAATGTGCTTTTTACTTTTAGGGAGAAAAAAACTGGGAAGGAATATAGTTGCAGTACATGCTTGCAGTATTGTATGTCTACCTACAGCTCAAGATGGGTTTAACTCTGCACTCTACATTGCCGCTCTGCAGGAACATCTGTGCCTCTGCAGTTGTAGTGTTTTTGTCATGAATGAAACCCTTCCACTTTACACCAAATGGGGTTACAAAGCACAAAAACAAAAATCTGTGGCACTGAAGTGTACACGTATTCTGCGGACGAGGCAAAGTTATCTCTGTTTGGAAACAACGGCAACTAATGGACTTTTATATACGGTATACACTCCTGTATTTATATGCAAGTGCATAAATATCCAATGTGTGCAAAGGGGCAGCAACTTGTTGGACTGAGTACATTATTAGTGGGAAAAGGAACAAGAGAAGGATGACAGTCTCACTTTGTTCCATTAAAGTGTGGATGTAGAAATTAATAATGCATGGTTTTTCATGTCCCCCTTAATTTTTCACGAAAATAACAGACAGAGCTTCCCCGAAGAGCCACCAGAGCGTCATTGTCCCCAAAGTTTTCGGCTGGCATTTTGGCCGGTACCTCACCCTCGGCCAGACGGGCTCGCTGTACGCAGCATTTCCTTTTTTATTATTACATACATATATAATGAAATGGCAGTGGCCTTCCTTTCCCCCCTGGGGGAACAGGAGAATGCTCCGTCCCATTTTTATCAAATATTTAATCTGTTTGCCGTGTTGTCACAACAGCTGTGAGAATTCACATACGCTGGGCCTTAGTGGCCCTTGGTCTCTGCCCGCAGGTCTCAAGATTGCAATCTGAGTGCTGGGGCACTTGTTACCCTTCAATCAAGCCGGGCAGAAAAAGAGGGTCCTTACACTAAAAAAGGCATGGCTTTATAAGGTCCGCTTCAACAATAAATGAAGAGACTCATGATTAATTCATCGGCTCCACAATACCACCAATAACTGTGCTCCTGAATACACGCTCTGACATTTCGGGGCCTGGATCCTGTGAGCCCCAGTCACCACCCATAGGATCGCTTCACCTACTCCTAACCCCTCCCAAGCAGGGTAACTTTGTTTTGACCCCCTGGATCCAGCAACAGGAGGCTGACCTTTTCATATCTTGCATATCCGGTGTGTCTTTCAAGAAAAAAATAATACTTAGGGAGAGGAGCATTAAGGTTATGGACAAATGACAAAAGGAGCACAATAATGTTCCCTTGGATATCAGCTGTTTATTAATCAAGTCTAGGTTTTGTCATTTCGGGAGATGAATGGAGAGATTGTATTGAAATAATATACACATGCTGCATTAATGTTATGACAGCTAAGCTTTCCCTTCCAGCTGATATCTGGCCTGCCGGTGGAAACACAAAGGCTTTTGGATTCTGCTCAGCACAAATGAAAGTAGGCATTCATCAAGAAATGAAGAAAGAGACCAAAACACATTAGGAAACACCTCAGCATACAAAAGATACACCATTCGAAAAATTTAGATTGCAAGACTGTAATAATGGCGACCATTTGCTTAAGATGTATAACATGGAAGAAATAGAAGGAGAGTGAGACTTCTACTCGGGCCCATAAAAGAGGATGTATTCAGGCGGCACTGCCTTGGAATAAAAACGGCAGGCGACAGGAAAAATTCAGAGAACATGGCTGGTGTAATATCCATATTCAAGAACCAAAACTAGGAAATTCATGCCCTAAAAAAAAAAAAAAAAAACTTTGTTAAAGCAATCTCTCCCTTGGTAATAATTTATAACCATTAAATGTTAAAAATATTAAATGCATGATTCAGTTCCAACACTGAAATTGTCCGTAGAACACAGCTTGGGAGTAGCCAGTGATATAAAGAGGCTAGCTAATTGATTTGCCAGCTATCTGACCAGATGTGTCCCACTTCCACTGTTATTGTATCTGTTTATTAATGATGGAACACGCGACACTCGTATCTGGAAAAAGGGGTTAATGACCTGAGAAAGAGATGGGTCTTATTAATCAGGCTAAGCTTTGAGTCTGGTCTCACTGGCTAGGCAAGAGTGCTTAGCAGTGTGTAGAGAAAGCACTTCATTTTGGTGAGCAAGCTATCCTTTGCCATGAATTCCTTGTTCTCCAAAACACGCTGGACAGCTCATCATTTGCCACTTGCTTTCATGAGATAACCTTTTTGATACGGCATCCTGTAGCGTAGCTAATGTCAGATGTGAAGCTAATTTTTAAAATTAGAATTATATTTGGCAGATACTTTAATTTGGGCTTTCAGTTTCACAGTATAGCCATTTCTACAATTAGTTGTTGTTGCTAATAGACACTATGGTGGGTAGAGGGGAACATTTATTACGGTTTCTCTGTTACTTATAAATATCATTAAATAGCATTGAACACAAGTGGTTCTCATGCTTTAACGGGTGAACATTGAGAGACTAGCACTGGCAGCACAGCAGGTTTTCAGAGAGCCGTGACGCACGGAGCTGTGACTCAGAGTAACGCACCTTCTGTGGGTCCTTGTAGCAGGTCACTCGCACATCAGGTACAAAAGAACAAAGGCAAAATAAATGAAAAGCAAATTAGCAACAGGGCTGAAGGAAGCAATTTACAAACACATGGGAGATTTTGCCAATCAGGAATGACAGGGCTAAGGACGCTGTGATGGGGGGGGGGGTGGAATGACTCGAAGGGCCCATGAGAGAGGTGAGGGAAGGGGCCCAGTGTAAAAAGCTCTCCAAGGGCCCAAAATTCCAGATGGCATGCCTGGATGTGGCCCTTCTGTGGAACTTCGTGCTGCTCCATTATCCCAATACAACGTTAAACTGAGTTCCCCCAAAATATACTCACATTTTGGCAAAAAACCTCACCTGGATGTATATAAAACCCAAATAAGCATTCAATAAAAGAGTGCAAAACAGCACAATCTTAAATAGAAAACTTTTCTTGTGCTGTTAATTTGGAGAACATGGTGGAATAACCCGTTACTCAGACTTAATAAAATGTCCTCCTCTGCAAAATAAACACCGACAGCAGTGCCACCTTGCACGTGAGTGCTGCTGTGGTAGAAAACGTGACTTTACAATGCATGAATGAGGTGTAGGTGCACATATGTGTGCGGCCACACACACAAATGCCCTCATTCAAGGCCTCAGTATGTTGCTGTTATTATTATTATTATAAATGTGCGGTATACTCATGCTAAGAGCTGGTTGGTTGGCAGGTACAGGTGCTTGTCACCAATGGAAGAACAGCTGAAGAGTGAGGCGTGGGAGACCCTGAGTACAGCCCATTCTGGCCCAGCAGCCAGAAGCCTGCTTCGGATGGGATTTAAGAAGCCATCTGAACGTCCTGCCCGCCACTCTGGCCGAACAGTGGCTTTTACCACAGTCCCCATGGACACGGCTTTGTCCTGAGCTGGACTGCACGGTTCAGATGCCACCACCATATATTGGTTCTCCTGCTGCCACCAATCATATTTCGTCATTTCACATGCTCCATCTCCCCCCGATGCAAAGCTGTTCTTTCCCTTCTTCATAGTCCATTTTTATCTTTCCCTCCCACTCCATCTCTCTGCTTCTCAAAATTCATCTCCGTCTCTCTCCCACGTGCTCCATCTCTTCCTTTCTCCTTTAGGCTCGCTCCCTTCTTTTTTCCACACTCTGTCTTCTCTCTCTCTTACTCTCTCAGTCTCTTTCCCTTTTTCTCTATTTCTGCCTTGTTCCTCTCTCTCCTCCTCCTCACACTCTGTTTTGCTATTCAGTTCAAGAGGCTTTATTGGGATGACAAATAATTTGCATTGCCAAGCACTTTAAAGGTCCATTATGCATTATGTTATAAGGACATTATAATAATGTACAGATGCATTAGAAAGTTGAAGGAAAAGATTAAAGAAGAATGGTATTCAAACTGTTGCTCAGAGCCTAGGTTTTGGCATTTAGTGAGGTACTGACCTGTCATTGCTAGACTAGCCTTTTCTTCACCAAGAAGAATTGGTCATTTGTCAGTGTCTGAAATGTTTTGGAAATTTGGTTCCCATTCCTTTCTCCTGCTTTCACAGACTCTTTCTGTTCTCTCAAACTCAATTTCTTTATATCTCCCTAAAAATAAATGACACCTTAACAAAATAATATGTGAGTTTTACTAAAAGCATGAATACCTACAATTATTTGACTTCTTTCTGTTACACCCCCTCGCTCTGTCACCTTCTAATTACTTCAGCTCTTTCATCCCGTTGACTTGCCTACTCCTGCCGTCATTCGTTCCTCACCCACCCACACTTAATCAGCTATAAAATAGCCGATATTCAATAAGGTGCATATATAGTATGGAGGCCATCTTCCACAAGAGCCTTGATGCAAGGCACTGAGGAGAAAGCGAGACAAAAGTAAGGGAACAGCAGGAATGGACCCATTTGATGCAAGACAAAAAGATGACTAGAAATTAAACCACGTACAAAGTAAAAATATAACTGAATAAAAAAGACACTGGCAAAAGGTTTATAGCCAACACTGAAATGATGTCCTTACAAACAATAATGAGCTTACATTGATTGGTGAATTCTAATGTGCAATTACATGAGAGAGTTTGCTGCAGTTCTGTAAAGGGTACAAGTTAATGTAGGCATGTATTGAACTGTCTCTCAGTCAGACAAGGACTAGAGAGCTGGGAGACAACAAAGGCCCCTGATGCAGAATCCCTAAGGAAAACAATTTAAAAGACAATGAACAATCTTTGCCATACTGCTCCAGTTTTTCAGTCAAGGTTAGCTTGACTACAGTTAGCCTTTATGATCTCCTTACTTCATGACTGTTTGTTATTTAAATATTAGAGGAACATACTCTACACTTCAAGTAAACAAAGTAGATATACCAAAAAATTGTTCTGAGAAAACCATCCAATATGTCCTTTGATATCTGGTCTCTCTTATGTGTAAGACTGTGACATCCATGTTGGCTGTGCCCAGTTGTTGTAATAAAATAAAGCACCAAATAGTGCATGTTTAGTCATCTGGAAAATCTGCAAACACAAAGTTCTTGAGTATTAATCCAATCACCTTTAGCTCTACAACATGGGCCATTGCATCTGAATTTTGCAAGGTCCAAACTGAACATGCATGTGTCATTTTGTTACGGAATATCTTGTCAGCTCATGGATTCAGCAGAATTGGAAGCTAGGTTGACTAGACAGGAATAATAACCTAGCAAGTTAGTTCAATTTCTGCACTGTAACCAAAAAGATCCAAGAGCCTTCTTTGGACTAGCACCTCTGACAAACATTTCTGGGTTATCAGCCCTTTGTGCAGCAGCTCCTGGTCTGTCGCCAACTGCCGAATTCATTGTAATCATTGAAAGATACAATGGCAACCCGAACAAATGCAAGGGATTCTTAATGCAATGTTCCTTGTATGTTTCCCATCATCCAGAAATGTTCCACGTGGAGACAAAGTACATTTTGTATTTTCACTGTAAACTGGGAGAGTGCTAGAACAGGGAACTGTGTTATGGCACCAGAAGAACTCCATTCTGACTTCCGAGCACCTGTTCTGTGATTTTTTTCAAGGAAGTATTTGATCATCCTGTGGCCAGCCAAGATGCAGGAACACAAGCTGTGAGATTAAACAGGGAGTCCAAACTGCTGCCAGCTATGCTTTAGTTTTGGATCCTAGCTGCTGGAAGCCAGTTCTGTTAACCATGTGTGGTCGGGGTTAAATGATAACCTTCAAACCAAATTAGCCTGTAGAGGGGACATGTGCAAACCTGGAAAATTTTATCCAGATGTTGATTTCAATAGACCATCTGCTGCGGGAAAAGAGGCAGCCCCATGCTAAGACCCTCTCCTGTCACGTCACTGTTGCCTGCTTCCACAGAGCCAGAACCTGTGCAACGGGGACTAGCACCTTTAACCAAGAAGCACCAAAAACATATACCACAATGTTTCTGCCTGTAATGAGATGAAGTTGGACATCTGAGAACACATTATCCTATTTACCCAATGAGAGAAGGAGAGCATCCTGGATCCTTAGTGAGGTTAACTATCCTGTATAACGTTTCTCAAAAGCAGTCTTCCCTCGGAATTTTTGTCTCCTATGCTATGATTACTCTGTCTGTGTCAGCATTAGTAAATTCAAGCCAGTAAGTTGGGAGTGCCTTTTCTGGAAATCAAGCCACCTTTGTCCATAAATGCTTTGGATGGAATGCCCCAGAATACCAAGAGTGTCCGCTATCAGATGAGCCCACTTCATCTGCAAGTTGGGTGCTTCATTGAGTGAAGACCTAACTTTTAGTCATTTGCACCACTCAAAGATCCCTTGGTCTTGGGTCAAACATGGTTCTATCAACAACATCCGTCCATTTCATAAAAAAATCAGAGTGTAGATCCACGTATTTGACCATTTCATGTAAGGCAACCCTCATTGAAAGATGTCACTCCACCAAGTCAGATGTTTTTCTAGCACCTTACCACCAGTTCATGAATGTCTTAAGCACAACTAAGGCTTTACCACCTCCCCATCTCTACTATTGCACTATTGATTTGCTCCCTGTGGAACATGTTGTCCACTGAAACTGACGCTATGGATCAATACGTAAAAGAGGTCTTTTCTCTTGGGATTATTAGACCTTCCACTTCCCCTGCTGCCTCTGGGTTTTTCTTTGTAATGAAGAAGGGCGAGGAACTTCACCCCTGCATTGATTACAGAACCCTAAACAACATTGTGGTGAAGTTTTGTTACCCTCTTCTTCTAATCCCATCAGCTCTGAAATAAGTTTGGAAGGCTACTATTTTCACTGGAGTGTATCTATGCAGCACCTATAAACTAGCCTGCATTCAAGAGGAGGATAATGGAAGACTCTGTTCATCACCACTAGAGGGTACTATGAGTAATATGAGTACTGTGAAGGTACTATAAGTTGTAATACGATATGGCCTTGCTAATGCTCCCTCCATGTGTGTTATTTATAAGCAAATTCTTTAGAGAGATGGTAAACAATTTTCTCATCATGTAAATTGATGATTTTCTGATCTATTCTCCTGAGCAGGTTTCTCACCAGGCTCATTTCTGCCAGGTCCTCCTTCTATGGGTTGTCTGAGAACAAGCTTTATGTCTAAGCTGAAAGTGTGAATTCCATTCCATCACAATCTCTTTCTTAAGCAATATTCTAGGGCCAGAGGGAGTTCAGATGGAAGACAGCAAAGTATCTCCCTGGCCTCAATCCAGCAAGGTAAAGAAGCTCCAACACTTTCTCAGATTTGGTAACTTTTTTAAAGGAGCTATATCTGAAACTTCAGTTCAGTGGCCACACCTTTGATGTTTCTCATAAGTATGAACACAAAAAGGATACTATGGACTGAGACAACTCATTTGGCATTTCAGAAATTTAACCTCCTTTTCACATCAACAACCATGTTAAAACAACTGGACCCAACTCTCACTTTTGTTGTGGAGGTAGATGCCTCTGAGTTTGGAGTTAGGGTAATTATATGTCAAGACCCTTGGTAACCCGCCTAAGGTGTTCCCTTGTGCATATTATTCCTACAAGCTTTCTTCCTACAAGGAATTAGTATGATGTGGAATTTCAAATGCTTCTGGCTATCAAGTTGTCATTGGAGGATTGTGGTCATTGACTTGAGGGAGCAACTCATCCGATTGTGGCCTTAGCGGATCACTGGAATCTGAAGCATATCTGCGGGACCAAGAAAGTGAACCCAAGGCCGCCCAGGTGGGTGCTGTGTTTTACTTGTTTTGACTTCACAGTTACTTATCATCCAAGTTCAAAAAACAACAAGGCCAAGGCCAATCATGACAGTCTGAACAGCCAAATACTTAAAGTAACCTCTACAGAATCCATCCTTGTTCCTGTATCGTGGCTCATATCCAGTGGGAGCTCAAGAGTGCTCTCCAAGAAGCTCTTAGAAGAGATCCTAGTCCACCAGAAACACCATCACGTAAGATTGCTCCTACAACCGGGCAGATTAGAGACACCCTCCCTGTTCAGAATATGTCCAGAACTCCCAGGTGTATGCTTTTATATAGCTAGCATCTTTCCAGTGTGTTTTAGTGTGGCATCCACCCCTGCACTCTTGGAAATTGGAGGCCAGCAATGTTCCAGCCATTGATGACTGGTTCAGGAGGAGACATCAAGTATAGGAGAAGGCCCATGTCCAACTGTAGTGGGCCATTCCACCAGAGAAGCGCTTCATTGATGGCTACCAATGTCCTACCTCCTTGTTCCACTGGGAGCAGTGAGTGCGGCTGTCGACTCAGGATATCGAGGTCTATTTCTCATCAAAGAAGCTCAGCCCTTGGTATGTCAGTCCATATAGGATCATTTGGCATATTTACCCTATTACTTACCATTTACAGCTGCCTCTCTGGTTCCAGATCTCTCCCAGTTTCCACCTATCCCTGTTGAAATCTGTACATTATAGTCCCATGAACCTGCTGTCTGCTCAGGTTGACATACTTCCCAGTCCATCAAGTATGTTATACATGCCCTGTTTGACTCCAGGGGTTGTCTGAAGTACTTAGTGGACTAGGAGAATGACTGTACTGAAGAATAATCCTGGACCCTTCACTCATAGTTGACATTTACCACAAACACCCTGCTCCTCATCCACACGGTTTACCTCCCTATGGGCAACTTTGGGCTTTAAGAGTCCCCTGTGGAGAGCAGGGTACTGTCAGGCCTGCACCCAGCCAGCCACGCTTAGCCAGCTCCCATTCCATCACCCTATGGTTTAACTTACCTGCAGCCACTAAATCACTGTTTAAGTTGAAGCATTGCAGTTATCACTTTGCAAGGTATTGAATGTTTGCACCATTTACTTTCATTATGGGTTTCTTATTTCCTATTTTGGATTTGAGAATTCCAGAATTTTTTTGCGGATTATGACTTTTAAGAACAATTTGGAATTTGGCTATCATTGTGGATTTTCTAGTCTCAGTGACTTCTTGCTTGTCTGTGGTTTATGATTCCTGCTCCACCCCTTTTCAATAAACTCCTGAATTCTGCACTATGATCCTATTGTGATATTTCTGCCATATTTTTGGCAAAGGCTTGCAAGAGGTCTTTGGGATCCTAAAATGTATTTCCCATAAGAAGTACAATAAACAGAGAAAAGCCTGATCTAGAGCATTATTGAAGTTTTATTATGTGAAGGACATTCAGCCTCTTCATAAAAAAATGACATTTTAAGACTTCTTGTGGCACTGTATGGTTCAAAATACACAAAGACACTAAAAAAAAAAAAAACCAAAACAGTGGTCTCTGTATGCTAGGAACGGTGCTTAAAATCTTCAGCAGCTCTTTAGATGCATGCTTCAGAAAGTGCTTTATTGAACAATGCATGAAGATGAATAGAGTTTCTGCCAAATGCATAAGTAATACTTTTGTTGCCACTGACCCTAATAAGCTAGCCATTGGTAACAAGATACTTTACAGCTAAACAACGTCAACAAGCTGTACCATTTCAATCTGAAATGAGAAAATACCCTACCCTATAATTAATCTGTGGTGTAGCAATAGAGACTGAAATGTGCCACGTGAATGGAAACACGTAATTTGAGGTTTGGACATGGAATGAGTTTACCATGGGAATTTTGTTTCATTAAGTATGGGATGAGTGTTCAATACAACATCAAAAAAGCCCAACGCATCATTAGGCACTTGCCAAAAGATCTAAAATCAGCCACCATACAATAACAGCACTGCTTATGACTAGCGCTGAGACTCATTTACACATTGGTCTGAAAAAGAATGAATCAACACAACTCACTCTAGTCAGCTGACCTTCCCTCCACAATGGCTGGGTGGACATGTTCACTGGCTTCTCACATTTCATGCTATAAGCTGGTCATTATTTTTACATGTCTTTGCATGTACTTTCACATGCAAGTATGACATCTGACATGATGTATGACATAATGCATTTTAAACCAATGCAGATGTCACAAACCATAACTAAATGAGATAATCACTACCGGTTTCCAACTAGTGAGTGAGACTGCAAATTAAGTCATTAAATACTCAACAGGCACAAAGGTTTCTATGATTAAAATGCGCTTGACCCCATTGCAACTGCTGGAATCATTCACGTTTCAAAGGACTGAAACAGCGGGAATTAATTAGTCAGTAAGTTTTCATTGGAGCATAGCTCTCATGAAATACAAAACTTCTTCCTTTGTTCCAGGCACAATTGTTGAAGGTTTAAGCCAAAACTTTAAACTGAGGAATTAAGTTATCTCGGGACTTTGTTTTTCTAGTAATGGATGGCTGTGACAATGCAAAAATAGGACTGAAGATGGAATTCTGTGAACATTCAGCATGTTGTTGTTGCAGCATGTCCTCTTACTAATCAAGGCCCTTCTGAATGTCATTGTTATTTGCCATTTGGAATATTTTTTCATTCATACTACAGAGCTCACACTTTCAACCATCACAGTGGAAACTACAAAAAAAAAACTTTTGACTATATGAAGACTGTGTGATCTTTAACCACATTTAGAGGGGAATGAATGGTAAACCAAATGATCACATGGTCCCTTTCTACAAGTCATATACATCTACCAAAACGTGTGTCATTGTACTTTGCACCAGAATACAAGCTCTACACTAAGGTTCTGTCACAGGATGCATTCCATTAAAAAGAGGAACCTACAAAAGATCTGGACAACATTGTAAAATTGAACAAAACAGTAAAACTGCTATTCCAATTTTTAAAAATGGTATGAAGTAAATGGATGCCAATAAATTGCCCTTAATGTGTGATTGTGCGCCCTCTGATGGATTAATTTCCCATCTAAAGTGTCAGCTGTCTTGGACCTTTTTTGAGTTAGGTTCCTGGCTCACCGCCACCTACATAATTGGTTATGGAAAATGGATAAATGGTACACTATATAGTGAAAAGTATGCGGAAACCTCCCTGTGCGACATCTCATTCTAAAATATTGGCATATATAGGAAGCTGATGTTCCCTTAGCTGCTACAAAAGCCTCTACTTTTTTGGGAAGGTTTTCCATTAGATGGAATATTGTTGGTGGGACTTGCTGCCATTCAGCCATAACGGCATTAGCAAGACTTGTCATTATGTTGAGCAGTCAAGTCCCTTTCTGTTTGTGTGGTCTACGTCTTCACAACTCTTGTTGCTTCTAGACATTTCCACTTCACAATGACTTCACTTACAATTAAACAGAGCAGAAATTTGAGAAACTGGCTTAATGGAAAGGTGGAATCTTATGACGGTTCCATCCATCCATCCATCCATCCATCCATCCATCCATCCATCCATCCATCCATCCATCCATCCACTAACCACTTCAGTATGACCCATTCCATAGCCAGTGTTTGTTGCTGGAGATTGCTCATCCGTGCTTAATTAAACACCTGCTTCAGCAGTGGGTGTAGCTTAATCAATTAACTCCACTAATTATAAAGACTGTCCACATACTTTTGGACATATAGTGTAGCATGGTACATTTCTTAAAACCAAATTCTGCACAATTATATTATACTTCTGCCAGGAGTTAACTTTTTAATCACAGCCTCTTTTGTCCATTGCTTTGTAGAATTTTTGCTTTTCTACAGCTATTTGGACGCATAACTACAGACAAAGAAAACTGTCTCCTATGACTATCCTGTGATATCAAGGAAGGACTTGACTCCCAGAGGGCCCATAGGTTTTCAGTATCTGATTTTACGTGCATCGGTCCCCTACTGACAGAAGAAAGTCCAGTGCATCAATAACCACATGGCTGCATCGTGCTGAAAAGAGTGGGGGTGTGCATTCGGCTAAAACGGAAGATTAATTGGATGAGATGCTCCAAGATCCACTGGGTGATGATGTAGAATACTAACCGACTACAGCGATATTTTTTCTTGATGGATGCAGTTGGGTAGAAGGATGACGGTAGCAGAACAGACAACACTCTAGGCTCCACCTAGGTCTGTCCCTATTGGCTAATGCCCTAATTCAGATATGCAATTAGGTATTGTTTTTTATGTTTTATATATTTGAGTAACACCTTCTCAGCAGCATACATTACAATGTTTTTTTTAACTCATTTATACCCATACTGGAAATTTCACAACTCTGTATAATGTACAATATGAAGAATGCACCAGCTGAAACCTTTTTGGTCCACTATGCTAAAGGGAGGGAAGAGGCTGTTTTGTGAAGGGGTAGAAGAGGCATGTTCCAGGACCTGGTTCAAAGGGATCACATAAGCTGCATTTGATGAGACTCCACTGGCCATTTGTCCAGGTAGAGATACATAGTAATCCTAGGATTTCGCAAATCCTGTCTTGCTGCCTAATAGACACACACACATATAAGTGAGAACAAAGCAGGGGGTTAGAACCATTTAGTGGGCACCCTAAAGCAGATTTTGGGGTTAAGTGCCTTTCTCAAAGACCCAACAGCGGTATGGTCATTCTGCTGGCTGTGGGTTTCAAACTGGCAACTTTCCAGACATTGGCACAAGTTCTTAACCCACAGCACCACACACTACACAAATAAGGCATTCAATGAGGCAGATAGTCTCGTTGTAAAGGAAACATGACCTCATTGCATAGATGTTGAGTAAAGAAGTAGTGAGTGGGAGAGCATGACAAAAATAAGCAAATCATCTTCCAATGGTGCCATTCCAAGTACAAGCTTACACTCAGTTTAATCTTTTATGCTATGTATTGATTGTCTTTTATGGACACCTTTAGGCAAGATATTGCATTGCATGTTGGGTCTATTTACACACGGCACAAATTACTCAGTGGTTATTACACTGGGAACTAACCACACAACATCTCCATCTCTGTCTGAATTAACACCGAGTCAATATAAAGGTTCTGTAAAGACACAACATCGTAACACTTTTTTCTGATTGCTCCTCATCTTTGGAGAATCTAGTCTCTCAGAAACTTAATGGAAATAAATTATGGCATTTGGTGTTCTGTAAAACTGCTGCCTCTGATGTATTCATCTGCTCACTCTCACTTAATTTAATTCGTGCTATTGACACTGCACACTGAGTAAATGTCATTGGGTGGCTCTGACCCTTTAGGTAGAGCCGCTTATGCACTTTGTTTGATTATAAAACTTATAAAGTTTGATACATTAGAGCAGAAATGAATAGGAGCAAACTGCAGTGTAGCAATATTCTAAAATTACACTGGCAACCAAACGGGTGGCTCTTTTAATTTTACATAAAAGAATACGTTTTAATACACTATGCCCTGATGTAATGCTATATATATATGGCAGTTGCTGAAAAAGCATTCTGCCAAGGATGTTTGTTTTTGTCTGCTTATGTGACTGCAAAGAGTTCACACAAAGTGGTAACAAATTAGCTTTCAAAGCTGACCTAACCATTTTAGTGTTCTTTTAATGAAAGGAGTTACAATTTGAAGAAGACTCAAGATGAGACCCAAAGGCTAATGTTACTTAGGCTGTTTGTGAAGGATACTTCCAGTTAGCTTTTGAATGCCAGTATATCTGAGGCAAAGTTTGCCCAAGGGGTGTGTCAGTGTGCAGGGATCTGTTTTTAATAGTGTGACAGCAGATAAACCAATAAACCAACTGCTGACAAAATCTGCAGAGTGTTGTGTATTGCTGAGGAACAGGGCTTTGCAAGGTGAAAAATGCCAAAGCACATTGTTCCCAGAACAGTTGTGTTCTTCATGTTCTCCAATATGGCAATAATATGTATACCTGTATACATATGTAAACAGTAAACGTGTACCTGCTATCCAAATTAATAACAATAACATAAATTATGTCTGTCTCTCTCCCCCACCAGTCTGGGATAGGCTCCAGCCCCTCCCCCCAACCCTACAATGGGTAAGCAGTTTGGAAAATGGATTGATGATAGTCAATTTATCATTAGGCAGTATACATCATTGACTTTCTATGTTTGTGAATCTCTGTATCCCGATGTGTCTAATAGTTTTTTATTTAAATGAGCATGTCCAACAGTTACTTCCTTGACAACTACTGCAATGATACCACAAAGCAGGCTCCGAGTGCAGAAATGCAGATTTGTTAATGAGGGCCATAGACAGGATTGAGGGTTGAAGGAGAGGCACAGGGTCAAACCAGAAGATCCGAAATAAAGAAGCAGGTCAAAACGAGAACTAGGAAGTAAGGTCATAAAATAGGCAGTAGGTCCAAACATCCAGAGGACTCAGAGCAATGATAAAAACCAAATCCAAAACATGATCCAAAAATCAAAGTGAAGTCAGGTACACAGCACAGAGTCATATATGGCAAAAAACACAGGACAGCATCAGAAATGCTCAGTAATAGACTGAAATTAAATAGTGTCTCTAAATGAGATACAAGAGTTTGTATTCTAGGGAGGCTAGGCTGGGCTGGTCTGTTGTGTATGTAGCAACTACACACAACTGATGTGGCCACCTAATTTTTCAGCACAAGTCTGCTATAAAATTTACTATAAGCTTAATTTCTAATATAATGTAAGTTTCTCGTTTTCTTTCCCACCAACATGTATTGCCATGGATTCACTGGTTCCTTGAAAGGTAAGGAAGCCCCGATATAGTCACAGGAATTAATCTTTGATACTGACTAACAATGAAAGGAATATAAGAGACAAATATGACAACTCTGACTCATTTTTGAAAGTAATTATAGTTGCCCTGATATTTTATAGAACAAAGCAATGTGGTAATTTGCATGTGCAGGGGTGTCGTATTTCGGTTAGAATCTTAACTTTTTCATCTTTGCCGCAAGCAGGCGAAAAAAAAAAAAACAATTGAGCTTCTGGAACAGGCGTCTGAGTCAGGGTGTACAAAGAGCCCACATTTCATGGATGTAGCTGATGGAAGAGGGATAATTTTCCTCCTTTGGCAATTGTATCTGTATCTATAAACTGAGCGATGGAGAAGAGACAAGCTGTAATTTGCTGAGGCCCTCAGTGAGTAAACAGGCAGAAAATGAGACCTCTGCAATGGATGTGTCCTGTTTACTTTGATTTCCATGAAAGTGGTAATTAGTTGCACCTAAGGTGGTCTCATTCCATATTGCAATTTAAAAGTTGCCGAGGCTGGGTGTCCAAATGCAGCCATCGATTAACTAAAGCCTATTAAAACCAACTTCATTAATCTTTTAATTGACTAAGGGGAACATCTGAGATGTCAGTGAAAAGGGAACAAAGGCTTGTTAGGAAAGAAATATTATCTGGTTAAAAACGTCTGCTGTTTCTTTAAAAACTACTAATAACGCCAGCAACAAGCTCACTTAAAATAAAATCAACTCCATACAACTCCATTGTAAAGTCTGATTATTTGTATCTTGGCTTTCTTAGATATTCCTCTACCCATTCTCAAGATGCTGACAAATATCATAATCTGGCACTCATAAATATAGCAGTTGATGCAGGCTGTGTAGCAACAGTGTATTAGAGGTCTTCTCTTGGTTGTGCTGATGTTTCCATTCTGTTTCCGCTTCAAGCCTTGCGATTATGAAAAATGGCAGCAGTCAGAGGAAAATCAAAGACAGGTTTGAATAAAGACTGCGGATATGGAAAAGGAACAGTCAACAACATTATTTAAGAGCAATGGATGGTGAGTCGGGGGGAGAAAATTGTTAGGGGTCGACATCAAAAGTCACCATTTGAACATCTCCGCTTCTGGACCGCCAATCCGTTTGCATACACTTGGTTGGTAATGTCAGTGAACACAGCAATGAAGACTGTGTTGCTTCCTGACATATAAAATCAAAAATGCTGTGGAGGTGGAGGTAAATAAGGTTCTGTCCAAATAGGACAGACTCCTATGCCTAAATTTAAATGTCACGCTGGAGGTTTTGGAATGTCTTGCAACCAGCTCACAGAATTAAAGGTAATGCACGTTTCATCTAGGCAGTGAAACAGATCAAAAAGTCATTTTCAAGTAATGCCACAATAAACAGTGCACCTTTATTTATTTATGCATGTATTGTTTATTAAAGATGCTTGGAAAATGTATCATGTTGATTCTGCATAATTATGAACAATTTAAAGCGATTCAAAATACAAGTTTTAATATGCAAACTTTGTCACCAATATCATCAATGCCATTATGTAGTTGGTTTCAGTCCACAGCACAGATTAAATTTATTGTCTTAATAATGTTTCTATGCGCTCATAATTATGAAGTAATATCGTATTCTCTTTTGGTGGGTGTTGCCAATATCAGAATTACTCATTTTTCAGTGTACATAAAACCATTTTTACATATTACCAAGCAGCAGCTATAAATGCATGAAATGCTTACCGATAAAACTGCATAATTATAAAAGTATTTTTTATTATTTAAGCTGATGTAATTGGTTCTCAGTCTGTGAAATACAATTAAAGTTTGAAAGATTTATTTGTTTCTGTGACAGTCTTCTTTTTCATAATGACTAATTATGTAGATACAATAATTATTGTACTGAAATATGACACAATGTAATTTTTCATTTCACACACACATGCGCGAACACACACAAGTAAATATGTACATATGGATATATATTTATATATATGTATATAGTAAATATATAATTATTTTCATAAATGCTTGAATATCTAAATACCTTTATTTCATTATTCAGCTGCATAATGGTTCAGTGGGAAGTAGTGTTGGAGGTTTGAATCCCTGCTTGCTTATTATTTCCATGTTTTATGTGGGTTTCATCTTTCAGATTTGAGTTTTCATAAATTCTCATTCCTAAATCAGTCATTGTGTGTGTGTGTGTGTGTGTGTGTGTGTGTGTGTGTGTGTGTACCATGTTTATATTACATTGTGGGGTATCTCCAAAAGGGATAACTATTATTTTGAAAAAATATTTGAATACAATCAAAAAACCAAAACAGCTAAAAGTATTGTATTTTGTTGTGTTCCTTATGGTTAAGGTTAGGCCTGGGTAGAGGATATGGTTGCCATAGTTATGATTAGTGCTTGGCCCATAAAAATGAATAGAAGGTCCCCACAAGGTTAGAAATACAAAAACGTGGATGTACACATGTGTTTATAATGGACTGGCATCTTGTCCATGTTGTTCACCTTATTCGTGCCGTGTGTTGCCTGGGAGAGTCTCCAGGCCCCCCTTGACCCTGAAACATGAATGCATATAAGAGGAAAATATATCATATAAAAAACGGTTCTTTTGAATCCTTGATCTCGTCTCTTCCCTCCCTAACCCATGCAATGTGGACTTCTTAGGATTCTCCACTTGACGGGTATTGGAATAGCACTAACGTTCCCAGAGAATAGCCTGCATTCTTAACCTTTGTAAGCAATGACCCAGAGTACTTGAATTCAGCAGCTGACTGACAGACCTGGAAGAGCAATGTGTGGTAAGAGGAATGTGATTTATACAGCTGCAGTTGCAGTCTAACCTGTTAGTTCTGACCAATCACGAGGACCCGCATAGTAAAACCGTGATGTGATTGTAGGTTTCAAACCATATTGATATTATAGGCTCGTGCACACTTAACGGTTGGCCGTGTAGCCATATTACTGCAGATGTATGAAAGACAATTTGATAATTTAATTACTTATTAACTCACTATTCAATTTTTTGTGCATTATCTCGTAATTTCCTCTGCATTTTGATTATATGGGTATACTTTGTGTTGATTGCCTTGATGTGCAGAGTTTTACAAAAAAAGATCTGAACCAGTGCTTATTTTATGATACTTTACTGTAAAAGTATAGGCACATAGGAAATCTTTAGTTTTGGAAATCTCCTATTGCTCTTTGTGAGACACAGACCTATACAGGTAAGAGTGGGGTTAGAGCACAGAGTCTGCCATTAATCTGACAGCCCAGGACCAGTTCTTGGGGTTTAGGGCCTTGGTGAAGGGCCCTTCTTGAGGGCCCAACAGAGGGCCAAACATGACCACTTTGCTAGCCAATGGATTCAAACTGATAACCTTCTGGTCATAAATCCCCACATGCCATTGCCTTAGAATTTAAATGTGCAGTCCAAGAGAAGGAAAAGGCAGATTTAGATACTCAGGAATGTTTCGTATGTTGGGAGATTGTCTCGCTTATGTCATCCACATGCTGAGCAGGTTTTATCACGATAGAATTGGACCTTTCTTGAAAAAGATTCATATGCATTGCACGGGATGAATTATACACTACAGATCACTTTAGAAGCAGCTAGGGTTGGTTTTTCTCCAGAAGTATTTGTGCAACAATTGTATGGTAACCCTTACAGAGTACTGAGGCAGACAAGGAAAATGTTTAAGGCTATTTATGGTGTACTGGTAGTTAAGTTCAGGAAGTACATCAGAATTTTGGTTATTGCAAATTCTGAGGTAGCTTGAGGAGATGTTTTGAAATAGGCAAACTAACACACTTTGACCAACCCAAAGTCACAGTTTTAAACCAGCATAAACATAATTTGAATATAATTTTCTTTGCCTGTCTAAAACTTTTGCTCAGTACTGTATGTTCTAATCCAAAGGTGCCCTTTTGATAACACCTATTCAAAGCACAACCACTAATTAAAACCAATATACAGCGAGGAGTAATAGAATGAAAAGTTATTAATGCTCTCATTAGAAAACATTTTTCACATTCCTCATCCTCTCCTGTCTGGCTCCTTTAATACAAGCTCCAAGCTATTATTTTTTTGTTACACGGAGTTAAAACCGGCGTGGGTTTGAGGGGGGTGGAGACAGAGCCTGCTAGATGTATTGCACAACAGTCTAACAGAGCTGTTAAGTTTGTTATTTATTGGGAAAATGTCTCCTGTTGGGATGGAGTACAGAGTGGCATGGCATGGAAACTCTGGTGCGAGACAGTGAGCTATTTACAATATTTTCCCATTTCAAAGTTAGACAGGAAATGCAGTGGGTTGGGGGCTAATGTGACAAACAAAATCCATAGGGGACAAATCAAGGAATGACAGAACAGTACTGACAACGAATCTGGGATCAGGGGGAAAAAAATGAACAAGCAGGGGAATCAATTAAATGGGCAGATATTTTGGGTCTTGGGACTGGTTTCCAGGTAACTAGTGGAAAGAGAAAAAGCCAAGTACCCAAAACTCATTGTTTGGAAGGGAAGGCAGGTACAGCAAATTGATGCCCAAATCCAGTCGCCATACTCTCCCTCCTAAGACTGCTTGTGGCCACGCCCCCTTCCCCCTTGCACACGATTTATCTAAACCACTTAATTAACTGCTGTGCCAAATGCTAAATATAAAAATTAGGTAAACAGAGCACAGACCTGGGCCTGTAGGCAATAGAGGTGTTGGTACTAATTTGTATGACAGCCGGTGCTGATGAGCTCCGCAGACATGAAAGACAACAACATTTAAAACCCGGTCACCTAACTATAAGCAAGGCAGCTTCTGTCAAAACATAGTGCCTATGGGCAGTGGACGTTAGTAACTACCTCAAAAGAATAAAGTTTTCTGCAATTCATATTTATTATTTTTGTCCATTGTTAATAGGGCATCTATTATTCTGTTAACACTGCTCTCTAAAAATCCAGCGAGGGCATCACACATGTTTTAATTTTTCAGAAGACCTCAGTGGGTTTTTCTCATTAAAAACATGTTCTTGAATGCATGGACAATGTTTCATCCTTGGCCAAAGAGACAAAATTATCCTTATAACCTTGCATCAAAAACATGGACAGTCTGACCGCTTTCCTGACCCATATTTCAAGCCAGACAGAACCCAGTTTATCAACCCCAAGTTTCATATGCAGTGGTTGTGGGTGCAATCGGCAGGGTGGCAGACAACCCGACTGCAGCTTCTTAGCCTGCAAAGCCAGCCAGCTGGATCCTTATCCATCGCAGCCTTTACCCAAATGAGCGGTGGACGTTCTGCTGGGACAGAGCGGATGCCTGTGTGGTCACACCATATGCATCGTGTACCGTTCTGTCTCCTGATAGGAAAGGTGCTGCCTCAAAACCTCTACCCTCGATTTCATCAGCCAAGCATAAGCTCTTCCATATACAATGCTAGATACATTATATATAATCTATATTTCATATACTTTTTAGTTAATTTTTGTTTTTCAGTGCATACACAGGGAGCAGCTTGGCACAACAGTTTCCTTCAGGATTAATAAAGTTATCTTATCTTATCTTAAACAGGTCTAGGGGAGGGGCTCAGTTTAATGTTTAAATACACGATATTCAGCCACTAATAGCTTTCCTAGTCTCTCTTCTCAATTAGATTCGCGAAAAACATAGGGATGAGAGGCTGTTGTCAAACGTGTTAACGAGTGTGGATTCCTGGCTCCTCTGTTTTGTGTTGACATCAAGGCCTGATGTGGTTCAATATATTTCTGTTAATGATATTGCATAGTAAAATAATAATTTTCTTCAGAAATAACCACAGACCATAGAAAATGATATTTCTCCTCTGTGCAGAAGAAATTGAACTTCTACTGTATAGATATCAGCTTGATTATTCAAGGAGAGTTCAATTTGTTCCAACTTACAGTACCCTGAAAATTTGGTAGTGTTCTCTCCACATGTACTTTGTATATGTATTGATAACTGATTAAAATGAATTGGTCTGTTTAGCTGTTAACATGAGAGCGCCACATGGGAATCGGCAACGCAAGGTGGAAAAAAGATGGCAGTGTTAAAAAGACCTGCCTTGTTCATTGTGAAAAATGCTTCCTGTGTCCGTTTCGCACAGCTAGCAGGAGCACATTGCAGAGTGAACTGTAAGCTAAAGGCTGCAGAGGGGCTAATATCCAGAGCAATAACAATCTGGCCCACTGCTCCAGCTGAGGCTGCGAAGGCCATGTGTCGTGAGGCATATGGAGGGTGGGGGGGGGGCTTTGCCATCCGGCCAGGGTTGAGGTCATTAGAGCGGGGAGGTAGCGTCTCAGCTCAGTAGACCCCGATGGGAGTTTGGAGCTGGCAGCTTGTCAGGATGGGCAGGTGAAACACACCTGGCAGGGAAGGCTGAGGGGGGCTTTGGGTGCTGAATCTCAGCTCACAGTGTCAAGTAAGCACTGAGAGCCCATTATAACTGCCTGTGTTCTTTTTTCCGTGTATCTTTTTCCCTTATAACCCATCAATGTAGTCGGATAACAACAACAACAACACTACTATTACTACTACTGCTACTACTACTATTACTACTACTACTACTAGTAATAATATATTTAATTGCACAGGGAGTACCTGCTCCTTCAGTCCAGTTCAGGATAAACAGCTAGAAAATGGGTGGATCAATAGTACTTCTCTTTGGTACCTGGTGCTTCAGTGATGGGGGAAATAAATAAATAAATAAATAACTAGCATTTTGTCTTTAGTGTTGCTGGGTTTAACCCTTCGAGGGATGCCTGGCAACTGAATTCATTAAGAACTGATTGGTCTTTAAACCTTGACTTGTATGAAAGATCTGAACGACATATAGAATTCATCTATGTATATTCTAGACAGAACACTGGGTGTTTTAAGTTATGCTTGAAAGTTTCTGGCTGACTTTGATGACTTCTGTCATAGACAAAATAATGTCATTATTAAGATTTCACAAAGTTTCACGTTTCACAAGATTCCCATTAACTGGTGCTGTTGTTGTTTTTATTATTAAAATGTGCTTCATTTGAAAAGCTTTACACATAAACTACCTACTCCTCATCCATTCAAAATATAAATGCCTATCTTGTCACTGGTCTAGTTTCTAAGGCAAAGGTAAATAATTTTAGTAGGTCATGAAAGATAACATTGCACACAAAATGTCTCTATTGCCTGCATTATCTGACATCACTTACTTTCAGAGTTATTATAAAATAATATACAATAGAGTGTTCTACACACTGACAAATTTTATTTGGTTGCATTAAGAGTTCATTGTATTCAAGGCTGCAGTCAAGCAAAAGAAATACTTTATAGCTGAAGGACATAAAAAGGATTTTTTTTTTATTTGAATTTTGTGCCATGTAGTTCAGATAATTGCAGTCTTTAATATAGTTTTAACCACAATAAGACTCAATCAGTTACAACATCAAGCTATAAAGTAATTAACCAAAATAATATTCTGGACATGCAGATGGCTTAGCCTTGTGTGGGCAGGACTGTTCAATTGCTGTCTAGTAGTTTGTCATAAGGCCTGGCTGTGGTGTTCACTGGAAAGGTATGTGTGAAATCAAGGCTCATGAACCCATTAGAGACCTGTAGATCATGTGGTGCCACTGCTCCCTTAGCTGATTAGCTGATTATTCTTGAAGAGAGCATCTCCCACTGGCCCCAGTGCTGGCAGTCCCCATTACCCAACGAGTGAGGAAAGCCAGAGACGGTTTTGCGAGCCACTCCTCTAGGTCTCCTGGAGCACGACAGGACCTCCCTTTGTCTCATCTCATCCCATTCTCAAGCCCAGTGTGTTTCGGCTCATCGGCTAGACGGCTGTGATGTAATGAGCGGGAAGGACACTGATGATCCTTGGAGCCATAGGAGTTCTGATCCGATACAGAAGGCCACCTGTGCCGTAATGGCATGCAGACTCATAGAAACAGACAGACCCATGGCTCTTAGCCAGCCTCAGATCCCCCATACCTAGGACTATTTGTGATGTGTAGGGCTTTGCTCACAATGTACTTAATCTCAATATGTGACGTGAAATGTTCTCACATTCATTATTAAATATTAGTAGTGGATGCATAATTATTTGCATATAGGTAGTTATGTGATAAAGTCTAATTAAATTGAAAACGCTGTTATCACAAGCAGTAACAAATCAACCTTGCCATTTTACCTCCAGCTGAATTAAGAATAGAATGATAAACTTTAAGGTGTTAAATTCTTGATTAGAAGGTTGCATTTTCATTCTGTTATTGTGGAATCAATATATGTGAATGTTGGTTTGAGATGTTTAGCTCCTCACTGGGTTCTTAAATTTAATCTAATAATCTAATAAAGCTGGTGTGTTATTCCAATGTTGCACTCTGTATTTTCGTGTCCAAGTTATGTTTCTGCAATTAAATGTTGAAAAGGCACATGCTGTTCAAAGTTATGTTCACAACTTTGCAGAAAAACACGGATCGTTGAACAATTTAAAAAGAGAAGTGCAAAAAAATGATGCATGCGTCTGAACCAACTTTGCAATCATGGCATGACAAGAAAGAAGGTAAATATTTGAAGAATGTTTTTACTGTCCTTGTGCTCTGTGCTGTATTGTGTGATACAAAAGTGTTTCAATTCCATTCAGTCACAATTTTGTTTTAGATATACACAGGAGATAACAGTCTTGTCCTTAAGGAGAGAAGAAAGATAATCGTTATTATCTTATACATTATACATTATTATCATCATATTTAAATGTCACCAAAACACAAATGTAAAGCTCTGCAGTACACAGCTCTACTGTGTAACGTGGGGTATAGTATTCAGGTGACGCTTTCAGCTAACACAAGGGTAAAGCTCTGCAGTACACAGCTCTACTGTGTAACGTGGGGTATAGTATTCAGGTGACGCTTTCAGCTAACACAAGGGTAAAGCTCTGCAGTACACAGCTCTACTGTGTAACGTGGGGTATAGTATTCAGGTGATGCATTAAGTAAGGATTTTCCTATCTTCAATTAGTGCCCACAAGGTCTAGTTTTATTTTTTCTATTACATGCTTCATTTTCCAGGTTGAATACTTGTGATTTTTACCAGTTCAGATATAAAAATGGAGCACCACAGCCCAAAAAAATCAGTGTGTGCTTTTTATTTTCCTATCAGCAAATTGAATATAAAAGGTTGTGCTAATATATTCTGTTCCCATTTAACAAACGTCATCTAGTTCGGCATCATATAGTATTATTTCATGTACAGATGTTGATGTTTATTGAGATCAGAGTGCCATACCTTCAATGATACCACTGTAAATGCCTGAGTTATGATTTTATCTTTTACATTTTTCCCGTGTATTGTTTTACCTGATGTGTTCAATTGATTAATTTGAAAAGAATTTAAATTACTGTAAATATATTAATGTTTAAAAATAGTTTTATTTATGACTAGATTTAACTGAAACCTTTATAAATATTGGTCAATGTTTTGAATTAGTTTAAAAAATTAAATAACTATACTCTCCGGTGTTTTTAGAATAGAAATAAAATGGACTGTAAACCCGCACGTGACTTGTTTAAAATCCTAAGCCAACAATACAGAAGAGAGACTCTCGCACAGCAGGTGTTCAGTCATGCACAGGAATGTTCAATGTATAGCATCTCTAGTGTTTTACAAGTGCTTTCCAGTAAACTGAGAGAGAAATGTAAATGTTGTGCCAAACAGGAAATTCAGTCTGAATGCAGAGTGTAACATTAGGTATGTTCAAATATGCTCATGCTTCCTTTTACGTAAATAAAACCCTTGATGGCACCAAACCTTGTGCTTGTGGAATAGCTCTACTGATAATTTCCCCAGGAATTAGGGCAGCACATAACCTAAGACGTGTTTAAGGCATCATGAGTTTTTGCTGTAACTATATTATGTGTTGCATTATAAAAGACCTCAAAGGAGGTACCACATTCTCTGGAGAAGTGACAGCAGGGATACACTGTGTGTAAAGCAATTGGATTCACTCAGCAGAGGTTAGGCTACACCGTGAAAACTTTTAGAGAATGCACATTACATCCTATATGAACTTAGGCCAGGAAAGGTAATTAAAGCTTACTGTTGTGTCTTTTTATTATAACTCTCAGGTATTTAAAGGTGACCTCAAGGAATGAGACTTTTAGCATCCAGTATGCAATATGGATGACCTTTCACATCAAAGGCAGATGTCTAATGTACCACAACATTTCTGGTCAAATTTGTGTGAAAAGGAACAGATACATATTTATTTTTCAGTTCTCTTTCATGCTACAAAACAACTTTTTATTGATAAAATTGCAGACCTCTTTGCCCATTTGATAGATAAAAATAGAAAAATAGAAAAAAAAAATCAATTTTGGCTCGGTGATTGATTGTTTCTGATGAAAATTGTAGGAAGACAATTCTAAATAGGCTCCAAACCTTTTTGGGCTTATGAAGCATTATAATATTTTCACAATTTTACCATAATATATAGTTATATTAATAAGTGCTAAGGGTTATTGCTTTGGTTTTAATATTTTAATTAATATAACTATATAAAGAACCTTTAGACAGTTGTAATTAGAGGATTCTGATAAACACATTTTTGTGTTATATTTTATAATATGTCTAAAATAATGTAATTAGCTAGACAAACAAGACAAATAACAATTTACAAATGTTGTGATTGACAGCTTATACGAACTCACGTGATGTTCAGTTTATTACTTATATTTTAGCAAACAAGAAGCACATATAAAATGTACCGTTCATTTTCTGTAGTAATCTGTACCACTTTTTACATGCCTTATTACAATACCTAGGGGAAAATTACTTTTCTTGCATTCTAAACGGATACTTGCTCTGTGACTTTCCTCATTAATAGCATGACTTTCAAAGGTCTATAAATCTGGAGCACATTAGATGGTAATCCATTTGTGTCACTCTCCACCCATACATTTTTACAGCTTTTAAGACATAAAAATAGGACTTGTTACTTATGTAAATTAATATAGATTTTTTTTTTTTGCAGGTAATGTGTCCCATGTCCCAATACTCAAAGTAGTCTGTAGGTGCTGAGAAATTAACTTTGAATTGCCTTTATTTTCATAAAACGTTATTTTTATAATTCAGCCAACATTCATTTCCTATGGTATTATACCATAGCTTTGAGTGTTAATGACACTCTGAGCCAAAGGGAACCTAACACAAGATGCCTCCATTTCCAGACAAATCATTTACCTAATGCGTCAGAAGTGAACATACATGTTCATTATGGTCTGTTGCTGCGAAATTAAGTAGTTATGATATAATTTGTACTACAATTAGTTTTGATGTAACAAAATTAATGCAGTGCAAATGGGAAGGCAGGGGTGTAATTGCTACAGGAACATGGGAGTGGTGGTGACCTTAGGCATCTGTGGTCATATCGATTTTACACCCTGGAATCTACCCATCTGGTGAGCCATGTAGCTGTAACACATGGTGTAAGCAGAAGCACCTGCCATATGCAGAGTGCTAAAGCAGAAAATGTGACATCTTCCAGGCCTTCACAGGTAGAGGATGTTTTGGTGGCAATCTCGCCTCTGAAGTAAATCCTGATTAGTTTGACATCAGTGGGGACTGTGTTCCTGTGACAGCTGTCTACCTGTTGTAATTACCACTTGTCACTCTTTCTGGCATTTGTCTGTTAAATATGTGCTTAAATACAGCAGGGTCTTGCTTTTCCCGAGTGAACATGGCAATAAATAAAACTGATTGCAGTTATGTAGGCAATGAATTGTTGTGTTACTGTTGCCTCACCACATTAATAATTTTGAATGAATGCAGTAGGAATACCACTGCTCTTATTTTACAACAAATTAACTGTCAGTGTTAGTATTTCACTAGATTTTACAATGCGCCTGAAAGTAAACAGACGTTGTGATCTTCTGAGGTCATGAAACTCCTCGTATTAGCAATGTGGTTGTGAATTACTCACAAATGCTCTAGATCAATGCTGGCGATGCTTCACTGCTTGCCCCCGTTTCTCCCTGAATCTGCAAATGATGAGCACAACTCCTGTGAGACGTTTTAACAATTCATGCAAAACATGTTAATAATGTATAAGGAAAGGTGGTTTATGCAAATCAGCTCTGAAAATTCTGACACCGACAAAAAGAAACACAAATGCAAATAGCACTTTAAAGGCAACACGTTGACTTTAAATGAGAGCAAAAACAATTACAGGCACATTAATTGGTAATTACTATTCACAAGGCAGGAGAGGCATCCGTTGGTGCCTCCTCCCTGGCAAAAGTAGACAATAATTAATTTTGCAATGAGAAGTTGAAGGCTCGGCAAGTATGAATTTCACATGTACTAATCATGTGTCAAGGTTAGCGTTGTGGTATATATGTGGAGCCCTTTCGAATACTAACTTGAAGGCAAACATCACCGTATGAATAGATGGGTGGGATTACCACCACATGGTGATCTAATTCATGTCCAACTGCAGCACACACATTTGACCTCATGCCACCTTGAGCCACCGCACTAACAAGCCTTCCAAGTAAAGGTGTCAAGCTTTAACTGGGAAGGATGAGTTTAAATTTCCTCTTCCAGTGGCATTTATCTGCATGCATGCTGAGGGGTTATTTTGAAACCTAGCTCCTTTCGAGCAGGACAGAGTGTCACCGCAATGCCGGATGACTGGCTGGGGTTTTTTTGCTGAGGGTGTTAGGGAAGTCTTAGAATTCTTAATCAAAATAGTGGCCCAATATACCTTTCCATTAAGCCAAGGTGCTGATATGGCAGTACAACTGCTGTGTAATGAAGTAAACTACTGTGGATTTACATAATTATCTGCTGTCATTTTTTTAATGGCCTTTCCACCAGTTCTTTACCAAAGCTCGAGTATAGGTCCAGCAATGTTCCAGTCTTCTCTGATATAACACTGTTTACTTAATACTTGCCAGCCCCAAATCCAGAAAATGCAACTAAGAATGTAACTGAAACACAATGAATTAAATAAATGAAGTTGAATTTGAAACTACTCTTTCTGAAGTGCATCAAACTGTTGGATAATGGTAATGACAAGTCTGTGCTTCTCTTCTGTATTCTACAGGAAAATCAATGTTTGCTCAATTCAAAAGGTTTTAATAGGACATGATACAAATGGCTGAAGGATATGAATATTGCCAAAATAGATTAATAAAATGTTCAGTGAAGCAAGTCATTGCCCTGTGGTTTAGTTATCTTCCCACAAGCTGAAAAACTGCACACTTTGGTGTATTTTATGTGCTGCTCTGTTCATTATTGCTTACTCATAAATCTGCTTTCTTGTGCTAATGTCCATGTCTATGAGCTGACCAGACATATGAGGACTCTTCTGATTCAGTAACATCAACTGAAGCAACAGCATACATCTCTCTCTCTCTTAAAAAAGAATCTCACCTTATATCTGTACAGTGCCTTTCCCAACATTCATCCAAAAATGGTTTTCTCAAAATAATTTAGTGTATTTAAGTTAGAAGTAGTGATGTGGACTCAAGGCACATTACATATTGCACTTTATCTATTTGTGCAGCTGCACATTTTATCCAAAGCAACTCAGATAAAATGCTTTGCTCAAGGGTACAACAGAACTACCCACCTGGTTCTTCAGCTAGCAAACTTTTGACCACAGCCCTTTTGAAAACTCTGCCGGCCAATGGTGCTATGGTATATTATGGTGCTAGCACTAACAAATCTTATAGAGAGAGTAGTCATTATATTGCGATCATATTCCATGCACATCTTTGAAAATAATTCCGCAAACAGAGAATGCTAATCAACTGAATGTGAAGCTGATGGTCCACATGTTTCCATACATTTACTTTAAGATTTTGCAAGATACAGCTCTAGGTAATTATTATTGATTGGTAATAATTTATGTTTGCTTAGAAGGTGGAAGAGGGCTTGAATTTCTATACGTAGGCTACACTTAACTTCTGACTTCACACTGGATGATGCATTTGGCCTGCATTTTCTCTCAAGTTTAATTTTTTAAATTTTCCCAGCCTGTACCATGATAAGCATCCATCCTCTTATGCATGACTGGCAATTTGGCCTTGCCTCTTTATTATAGCACTTTAAGCAGGACTTTGGCTGGAGTAATCCCTCTGGCCTGCTCTGTTATGAGCCCCATTGATTCAGCAAAGCTTTTCCTCGCTGAATCGGATGTGGAAGTATATGACATAATGACCATGTTAATATTCCAGTTGGGCCAAATTACATGGAACGAGAGATTGCGTTTAGTTACGGTGATTTCCTCCCTTAATTCATGTTTCATTTAGATTCTAAGGAGTGTTTGGATGGTGTCTGGTTGAACACGCTAAGCCGATAAATGGGAAATTTTTAAGCTGAGGTGCCAGAGTTGTCAGAGAAAATGAATAACTTCACATACAAGCAGGCTGTGTTGGAAGTGACAGAAGGGATCTAAGAAACCCGTCCTCAAAGTGCGCCCAATGGAGGCACTGTGTTGACAGACGCTTTCACTGAGGCAACATTGTTAGCGCACAAAGCGGACCAGGTTGTTTACCTGCAAGTCTTCCTAGTCATGCTGGTGTGAAAAACTGAGACGTGGCGGATGACATGCCATGATATCCCTTGGCGAAAAATTGCACGTTTTAGATCTGACTGCGTTTATGTTGAGTGATAATGCCGCATGTAAAAATTCACTTGGCCGCTCAATAAGGTACACAAAAGAGCTGTATTGTTGTTAATTTTTAAATGACCACAGCCAAGTGTTTTACTGGAGCCAGAGAAGTCTCGATCTACTTTCACACATTGGGGCACCTGCTTATTCTGCCTGATGCTCCAATAGGGGGCATTTATCCATCTTGTGTGTCTACTTTGTTTCGTCTGGCAGATAAACAGGTCACCGTCAAGACAGGGAGTCCGTAATCAGCGCTAAGCTCATAGAAAGGAAATCAAAGGAGAGAAGTGGGGTTCGGGGGAAATGCAAGGAAGGAGACAGCACAGGAAAAGCTGGTGATGACCTCACATATTATACTGCAGTAATGGATAACCCAGAACTGCTGTGAATGAGGCAATGCCAATCTGCTGAAAGGCATGCTGGTTTGAGGGTTAAGGGGCAGCCGGCAAACACCCCTCTGCTTCAACAGAGAGACATGCAGGTGCTGGGTCCAGTGGTGCTCCTCATAGCACACCTTAATCCTCATTCACTGGAATGGGATGGGATTAGACAGACTGACAGCCCCCCACCCCCCCGGCTCTCTCTCTCAGAGTTCACACTGCAGTGACACCTGCGAGATAAGCTTGGAATCACCTCTCCCTCTCCCAGAAGGGGGATATCACTTGTAACTGACAGCCGGGTCCATTTCCCTGGTGCATGGGCCAATATTAAAAACAGAAAGTTCTAAATAATTGATTTTTATCCCACCGGATGTGCACCATCTGCCACATCCTCACCTTTAGTTGTGATGGGGGCTTGGTGCGATGTAAAAAACATAAAGTGCAATTTCAGAATGTCCGGTTAACTTCCAAGCAGCTGACTGCTGCTGCACAATAGTCCTTCCAGCCAAATGAATTTGCTTTTTTTTAGTATCTGCTGCATGCTTCTGGAATACTCCAAAGGGACTCAAGTGGTATAAATGGAAATCAGGTCTGTATGTGGACAGATCTTTTCTAAAGATGTAAGTCATACGTGTTATATGGATGCATTATAATTTACATTGTATTACACTAGATATGAAGTACAACACTGTAGCTGGAAGGCAATTATGTTAACTCATAATCACTCTATAAGTTATTATTTAGTTGTTAAATTGCACCATTAATTTGATATAAGCAGGTTTACCAGCTGATATACCATATATAGTATACTCAGCCTTTTCATAAAAAAATGACATAGGTAACACTCATGCATACCAAAGAATAGAAACATTTGATATAATTTATAGAAATTTATAGAATAATATAGAATTTATAGAATTTCAACGTCAATATCAGATATATGCAATTGTGTGATTTAGGCAGGCATGCAGGAATTTTGTAATCAACACTACCTTTTTAGTACAATATTTTTGTCTTTTGAATCATTTGAATGAGTCAGAGGATTGTGAATTCAGTTGCACAAGATGCCTCTTCATCCCATGCAATCATTTGTACCAAATATAACTGTCAGCTGTTCTCCACATTTATCAAAAAAGAACAGGTTCGGATGCATAAACAGTGTGAGAACTGATTTTTTTTTTATTTACCCTAACACCAAATTAGTGTGCCAGTGGAGAAAAATCGTCCAGTCCTCGCTCTTCATTCGTTCCACCCGGATGAAAAATGAGCAATACTACTGCTAATTTGCTTGGCATTACATTGATAAATTGATTTGCGGTGAGTGCACGGTGCAAGCCTTCGTCGGAGTTTTCGGTTCACGGTGCAGAGCGCCATGCTCCCAGTCACTCACTGTAATGCAGAGTCAGCGGTTTGAACAATGAGCTTCAGCCTGTTCTACCAAGAACCCCACTATTTGGGCAAACGTTTCATCAGCAAATGCCATGGTGCTATCCACTGAATAGGGAAGAGCCAGGAATGTCAGACTTAAATAATAGATAAATAGTTTTATCTATAATAGATATTAGATAAAAAAAAATTGCCTCTAGAGGCCAGCTGGATACCTATGTAAGAGCAGTAAAATTTAGTTATGTCTAAAAGAAAGGAGCATTCATAGTTATGATATAAGATGTAAGAATTGCTGGGTCTGTCACTGCATTGAACAATAGCCTTGATCTGCTGCAGATTCAACCATACGCTGGTTCATCACGTTCACTATGGATCACCGTCATTCGGACCTTACCTACCGAGGTCCAGCCGGAAGTCTGGCAGTGATTCCTGCAAAGGAACAAAGTTGATGGCAGGGTTGTAAAGACCTATACCAATGTCTGCATTTGTCTGCTATAGAAAAGAACAACCTGGAGGCCGTTGTAGATTACGTCTGTGGAGGTGCCCGATGCCTCACCCAAACCACATATATTAGGAACGGACAATGCAACACAACATAAGCTTGTGAAAATGGTAACGTGTATATGCCAGTTTATATGTATGCATCTCTGCACATATTTATTAATTCATCTTAGTGGGTTCTTTTATGCTTAGATATTTATTAGGCCTGTTAATTCACACTTCTGGGGTATAATCGATGGTGGCACTGTTGCCTCATATTTTGAGGTATGGGGGTTTGAGTCCTGCCCATGCCTCTGTGTGTGTGCGTGTGTGTGTGTTTTTCCCCTTTTTCACATGAATTTCCTCCAGGTAGTTTTTTCCTTCCATAATCCAAAAACATGCAGACAGGGAATTTGGCGACTGAATTGAAACTTACACCCTAGGCTTCAGGTCCACTGTAACCCTGTGCTGGCTGGGTAATCATAGATGATAGATGTTTATAGTGCAGGTTAGACAGCATGTATCTTCCCACGCTGAGGCCTAACTATGGCCTGTTGTGAAGACTGAGGGATATCAAACTTTGGCTAAATTTAAGGCACATTCCACAGAATCACCTGCAATGGAAAGCCATGCAAACCTGCTCTAGCTTTCCATAACTGCAGATGTTATTGGCTGGTAAATGTCCATGCTTACTATATGATGGCAGTTAGTCTCACTTTTCCAGCACAGTGGAGCTCTTAAATATGACTAAGCTGAATTAGTAACTAAGTAGAAATTTCTTAACCAAAATCTTTTTGCTTTTTCTGTTGTAATAGGTCTGGATTATAATTATAAAATCGATATGTGACTTTGGATGTTAGTGACCTCTGATTCCAGGTAGGAATTAGTTACATCTCTATGACTTAGAGCTAATTCAAATTTCATAGCTATTTAAAATTACTAAGGCCACTCTAGTGATGAATATCCCGAAGCATAATTTGGGCTTTAAAATTATTTTATCATATATTAATCAGACAGTAGGTGTATTGTAAAAGAGAGTTTTAAATATTAGATGCTGTCTCATCTGCTACCCTGAATATATGGCGGGTCATTGATTTTCTGTTGATTTTTTTAATAACTAAAACCCGTTAGGTTGGAAAAATGATGCATAGAGAGGGTGGAGCTAAATTCAAAAATTCAAGTAAAGAGGATTGATGCTTGATATTCGATTGCCTCTGAAATTACTGATGGGTGTTCACACAGATGACATAACAGTCCATACTTCTGTAACTCCATGATAAGGTATTTCCATGATGAGACTTAATATAAACACACATATATATATATATTTAAACATAGTGATATAATATTAATATTATGTTAAAGATTGAAAGACTGCAGACCATGGAACCTACCCATAATGGATGGTTCACCATTAATAAACTCGGGACCGCATCTGATAAAGGCACATGCCAAAAGACCGGACATAGTCTAAATGCATGTAGTAAAGAGAAGAAGAAACAATGCAGGGTCCTTTAAGGGTACAAACTGAAAAACCTTATAGAACAAAACATAGGAAGAAAATATACTGAGTTCCTAAAGAAGCCTTCCAGTTGACCCAATAAAGAGTGTCAAGCCTGGTTTTCCTGACTGTTACCTGCGGGACCAGGGCTGGAGATGACACACCACAGTAACCAACAAGAACACCTAGACTCCACCCTGGGCTGTTTCTTTCCTGTCAGCTCATATAAGACAATGCACACAGCAACATCCTTGGATGGCTGGAAGCTTTTATGACACCCATGCTATGGTACGCTTTATGCATATCAACAGTAGGCCAAGGCTCATCAGTAAATCTAAGATCACTGCAGTTTTAAAAAGGTACAGCTACTGGGGATGGAAAAAAATAGAAAAATTACATGCTAAAGTTCTTTAAATTTGAAGTAACTATATAACATATGCAGTAACAAAGGTGACAAAGGTGAGACATTCTTTACTGAATGCTGTTGAGGGGTATCTCAGGTATGTATCAATTATAGAAGAGATATGACAGACCAGATGTAAAACGTGGATTCCTAGAGCAACTTGAGACAACTAGCAGACTTCCAAAGAGTCAGTGCCGGATTACATGTGTTTCAGTCACGAAAATTGGAAAATTTTTAATTAGCAATTATTATCAAGCAGAAAAGGCTCAAAAATCAGGAAAGCATGTCAAACGTGGACTCTCTGCTTAGACAAGGAGGAACAGAAGTCAGAGCTCACTGACTAGGATAGCCAGACACTTAGCAGGACAGTTGGTAAACGCCAAAAAAGTACTGGCTCAAAAATTTGCCCAGAACTGAATGAAGTGGTACATGGTGAGCTTCACAAAGCTGGAATTTATGGCATGGCTGTGTTCAGAAACCACTTATATCCAAGGGTGATCCACAAGGATGCATTATCTTGTGCAAGAAGCACAACAACTGGACCCTCAAGCGCTGGAAAAAGTAATATGATTTGATGAGTCATCATTCACCATTTCTTCTATATCTCGGTGAGTTTATGTTGGAAGAAAGCCAACTATTAAACATTGTGGAGGATTGGTAAAGGTATGGGCAGCCATCTTGTGGGAGACATTAGGTCTGATGATGGCTCTGTATGGTCATATAACAGGCACGGAGCAAGAAGCCATTTTACAGGACCCTATGGTAGAAACACTGTTCCCATATGACGATGCTCAAATGCAGACTGCCAAACTAATTCAAGAGTGGATTCATGAACACCAGAATGTCAAGTCGATGTCAAGGTCCATGGCCTCCCCCATAAAGACATCTAGGCTGGAGCACAGAATGCATAGTCAATTTCTATCCTCATCCATCTCTTAAAACACTTGACGGTTTCATCTTGAGGAATGATCCAATATCCCACTACATGCAATTCAGGAATTATATGAGTTCAAAGAAGGACTGAAGCTGTTCTGAAGGTAAAGGGTGGCCCCTTTCCTTATTATTTATATTAATATATTTGTATACTTCTTTCAGTTATGTTAAGCTTTCTTGTATAGTTTCTTAAGTTAATGAACAATATGTAATGGGATCCCACCCAGGAAGTCCTTTGCTATATGCCTTGTTCTTCCTAGTACAGGCTCAAGGTTCACTGGATAAAAATATTATGGGTGGTGAATAGCATACAATCCAATATATGCTTAATATAAATTGGTCAGATTAACTACATTTAACATCTGTTAAGTATCAAAATCTTTGATTTTTCAGTATCCCCTAAAAAGACACTGACAGCCCTGGGCTTTTGTGGGTACTTCTGACATATTACATTTATTAAATCTAGAAAACTAAACGGTTCTGCTACATAATCAATTTTAAAAGTGAAGTATTCATAGATTTGTGCCTAGCAAAAAAAAAAAAAAAATCAAAATAGACTAACAGTGTGTTTTTATGTGTTACTATAATGGCATCTGGAGAATCGGATCACTTCTCAAAATGGGGGTCACGATAAAGGACCAGTAAAACAGGAAGCATCCATTTCACTCTAGAATGAGTAAATCAGACAAAATAATTACCATTCAGCATCTGAGTTAAATGTGTGCTGTATTCCCAAAGCCTAACTGTCTTTATCACAGATACAGTGTATGCTAATCTGTTTGCCTGTCTATGGTGAGTCTTAGCAAAGTATTTATAATTACATTGTTAATTAAGCATGCCATCATTATGGGTGTTGAGCCAAAGAAATTTTAATATAAATAGCTTTCAAAAATTAATTCACATCAGCCCTTTTATCAAGTCAAAACAACTATTACCAATGAGAAAAATACCATGGCTTGTTAATTTAGGATTAAATGTTACATGATGAATAATTAACAGTACTGAAACTGAGAACATTTACATATTGTCAATATGAAGGGTTAAACTTTCATAAACATTTGTATTTGTATTCATACAATCTCAGAAAGTGTTTCATATTGCCACCCCTGAAAAGAGTTTGTACTGCTGCAAACAGAATCATGGGTTAGAGCTGATACAGGCCAATGGACTGTGGCATATTTTACGTTTTTCCCCCTTGACTATAAAAACATCATCTATTAAAAGGAACTAAAGGATTTCTATTGTTACAATCTTCCTGTGCCACTCTGTGATTCCTCCTGTGTATTGTGAATTGTTAATTTCCCTGTTTATGGTGATACATTGCCTTGAGATCACAGGCGAATGTGTGACCTGTTCCATTCGTCATTCCAGGTTCAGGGCTATGTGTGTCTGAAATGGGTAGTGGCTGGGAGGGGCTCAATTACTGTGAGTTGTAAAGGACCATAAACATGGCTCGTAATTGATCTGGAATAGCTCCGAGTTCTTCCCTTTTGCATGGTATCCCTATCTCTAACAAGCTGTTCTGGGACCAGCCCAGAGGGGTGTTTTACTACTCCACAGGTAGCAAGACAGATGTCTGGGGTGTGTGCTGGAGCAATTTAAACATGGTACAGCAAACAGCTAGGTGAATAAAGTACCTGGGGTTTGCTTTGCAAATGGACACCATTTGCACTGAATGTGTTGCGTTTGTCAGGCAAGATAACGGTTTAACGTAGTTTTCAGGCTGATTTGAATGGCATTAAACCTGCACATGAACTCTTTATATCTTATTTCCTCACACAAGCATTTTTAAATGCCCACACTGAGAGGTTGTTGCATCTCAGCGGTATATAGAGACAGTTAGTTCTCACTGTTCATGCCTGATTGCTCATAACATTTTCACCTAAGTGAAAATTCACAATGCAACATGAGAATGATTACATTAACTTAAAACCTGCCTCACCCCAGTCAGTTTCTCAGTATCAGTCACATGACTTCATTTAGCCGCGAGTCTGCATGCAGTCAGCTTGGCTTCACCTTTGTTTCACCTTGGCTAATGCAGATTAGTTGTGCCCTTTGTGTGACACGGAATCCACCGTGGAGGAAAGCGAATCGATGATAGGATGCTTGACTCCTACAAGTCACAAATGACAAATTAAACAAAGAAATTATAGCCATCAATATCACTGAACTGCTTTTTTTCTCTGTCTCATCCATTAACCAATTTTATGGACAACACACTGTAGGGTAACATAGGATAACGCAACCAATTGGGGACAACAAAAATGCAATGCTGTCATATGTTCTTTATAGTTATTGTTTTCTTGGATAGCATATGTATATGTAGATGTAACATAGATCAATGTGTCTCTCTGTCTCTCTGCATAGCTGCACCTTGTGTGTCAAGGCTGATGTGTCCTGAAATCCATGGATTCACAATCAGTTAACACACCTGGAAAAGGAAGGTTAATTTGTTGGCCGAGTTATCTAGGAAGGTTAGGCTACAGGCAGGGCATAAATTATGCATACCATGAGTGAAAGGAAATCCTCTTTCTTTCTTACAGTGTACCAGAATTGTGTTTTTTGCTAGTCTTTTTTTCTAAGGTGTAAAATTCTGTCAATATTTAAAGGCTAATCCTTATACAGACAACTAGACTTTACATTTTCGATGGTTCATCATACAAAGCAGGGATATTTCCCTGGGACTAAGTTGGCACAATATAAAAGAGTTTCTTTTGGCTTAGCAAGCTTCTTTCATGAATACTTTCACTCGTCTTTCAGCTATTCTGCTATTTAATCTGTGGAGGTTATGCAATACACTCCCGTTTTGTATGCACGAGTGGTACTTCTGTCTTCTGGATCAAAAACAACATGTATCTGACAGAAAAATGGCAAAAGACAGGTGTTAACATTGAATGCCTCACATGCTCAAGCCTCACTTGAATCCTTTTGCATTTTGAGTTGGTCAGCTGTGTTGTGGTGAAATTTTTGACAAAAGATTGATAATCTGTTGATTATGGCACAAATTTACTTATAAGCCCTGGAAAGGATATGATGGTTTTTACCTCAAAAATGAGGATAAATTATAACTGAAAAAAAAAAATCCACTAAACATATTCATGTACATTTTACCTAAATGCAACTATTACTGGATGGGTAAGACACTGTTCTTCTCTGTATAAAACCATAAGGAAACTGACTTGTGTGTTGAAAGAAACTATTGTGACCTCGTTTTTCCTCATTCTCTGAAAACTGTAGACATTATTCTGGTGGAAAATCCCAGGATGGTGGCTGTTTTTGACCTGCTGCCACCTCCATGTATGGTGCCAACAATCACACTACATCCAGAATGGATTAGAAAGGTGTCTTAACCATTCCAATTCCTCACTACCCCAGCCTTAACAGTCACTGTCCAATACACCCATGTACTTGTTGAACTTGGTCAATAGCTCACCTCATAAAGCTATTCAGTATCTCGTGAAACAAATTAATTCAGCTAATTTATTAAGTAAGCTAATGGTGAAACTGGAACATGTAATGACTGGGATACCCTCAAGGAGAGGTTTTTTTGAGCCACAGTTGTGTTATTCTAGCCATCCATAACTTTTTGGTGAACAGAAGAAATTCTAAATAAGATACTTGTTTTACGTCATCGTTATGACCCTCCTGGCCTGTGTATCTCATTAATGGGAACATCCTACCTTGTAACTGGCAGATATGCACTCCCAAATTTCATTAAGAATTTATTGATGAGTCTACAGTCATGTGGAACTCTGTTTACCCAACAACGGGGCCTTCTCCCTGCAGTGGGAATGGTGGGCTCTTGATAAGTAGGATAAATGACATCAAAATACCCAGTACGTCAGAGGCAGGGAGCGAGGCTAGAAGGAATCATTCTTCATTGATGAGAAGAGCCTTGAAGCTAATGGTGCTGAATACATAGGGATTGAGAGGAATACTGAATACTCCTGCCCTCTTGGATGAAAGTGAATATCATAAAATGGCGAAGACTGTGAAAACCATTGTAACGCAATTACTATCAATCACCTGTCTTCCAACAGCTTATCCAATACAAGCCACAGGGTACTATTATTGTTATTATTATTATTATTCTTGGTGTTGTTTTGTTGTTGTTGGTAATAAAAATAAGAAATATATTTCAGAGCATATCCTTAAATAAATAATCCCCTTGCTGTATGTAAATGTTATAGTATGCAAAAAAAACTAAAGCTGCCTACCCATTGATTATAAAAAGTAATTATTTGTGTATTCTGCAAAAAGTGATCTTTAAACACAGGGAGCAGTGGGTGGGTCATAGTTTATGTTTGATCACAAAATCCTGCGTACCCTAATAATAAGCCTGTCTTGAGATGAGTGACCTTATGCAATCTCAATCGTTGTAACAAAGAGCTATAGCCCAGTCCATTAGCTATATCCCACTCTGTTAGCTATAGCCCACTCCATTAGCTATAGCCCACTCCATTACCTATAGCCAACTCCATTAGCGATAGCCCAGTTGGTTAGTTATAGCCCAATCTGTTAGCCATAGCCCAGTCTGTTAGATATAGCCCAATCCATTAGTTATAGCCCAGTCCTTTAGTTATAGTCCACTTCATTACCTATAGTGCAGTCCATTAGCTATATCCCAGTCCATTAGTTATAGCCCAGTCCATTAGTTATAGCCCAATCCGTTAGCCATAGCCCAGTCTGTTAGATATAGCCCAATCCGTTAGTTATAGCCCAGTCCTTTAGTTATAGCCATCCATTAGTTATAGCCCACTCCATTAGCTATAGCCCAGTCTGTTAGTTATAGCCCAGTCCTGTAGTTATAGCCCACTCCAATACGTATAGTCCAATCCATTAGCTATACCTCAGTCTGTTAGCTTATAAAATAGCAAAAAAGCACAAGACACACATGTCCATCACCAGAAACTGAGCATATAATTAAAATGAAAATTAGCCAAGGACAACTTATTTTCTCACTGTTACTGTATTATTAAACTATCAAAAATGTTTTGGAAGAATTTTGATTGCATTTTCCCAGTTTGGTGTATTCTATAGCATTCACACAAATGAATGTGATGAATAAAAAAATAAATTACTATTTGAAAAATTTATTGTAGTATATTAAATTTTCTCATAAAATTATTTCATACACAGATTGTGTATCATACATTGTAAACATTTATCTGAGAAAGGCAATACATATCATCATGTTGGATTTTAGTCTCTTGTTAGTACATGAAGTCAGCAGGCAAAGATTAATGTGCTTTGCAGCTGACATCTATTAACAAGTTAATACTAACACCTGATGACATTTGCTTATGGCTTTAATCTGTCAATCAGGTATCCAAGATAATGGTGAAATGCTTGATAAAAATAGCAACGACCCACAAACTGTGGACAAGGAAATCAGCCATAGCAATAGATTTTTGCTTCAAAACAAATTAAAAAAAATGTAAGTAAGCTAACACATAAATAACTGAGCGATGCATGATATAAATAACTATCACAATAAATATCAGGAACAACATGCAGTATGAACCAATCAAATTGCAGTTGACTTCCCCATGAATATGGAAAAGGTTTTGACGACGTAGGGCTGGAGAGCAACCTTTAAGAACCCTTTTTAAAAAAATCCATTTTCATTTCTAATGTTGTTTTTTTTGTAGAATGAAGCCTATGATTGGGATTACAGTTCAAACACGAAGAACAAAGACACTAATGCTTATGATATTCCAGCCATGTTTATTCTACTGTGAGTCTAAAGTCTTCCCCTATGTTCACCCATTTGTATGTATTTGCATACAAACTGTTTAATTATGGGCAATGCTGCTAACAGTTCTCAAATCCTGCTTTCATTTAGGTGGAATCATAAATCAGAGAGAAAGACGAATACTGATTTGCATTGATTTAAGCTATGATTTCTAGATCACATTTGAGGAAATATACCTTAGACCACATTTACAGCTACATTTATGTATAATATAAGTATTTCCCTGTTGTTATTTAGAAATCTACCCATTTTCTAATCACTTATGCCGGCCAAGTTCGCGTGTTGCAGCGACACAGCGTTGAGGTATGCGGTGAATGGTTTGTCGGTTCCTTAGAGAACTTATACACACACTCTGGGCAATCTAAAAACGTCAAGTAGGCTAAGTACGTGTCTTTGGGTTGTAGGAAGAACTGCACATGATATGGGGAGAATGTGCAAACTCCACACACAGACCAGAAATGAGATTTGTACCCTCGTTCCTGGATGTATAAAGCAACAGTGCTACCCACTGAGCCACGATGCCAGGGATTTTAAAATGTTATCTATAAATTTTAATTGTTATTATTTTCAGTAAAGGGTGTAAAAGTTCTGTTGGCCTTTAATGTCTTATTAAATGTGTTACTTACACATAGAGAAGTAAACAGTGTGTAGAAGCATTTTAATTTGTACTGTGCATTATCCTCAGGGTTAATAATGGAATTTGTTTTTACTCATTAAATTTTTAGCCTTTCTATTTTACTTATTATTCTCTGCCATATACCCACACTTTGCTAAAATAAAAATCAGTTCTTTTATAGATATAGCAAGTGGGCTGTGAGCTGGTGTATAGTTCTAAACAAAAAGTTGCCCCCAACATCATATATGTAAACACACATAGTCACTTTTCAATTATGCTAGGGTACTCCAAACTGGAGAGTGTTTAAATATTTATGAATTGCTTGTGTGTTTGTCTGCTTTTTAAACGAACCCATACCTTTAACAATCTCATTACTTCAAATTATTCCCTCTCGGATTACCGTAGCAGACATTACACATTAATGAACTTAATCTCCATAAAATTAGCAGTGAGACAGCTGCAAGACAAAGAGGTGGAATATCCTTGCTGACTGTAAATGGTGAATTTCTCTGTGGTTTCCTTGAATATGGATGTTTTGTACTTGGCTGTTCCTGGGGCCTTCGTTTTAATTACTTCCACACTGAAATACTTGAGCAGAAATCATCTTTTTTGCAGCTAGTTTCACCAGTTAAAAAATATGCACATTAATCCTATTCCAAAATTTACAAATCACACTCATTGTGTTGTGGTTACACAAAGGAAGGCCCCTCTTCTGATTCTGTTCTTTCATTGTTATACTGTTATTTTGAACATAGCTACATTTTTATCTTACCTACATGACTGCTGCTTAAACTGTTCGCTACATGGACACCACATATTTTACTGGACAAAGTCAATTTAGTTTCAAAGGTTTAGCAGTTGTACACTGCCGTGAATGGACCTCATAGATGCTTGCTGTAGAAACCGATAGCTATTCTGGGTATACTTGCATTTTCCATTGGCCTCATTGAAAATGCTTTACCGCGTAGCCAGATCTGGAGCATATGTGTGTGTCGGAGAAGATCCATCATGGTGAAGGTTGCCCAGCGTCCAATGTATTCCTCTGTGGTAGTATGGAGGGACAGGGAAGGCTCTGCCTTGACGTGCAGTACCACTGCACTGTCTGCAGAGCATGTTGTCTTCAGCATGCCCAGGTGGTGGAGGTCCCATTCTGCCAGCTACCCTGATTGTTAATCTGGGAGTACAGAGACACTTGGTGCAGTTTGTGAGAATCTCTCAGTGGTAAGAAGGCATGGAACATCTTTGGTTTATGGCTCAAACTTTTAGGGTCTGGGTCTGTTTTTGGAAGTTATTGGGTTCAAATCCCATAGCTGGCAGAGTAATAGTATCACTGATGGGCTCTAAAGTATGACCCTTAATCCTAGAGGCTTTAGGGGTGCTGGCTGACCTTGTCCTCTGACCCCATGCCTTCTCCACCTGCATGTCACATTGGACAGAAGCATCTGCTTAATAAATAAATAGGGAAAACATGAAACTCAGAGCCAGCCTGGAGATAATTCAACTGCCTTTTTGTACAACAAAAACATCCAATATGCCAAATGAAAACATCTGATCTCCAAAACATTCAGCTTTGCATTAGGCTTTGGATAATAAAAAAAAATCTAATAGACAAAATGTTATTGAACAGTTGAAGGAACAGGATTGGAGCTCACGGGAAGCGGCGGAATAGGATGAAATTAAAAAGCCTCAGAGTCGTTCTCCAGCATCCAGAGCCATTAAAATGAACCAGGATGCTTAAACTGGAAGCTCCTGATCAAAACAGCTGTAGGCCATTTCTGTGAATTTTATGTTGATTCTGAATACAAGTGTCTCTGTGAGGATAGGTTTATGTTGGAATTACTCAGGCAAATCCTGGCTCTCTGTGGTACATAAATTGAATTTGCCCTCTTTCTGACCAATGGCTCAAATTCTATTAAAATATCAGATGCACATCCTCAGCCCCAACAAGTACCTTGAGGATGAGGAAACCCAAAAAAAAAATGGGATCAACAAAATATGAATATTAATAACTGAGATGTATACAATAATTAAAGGTATTTCTGGAAGTGCCATTTTATCTGCAGCCATAATATTGAAATTCTAGCTTTCTAGAAGATCACAGAATGTGTTCGCAGTTCTCTGATTATACCCATCATTGATCAGTATGCAGGATTTAAATGTTTTAAGCAATGGGCTGAATCTGTCATATTAAATGTTTGATAAAGTGGATAAAAAATGGACGTTTGATTATAAATCATTTTAAATTGTGTATTATATGTCTGGAAAGTAAGTGATCTAAAGCTGAAAATTACCCTACCGATGACATTAGGATATACTCCTAATTACCTTGACCCTAACTGGATAAGAGAATTCGGAAAATTGATTGGTGTAAAGTTAACAATATGAATGTCACTTTCTAAAAAGTAAGGCAGTATTTTTCCTGCATCATAGTCGGCTCAGTATTGCCATTGTTTTACAATCACTACTGAAGAAAAAAAGCTTATCCCGTAATTGGAATACATAGTTAAAGAACAATGGGTTCGAACATAGTCCTGTAAAGGAAATATTAGCTATTACTTTATGCCTGATGATCACTTATAGGGGTTGCAGTGAATTTGATTTTAAGGAGTCAGCAGCTAAATTTAGCTAAAATTCTGCATACATGCAAAAAGCCAGTCGCACAATTTGGGTGATTTACAAATGCCAGTTAGCCTAGCTGCATGCTTTTAGACAGGGGAACCCATCAAGGCAAAGTGAGAAGATTTAAAGCCCTCACATACAGAGTACTGATGGATGTAAGGCAACTCTGATATCCACTGAGTCTCTGTGCCACTCTCCACAATTTGTATGATTGCATTATTTCAATAAGCCAATCATTTGTCTTCTGGGATCATTCGTGCTAGTTAACTAGATAACAGGATGTCTACAGATAGAAGAAAAATCAATGCCTAAAAAAGCCTACATATCCATGCTCCTGCCTTTAGCCATAAAATTCAGGTACTGTCCTACACCTAGAACTTGATATCAACTTAGCAATAGAACATCCAACATGCAGAACGGCTTGCTTCTGCAATGCTTGCTTGGCCAGAGTGTATGAATGTTGAACATATCAGACCACATGAGGATGACTCACCCAAGAGACTGAATTAGAGTGACTAGTGTTATGAGTTGAGATGTTGGCATGCAGAAGGATATCCTGGATCTTTTCAAATTTTAAATCCAAACTGTAATAATCACAATTAAATGAAAAGCAACATAATCCAATTTCAATTTAAAATGTAATATTTGCTACAGCGTCCTGCAATAGCAGCAACCTGAATCTTGATTAAGAATGCATTCTGGTTGTTTTTTTTTTTTTATTCCACTTTAATAATCCCAGTAGTTAACAGACTAAAGAGAAGGAAAAAAAAAAAATCTGGCTTGATTTTTTCTTTAATAACGTGTGTCTTTAGCTGTACTTTACTCGGCTCCATAAGGGATTCTATGCTAGAACTGCTGTGTCTTTCACTCTCCCTCTAATGGGCCCATTCGCTCTTCTATTTGTTTTTCTCCACATTTTGGACTCTGCAGTTCTCTGAGGCAATTCATTGCAAAGGGTGCGATAACAAACAAAGATTGATTGATTCAGTACATACAGAGGCCAAGTGCCTGGACCAATGCTTCAAGCGCCGCATTTAAATGCTAATACCTTTTCAGGGAGTCAGAACGCCTGCGTATCTGCTAAAATAAAGTTCTACTGACAAGACGAATTGGGATTTTATAGTTTTGCTAGGTATATAAAACATGGTAAAGGACAGAGTGGAGTTGTGTGCATCTCAAAATGGAAAGATGGATCGAAAGAAAGGTTTTGTTTTCTCATATTTAAAAGTTTTTCTCTAAACTTGTACTTTGTATTATTTCTAAGGATTTATGTGGTGAAATGTTCATTGTTGTCAAATGGGTATGCTGTTTTTCCATCTGCGGCCTTGCAGACGCAGATTTTGGCAAGTGGAAAGATCACCGAAGATCATTCCGTCACCTTTCTGTGTTGTTTTTGCTACACCGACAAGTCAAGAACTCCAAAAGAAAAACAAAAAAAAAAGAATATGGCAATGGGTGACAAAGAAACACTTTACAGCTCCGTGTTTCTCTTTTAAAATGACAGTAACAAAATAGGGCTTGCATGACTGGGGATCAAACTGTCAGCTTCAACAATTACAACATATGCTGTTTCCAAGAGATTACTTTTCCAAGGTAATAACTCCAGTCTTCACCAGGTACAACACCGTTGCAGTTTGTTCAAAACTCTGTTGTACTTTTCCCCTTTTAAAACTCTGCATTTTTAGATAACTCACAAACTGATGTGCAGATGTAACAGTGCTGGACTGGGTATTGATCCTGCTTCTACGAAAATCTTAACATCAGTTCCTAGATAACGAACCTACTCAAATTCTTGTGACAACAGTAGGACAAAATGTGATTGTCACATCTCTTAATGGCTCAGAGATCACTGCAATACTAACAGCAGTGTTGCTGCATCACTACAGCACTGCTGAAACACTGACAAGATTTAATGTAACCTGTTATATATCTCCAGATGGAAGGCCTTGTTGATGTTACTGGCCTGACCACATTGCTGTTGCATGAGAACATTGCTGTCTGACAGATCAAGATGTAACTGTGACACAGCAAAACACAGTACATATGGGAAGCAGACTGAGGTATAACAATCAGCAGATTTGCATACATTATCTCATTTAATTAGATGAAAACATTTGTCCTCACCATTTGTGGTCAAGCATGGGTACAATTAGTCATGATGGCATTTGGTATTGAACTTAAGAAAATATGTTCTCCAGACATTAATATTTAATGAATGAGACAGGATAAAACGTTCTGAAATGTAGTAGTTTTAACGTAAATAAATATGTATATATATATTTACATCCATTTATATTATATACAGTATATTATATATATGTGTGTGTATATATGTAGACTGTCTGCATCATCATGATGTAATTAACACTTCAGTCCTCTTTGACTTAGGTGGTATTGATTGAAGTAGCTCGTGGGACAGGTGATTCTGCACCTGTGTGTTCTGGTCAGTAATTTTCCATCCTCATCTGTCCTAAATGGCCCATGCCAACACTGCCCAATAAAGCTCAGTTTGCCCTTGGTCGCATGGTAGAGAAGTTCCTTGACAACATCACACTATTAGCATCGATTTGTGAAAGCTGCTACACTGTCTGCGATGTAGGGGTGGCACATATGTAAATCTAAAAAGTAATGAGAATCTAACAAGTTCATTATCCTGTTGACCTCTTTATTTTTTATATCGTTGAAAATAAATGAATGGGAAAGGCTTATTAGAATGTGAGCCTTGGTAATTGCTAAGCCTTTTTTGAGTTTAACCTCTTTTCTGAGAACGCAATTGCTAATCGATTGCTCACAGACATGGCGACCCTACTTGACTTGTTGATTGACGTGGCAAGTTAATTAGTTTGATGGTCTGTAACTTCAACCCGGAAGATTTAAACGGTAAAAGGCGACTGTTCAAATCCAGCTCCACAATTTTTCAGTGTCTCGGCTTCCGTGACCTCTATTTCACACTGTCATACCCAACATGGAGGAAGTGTTGTTTTGGTGATTTGCTTTCCATAAAGAGATAACAGAAAACCGTGTCATCTTTCTTGTCTTCCTTAACGCATGTACATTTTCTGCAGTGCATAGCGCATCCTGTTTACTTATTAATGTCCTACATTAAGTCAGGATGTGGTTCCTGTGTAATTTTTTTTTTTTATTTTTTACAAATATGTTTGAATAAAGAAACAAATGGTACTATAAACAGCTGAATTAGGTCTGTGTTTTTGCTGACACTGAATTCATAAGGATAACTGAAGCCCAGGAATTTAATTGAATTTAATCTAGGTACAGGAATGTACTCATATTTTCATTTGCAGTGCTATTGGAAAATTGTCAGTGGGCTTCGGCATTATTTCCCTCTGATATGGAGATATATGCGGCTGTAGTCTCAGATATGTTCCTAATATATTTTGCACCTTTATCAGCATGTGGATGAGGTACCAGCTGAAATGTCAGAACATAAGATAATATAAACATTTCCTGTAAGTCAGCAGCAGCTACATGCATCTTCATAGAGAACTTGTTTTGTATAAGAATTATCTATTCTGGGATAAGAAAAGCTAATAAAAAAAACAAGAGGAAACAAGAAAAAAAAAAAACATTAGGCTGCAGAAGAACACTTAAGTTGAGGGTTATAATCTTGTGCATTACATCAGTTCTAATAGCATTGATCAGATTGACAATTTCGCTAGCTCATTGGAAGGCAGAGGGATTAAACATTATAAAAAATACAGCAAAACTCAGACATTTAGATTCATATGGGATGGTGTGATTCTTGCATTAGGGCAAATGGCTTTCAGAGTGCACAGATAGCAGTTTTTCGATAACGGCACAGTGCTTCTCCCAAAGCAATGAGCAAAGACTCACGGCGCTGCAGGCTCACCTCCCAGAATAGCGATTACAAGGAGCTGTGCCTTTAAGTGTGGTGACGGAGATGCCTATTGGCCCGTAATTACCAGTGCTGCAGCTGTATGTGGAAAAAATAAACAGTCTGCAATACAACTCACGCATATCAAGCACCTTAATAGTCTAGGAGCAGACGTGGTATTCTGGTATCCAAGTATGCCTTCCTGTTATGTAAGCACATGATTTGTGCATCCTACCATCACACCAATCTATCCCATTGACAATAATTTGGTGCACTAAATTGCAGCTGACATCTGAATGCTTGTGGAATGGGCATGTGACCCAGCAGCGATCTGCATGCAGTCTGTAGTTTCTGTCTCAGAGAGCTACGTGTCACAAGAACTCTGTTGTCTGTATTAGGAAACCATGGCAAAGCCCTCGCTAATAGGCAAGAACATACTAGATCTGGAGATGTCTTTTTGTGCATTTGAAATTCCTCCTCTGACCTAGCGGTTGATATTCTTCTTTTATTAATCACACTAACAGTATCATTGCCCTGACCTTTTTATGGAGATCCACTCCAGATATTTAATAGTATTATAACTCTACAAAGAATATAGGACAATAGTTGGAAATGGGAAAAGCTGTGACTTTGACAACCTAATAGCCCGGCCAAGGTAACAGCTTCCACTGACAAAAAATGTTTTGTATGAGCACTGACAGGAGTGTACTGGGCTAAGGAAGCAGAGGGGTTGGTTGGGATGAATGGTTAAACAAATTACTTATTGCTTTCTTTTTTAACAAATGGTTACACAAATTACTTTTTTACATGCTTATAGGCACCTATTTATGTTTGTACTAGTTATTGGGATGGGGGTGTTGGCGATGAGAAATTGGGTGGGTGACGGCGGAGTGGGTGGGGGGAGGTGCTGGAGTTCCTGCTATATTTTCGCATACACTATACTTACATTATGAAAAACCAGTCTGTACTAAACAGCTGCCCGTGTGTCTTGGTATTCATATATATTTTCAAAATAAAACAAAACGCCAAATAATACATAAGCAAATGTCTATCTGTGCAAAAAGAGAATGGGGAGATTTTGTAATCACAAGGTTCCACTACATAAACAACCTATGCAATTTCAAAATAGGCTAATTTTATGAAATAATGATATATGTTTGAGTTAGTCTAATAGTTTATAGCCTAAGGGGTGGGCTAGACAAGTTCAGAACAGCTGTAATGGCTGTCAAATTAACCTATACAAAACAGTGCACAAAATAATCAAATACATACTTCCACAGCCATAGGCTGGTACAGAAGGTCAACATGACTATCCTCCCATAACTTGATGGTAACCTGACCATTTGAACTGAATAACAATAACTAGCCAATAATATACAGAGCCTAATTAAATATCCTTCTTATCGTCAAGCTCTGTCAGCCTCTCACGGGTGCTGACGTCAGTGCTTCTCACCGACCCAGGGCCTTCTGGGGTACTGGCCACTGCTTCATTTTGACTAAAGCTGCCAATTCTCCCATTTTTTTCTACTGTATTGTATGGCCATCTTCTGGCATTCTCCCGTTTTGTTATTTCTCCCAGGAAACTCCAGCAATTTCCATAGCCTTCAAATCGGATCTATTCCACTCGTGCAACTTTCATGTTGCCACTCCCTTCTTCCATTTTTATTTTTAATTGTTGGCTGGAATGATTCTGACTAATAAACAATGATTCTATTTCTTACATTTGGAAGCTCCTGTCTCCAAGCTTGTTTACTCTTGCCTCTTAATTTTTTGGCCCCTCCTTTACGTTTAGCGTTACTTGTCTTCGATCTCCATTGCTAAAGTTGTTGGCTGTCTCGTGTTCTACTTGCTTACCTAGACTACTACAACTTGATCGTGATGGGCCAGGGAGCCCAAACACACCCAAAGCATGCTCTCTTGTGTGCCCAAGTAAAGCCAGCTAGAGATAGATTAGACTGGTAAAAAACTTTAACATGGAATTTTTTTCATTTTTGCTAGACGTCACCAGGGCACCACACCACAAACACAACGGTCCACTGGGATTTTGCTTGGTATGCCCTTTAGTCAGCATACCCCTGAGCACTGAAAGGAACATTAGCCAAATAAAACAAAACTTTAAAATAGTACAATGATTATTTGATATAATTAATATGTTACAGTCAACACGCCATTTTCCATGAAATTCTTAGATAAGTTTTACATTCTTAATTTTTTACTAGAATTGGTCTTCTATGCTATTTTTAAAGGCTGACTGAAAATGAGGTTTGCAGTACAGAATCTTAAGTCCACTTTCCTGAAATGGCTGGTTGATCATCATTTCATAGGCAAGAAGTAAACCACCCATCCATGTTCTAAACACATTTCCATTCATCAATGTAAAAATCACCAGTGTGACTGTGGTTGTGGCGTAGCATATTTTTAGTTTTTAAACCAAAAGCCCATAGAAATTGCTGTGACAGGCAATCTGAACATTCTCAACATTTTATGAGTTTAGACCATGTCTGATTTCTGTGGAGTCTACTAATAGTAGCATATTCCTCAAGTCAAACACTCTGTTTGTAAAGTGTATCGACGAAGCCTGCATTTAAATACAGATTTTGGACTTCTTCCAAGTTAGGTATGTTTCTCTTGCACAGATGCAAAGTTTTTCTTTATGTTTGTGCTGAGAAGTAGGTAAAATCTACTATTTGCAGGTTGACTTGCATTTGGCTAAGAGTATCATCCACTTAATGACATGTCTAGCTGTTGAATTCCCTGTCTAAAATATTTACCTGTCATGTAGTGTCATACATGAACTTAGCTTAAAGAAATAGAACTTTGTTTTGTTTTAATTGTATTTTATTTTGGAAGGTAGGGGAAGTAATAGATCAGACAATGTCAATTCTGCACTAGCGTGCCAGGTGCCCCATAGACTGGCTTCTGGCTGTACCTGTGTTTCTTCCTTTTCTGTTTCCTGTTGTATAATTGCCTTTACCCTGATTGCCCTCATGTGTCTCACTGGTTTCTTTTGTTGCTCTAGTAAGGTTCACCTCATTTCTGCGGCAAGTGTTTCTTTAGTTTCTTTAGTTTGTTTGGTGTGCCTTGTACAAGTTGTTCAGTTTTTTGTTTTGTTAGGTCAGGATTGTCAGTAGTATCTTGTCTTGTTAGGGTCTGTATTGGTTTTAATCTTGTTCTAGTTCTGTTCCTGGTCTTTTCCTGTTTATATTTGTGTTTTCCCTTTTGTATTCAGAGTTAAGCCTGGTGTTTTAGTTCTGTTTTGTCATTAAATCCTGTCTACACTCGTTCCTGCATCCTCACCATCCTTTCCTTGTGGTCCTGCAACCCCAAGAGTCTGGTGAAGCACCTGTAACGGCAGCACTCACGAAAGATAATAATATATGATCAGAAAAAGCCTATCCTAACTGTATCATATTATTAATAGAATGTTGCTTATTTCTCAATTCAATTTCAGTTTATTTTTATAGTGTCTTACACAACATGATTGCCCCAAGGCAGGAGTGTCTAGTAATTGTGATGCACATTTCTGAAAAAGGAAAAGGAACAGGGAGGAAGACAATGACTTTAACTGCTTCATTAAAAAAATAATATCTGAGGAAATAAATGTGAGAACTTAGAAGAGACACTCCAAGAAGAAGGAAGCAATGACGAGACAAAAATCTCCAGAACCCACAGGGAGACAAAGATGTTCTGCAGGGACAACTTTGTATGCTTCTGTTAAGATCCTGTGAGACCCACAGGCCGATCACGAACCATGGTGGCAAGTCGCAATCTTGCCTGTGTCACTGTCATGTCTCCCTCCCAGTGTCTGTACCATTGCATGGTCAGGTTTTGCATAAAGCAAGATGGTCAGCTCGTATATGACCTCAGCTTGGCCAGGCAGGACGCATCCTGAGCAGTACAAGGGAGGGTTTTGTCCACTAGCACTGAAATCTGACATACGCTATGTGGCAATGAAGAATTCATATCATCATACATTATGTAAGCCTTTAATCTCAGTAAACAGCCAGTGGAATGTGGGTGTTCGCATCATTCTACAGCTCTTTGTAAAACCTGGATTTAGCATTGTCACCTTGCTCTGTGTCAAAGCCAGTTCTTTTGAAACCTCGAAGAGAGCTTCTATAAGGAGGTGACAGAGGGGAGATTTTTTTTCCTGATTACTGTTTCACTGTCAGAGTTAAGTAATAAAAAAAAAGAGCATTTTGTGTGTGAACAAAGCAGAGGTGACTCTGCATGTCGCTATAGGGGGTAGGGGCAGCCGTGCATTCACCGGCCTAAAGAATGAGCGCTCTTTCTTGCAATTGGCCTCGATTTCACGGCAGCTTTCAGTATAGAGTGGGATCTGTGCTGGGTCTCGGGTTCATAGTAATGGAAGGAACAAAGATGATGAAAACCGCCTGAGGTTTTCAGATTGTAATGTGTGCCTTTGGAGGAAGCTGGCAAAATAATGTGTTGCATCCTTGGATGGGAGCTTGTGTGTGCGCTGCAAGGCACTAGTGTTATTGTGGGTAGGCAACTGGGGAAACTAACTGAGTTAGTTTGTGTACCGCAAGCAGGCTTTTACATATTTAATATTGCATTACAATAATCAGACAGATGGGGACTGAAATCAAACATGCTTTTCATAGCTGATTGTAGAGTGCATCACTCCACAATGAGGCAGGTCATTTTTGACTTTTCAAGGAAAGCTATAATTACTATAGTGAACCACAGAAAGTATTTGTTACAGAACATAAAACTCATTAATGAATCTGGAACCTCATTCAAGTTGAAAATGTGACAGAGAAGACAGTCATGAATGGAGTGACTTGCCAAGGGAATACTGACCAGTTTATTTGGCCCAGCCAGATGCCACTCTAGCTTAAATGCTGTCTTTGGAAATTTGCTGCTAATAGACCATTTGCAAGTTCCGTTATCCTAAACTATGTGTATACGGATGCAGCTCTACTTTTCCCATTTCATTTGCTATTGAACTTGTGAATATAGTTTGTAAACAAAAGGCAATCTGACCACAATATGTAGTTTAATAGCGTCCGAATGTGTGTATAGGCATGTTTTCCATCAAGATTCATCAAAGACCACTAAATATTTCAACCTTCACTTTTCCGTGTCCAAATAAGTACTATAGGATACTGTTGTGTATGGATATTCAATAGGGTTAAGAAAATAACATGGGAGTACAACACCAGAGGGTGCTGTTGTTGGAATGTATGGGTCTTTGGGAGTCGGTTGGAGTCTATCTGGGGAATTGCAAATAAAACGTAATTTGTTAACTAATCACTCATGGGGACCTATAATTATCTGTTTAATCCCGAGTACCTTCATTTACCACAGATGCCAACTTTTTGTTTGTTTGTTGAAATTTGGATACATTTATTAATTATATTTAAGTAGAAATATTAATTCTGTGTAGTAAAGCAGAAGCCATTACTTCAAGCGCTCCTGGCTGGTGAGATGCTGCCCAGCTCATTCTGATGCAGGAGGTGTAGTGACCTGCATTGGGGTCGGTACGTCGCATCTTCATTAACGCCATTATGTGAGCCTGCAATGACACATACTTGAGGAAGTACATCCTCCATGCCCTTTGTAATCTACCATTGTGCACGTCGACATTCTCAGTAAATTGATAGTTTATGATCCGTCAGTTGACAGAGCGCCAAGGTTCAAAGTGAACTTTGTGAGTTTGATGGACCCAACCATTCATACAGAAACAACTCTCTCTCTCTCTCTCTCTCTCTCACACACACACACACACACACACACACACACACACACACACACACACACA